>JARQTH010000318.1:1942443-1961412 GCA_030142595.1 Trachelus iudaicus
TGTCGCTTCAGCTTTGCGATCCGGCCGCTCGTATACCTGCTCGACGCTTACTCACTATTTCTTCTGTAACTCCGAAATTATTTCGAATTTGCTTATAAAATTTTAGGGACACATTCTTGGATAGTTTAGGAAGACATTTATGCACAAAAAAATCGATTTTTTGGAGCCTCTAAAGCAGGCTTCCCCCTTAACGATCGATTTTTTACGGGACGACTTACTGTACACTAGGGTCCATCTTTGGGTTAGATTACTACGACAAGAGAGGAGAGAGAGTTGGAGGAAAATTGAATAGACGAGAGAAACCGCGAGAGAGAATTCATTTTCATAAAGTGAAATCAACCAAAAGCTCGTTCCAAAAATTTAATGAGCTTCTTCTGGACCGTGTTAAAATACGTTTGCAATTTTCTTTTGAAGGATGTAGAAGCCTTATCCAGATCATGTTTTATTTATTGAGTCTTCGTATTATTTTATTTGCGAGAATTTCTCATATCCAAGTGTCACTCCCTTATGTGCTCCCACGCAATTTTATTCCTACGGACCGGGGGCGTAGCTTTAACGTGTGGTTCATTAAGCACTCCGCAGTTGCTATGTGAAAAAATAGTGAGGATTTTGATTAATGGCAAGGCGTATGCCACCTAGATTTTCACTTACGTTTTATCGTTATAATTAACCTTA
Source organism: Trachelus iudaicus (assembly GCA_030142595.1). Classification (NCBI taxonomy): domain Eukaryota; kingdom Metazoa; phylum Arthropoda; class Insecta; order Hymenoptera; family Cephidae; genus Trachelus; species Trachelus iudaicus. The sequence goes on from JARQTH010000318.1 coordinate 1,943,119, forward strand.
TAAATTATGTTCAAATCCATCAGAGTTACCTCTTTATGTACTGTTATCGAAACAATAGTGGGTAATTATATTGGTCCCATATGCACTTTGTGCGTACAAGTACAACTTTAGCTTAATGAGTGTGTGTGAATAATATACATGTATTCTACCTGCGCCGCCTGCATTGCTCACTGTAAGTACTCATTGTGCGTTTGTTCTACATGTACACTGCTACAAATGCTCATTAACGTATGACTCAATTAGTACATACATACATAGCATATACGCATACGTACAATGGTAAATTGAAATTCTATTGTTTATATCCTACATGCTTCTCAGTATATCCATCCAGAATCCTGGCATATTTCCTTGATGCTTGAACTCGAAGTAAAGCCCAAGCTTCGAGTTTCTTGTCTAAGCATAACGTTGAGGTATACATCGGTGTTGTCTGAACCCATGGGACTTAATCCGTATCTAGAAGGAATCCGATCTTCAAGTCGTAACGGTTTAGCAATTTGCTTGGAATACCTTGAAGATCTTCGTTTACTATGCACGTTAAAGTTGTGTGCCTTTACCGATTTTCCGATTTGCAAGACAGACACAAAATCGATCCAATCCCAACGACGAGTTTATCCCAGGTCTATAATAAATATTTAATAGAATTTCCAAAAAAACAAAGGAAGCAGCTCAGACCCATTCAGTACCAAAGAATACACTCACAATAAAATTTTTGTAACCATCAGATAAAAATTCTAGTAATCGGTAATGATCGATGATAAACTACCAACACGTATAACTCGTCCATTTCTCATTTCCCGTTGTCGTTCTATATGTATCGACTTCTGCAAGAGCCGTCGCAATTTTCTCAGAAGCATGTCTCCCGTCTACCACTTCAATTCCCTTTTGACTTCGCATCTAGTGATTTTCAATTAGTTTGACCGAACCCCGAACTCTATATACAGATCTTTGAAATGTGCTCAAATCTCGATTCCGATCACGGATCTTCGCCGGTGAAAGCCAAGCGTCGTTACAACTCTATCTTCCCTGGACTCTCGTCCCGTAATGTAATATTTTTCGATTGGCGACACATTCACATTTCTCGTTCACAGACGTGCCTCCTATTGTCAGGGTTCACTCACCCTAACCTAGTCAGGCTGCAGAACGTGTATGTGTGGAGATTGTGTGGCTTGGGGATGCAGGTTATACCATGAGCATTGTAGGGGTAGCAGGGGTTGATTCCGCAGTTGGGTGGCTGCTCTGTGTCGATGGGTATTGTCAGAGCATTGACTTATCGACCGAGAGGAAGCATAGCTCTGTCCTACGATGGATTGTGGTTACGTCTGTTGTTCCGGTAACGAGCAACCATTCCCTTCCTAAGGGTTCGAATGCATGTCATTACCCACTGGTAGGATGACGGTAAAATACCTTGCCCTGCTACAATCCCTGCTGTAAGTGATTGAGGCCTTTCGTTCTGGCTATGTTAATCTCCTTCCCGTGCTACCACAATTCTTGACAAGGGCGAAACATCCTGGATAAGTAATTATTCCTGACAGTGATTTTCTAAGGAGACTCTCATCTCATCCTTCAGCCTATTGGAGAACGAATCTCGGCAACTTCTAGAAACTGAGTAAACAGCCCTGTACGTTCGTTAGTTCCGTCCACTTGTATTGGGTGTTATTCGAGTTTCGAGAATGAGAAATGGAGTATAGGACGTCTGAATGTAAAGGAAGGAAGCATCGAATGGTGAACGAGAGTGAGAAGAGAAAACGTTTCTCTCCTATAGGAGAAAAGTCGAGAACGGGTTGATGCGCTCTCTCTCTCTCTCTCTCTCTCTCTCTCTCTCTCTCTCTCTCTCTCTCCCCCCCTCTCTCTCTCTCTCTCTCGTATATTTCCTCTTACACTCTTGCAAACCTTTTCTCCACGGTGGATACTCATCTCTTGGAGAAAGCCGATGGTTGTTGACTGAATGAACACACTGGAAACGAAGTTTCTTAGTCGATTGAAATGAACGTTAGGTACTACTTTTTCGCGCGTGTCTCGAATTCGTTTTCTATTATCAGTCAAGGAATAATGGATAATTCAATTCGAAGTGCCCTACAGTAGATCCTTATGGATTGAAGTATGCTAAGGTGGAGACAGAATCTTAGCGAGTAACTGCTGCTTTGTATTCATATGGGCTAGATATATCCTATTTAGACGTTTCTATCGCGTAAGAAATTTTGCCACAAACATGTTATGTAAGACCATAAAGGAATTAGTCCAAGCATTCTCAAAGCATTGTGGTTAAGTGCGTGACGGTGCAGGAGCCATGGGCCACGGCCATTCTTGTTAACCGATGTTGATTAATTCTCTCGAGCATGGAACGCAACTGTCGAATATTAACTTGAAAATATTAGCGAATATCCAATTAGCTGTGGTAAGGTTTAAGTACTGCGTGACCCAAGGAGGAATATTATAGCATCATTAATTATATAATTCAATTTACGAATCCTGAAATTATTTTACATGTAATTATTTATTTATTTGTCAAGTGCCTAATGCTATCGATCTAGAATTCCAGTTCTGTGTATACCACCTTTCAAAGTTACGTGGTGCAATTCATGCCTGGCAGTTGAATTTCATTTGGTTTACAATTATTATCATGACTTTGACACAGTGAATTAATCCCTGGAGTAGTATATAGAAGCGTATACTGGGTTATTTGGCACAAACGCATCATCTGAAGTTGGCCTCTGTCCATTTGACTTCCATGGTAGAATCGCAACTTCAGGTGATGCGTTTATACTAAATAACCCTACATACTGGAACCAGACGTGGCGTTCATTACAATTCACCGTGATTGAAGTCACGGCTAGGGACGCGCTAGTGTCTGCCTCTATATCTTTATGGAAAAGTCTATCGTTAATATTACCAAGTATAATATAGTATCACTCTCATATGTCTGGAATAAATATTGCTCAATATTCTATGTAATTTTTTTATGGAATTCTATTATTATATTTCACGCAGAAGCGAAATATTCCTGGTATAAATATTTTTCAAGAATAAACATCCAATTATTGCGTCTGCCATATTTTTCACGTGATACCTGGCTTTGTATATAGGTATGCATATATCTTTTGTATATGGTATACATATACATGTACAGGCTCTTTAAAAATAACTCGGTGCAGATTACAAGCTAAAACAAACTACGCAGCCTGAAACTTTGCTCGTCTTCAGAATAGCGCATCTCTTTAGCGCTTTCACGCTAACGCGAGCGAATCTCGGGTAACTCGTACATCTTTAATTCATAAAAAATAAACGAGCTGAAAAGTTTGCCCTTTTTTAATTTCGAATTGCATCCAGACAGGAAAACCGGTATCGTCGCAGAAACCACATTGCTAAGTGCGCAATGCCCTGCGTGCGATGCGCATTAGTTTTGATTTGTGTTATCAATTTGTCGTTGTCCTCTCCACGACTCGAGACAAATGAGCAGAGGGCGACAACTCGAATGCAAATGAATTTCTTTTCTCTCCACTTACATCCTTTTGTCTTCTTTTTTTTCAAAATACCATCGTCGAATTCACTAATGTATTCCCATGCTCGGTGATTCATGGAACGTCAAACGTTGTCGGATTATCCGTCATATCGAAAATGCATGTATATATTTTCGTAAAAAAAAAAAGAAGGCAAGGTGTTTTCCTGAAACGTATTTTAAGCCTTACTAAATCATTCACCGGCAAGAAATAGAACCTTCAATTCAATCAATAAATCAGTTATATTTTGATACCGTGACAAGGTTTTATTTATATTTCAAAGAATAGCTCCTATATCTAATCTTCTAACAGTCAGGAATCGATAGCAAATATATGCTCTATTCCGAAACGTTACACACGACGAGTCGATTAGATTAACGAGATATTTATACATATATATATATATATATATATATATATATATACATATTGCAAGTGATTCCAATTTACGGATTGATTGTTGGGTTCTTAATCAATTTAAGCGGAACGCCTGCAGTAAATGCGTTCATGCGTACTGATAGACGATTAAGTACCTGCTGAAACTATACGGTACTTCTATTACAGGCTGCTTCGTATTCATAGATTATAAAATAACCTTGCAGTGATCCTTAATTGTGTAACGCTGATGAGTAATTATTGTTAACGGCTTATTACCTGAGGAACTTTAGTGAATCGCATTCGGCGTTGTAGAAATGCTGTTTGAATTGAAGACCCACGGAATTATTTATTGCAGTGCTGAAGTTTAATTCAAAAGTAACTATAACGAGAGAGTTTAATCTGTAGAAATATGCTTAAAAACTGGAAGTTCGTAGGTTAAGAGTATTACATAACACGATTATACTGGAAGATAAAAACTGTCCATAATGACGTACTTTATTTCTATGCTGTATAATACTTTGAATTGGGCATTCGGTTTACATGAAATTTCGCTAGCCTCTGTACGACTGCGCAGCAAAGGACGTGTGCATTTTTCAAAGTATCGAGTTTTCAATTATTTGATGTTTCTCTCGAAGCGAATGTTTAAATTTTCTTCAGCAATAATCAGCGAACCTTCTTAATTTCCATCAAAAGCATAAAACACAAGCTAAATATAAAAAAAAGTGATATCTCTTTATACGTCATCTAATATTCATCCCAGGCACATAATTTCGGAAGCGTTCTTCAGCAATGGAAACTCACCCGTACATAGAACAGTGACGTCATAAATTCCTCGATGCACATTAATTACACTCCTTCAATAGAAATAAATAATCCAATATCAAATAATCCAACAAAGAAATCCGATTGTAAAGTCTGAAAAAGTGCAAACTGTCTAAAAATAATGCAACGTTTGAATTTTATACATAGCTACCAATATCTCAATACGTGAGCTATCCGAATTGTAACCAATCTAAAGTATTTGAATAGTTTGTAAAACTATTGTCAGATGCTCTTAGCATGTTGCGTACTTCTCGTGTCCTCTAGGACACTTATTTTAACACGTAATAGGTATACGCACTGTATAATTCCAATATACCCTTTTTCGAGAATAAAAATACATTACTGCGCAGTCGGAGGGCGTCTTAACGAGTCTCTGGAATGTTCCATAGTTACCTACTAGCAATATATATTATACCTACTCTGTGGCGAAGAAAGAGTCATCGATTCGCTCGTCGAAAGGGATACGCGAACGGTAAGGTACTCGAAAGTTTATTCACGTTTCGTTGCATTCCGCGAAATATGACGGGCGAAATTAATGCGGCGCCGCGAAGAATAATAAAATGCGTACGAGGAGAATGTAGGTAAGCCAAGTGCACGAGCCGCATAAGAAGTCGTGAAGTTCTCACTGTGCTATAACGTGACTGCGTTATATATGTATTCACATATAATACACTTATAATGTATAAAAATGCAATGGAGTATATGCAAACGCGTACGTGCGTGAAAAGTTACCACGATGGTATAGGAGAAAAGTTAACGTGTGTTTAAAGTTTTCACGCGTTCAGTATAACGTACGTGAATTCATAATGTCACCGTTAACCTAAAATACGTCGAAGTTATCTTGAACAGCATATAGACGATATAAACGAAATTATGTGCTGATACGTCATACATGTCTACAACCATTGTACAAAGTCTCAAGCATAACGTGAACTTTGCGTGTATTGTTTGCCAAAGGTTAATCCTCTACTTGACAGTGTGTCAATGATATTTTATAAGGCAAGTACGCATCGCCGTGATCGTCATTCTTGCCACGATCGTTTAATCAATCTGATATGCTATGTAGATTTTACAATTTTAATTCCATAAATACAACAAAGCCTCATCTGAAAACATGCTCTATTGCGTTCAATATCCCGAAGTCCATATGCAAAATTGAATTTGCGAAATCGCTAATGGAAATCGCGCGTACGCGCGTAGCCCGGTATATGCTTGGGATGTTTGGAAATTCTGCTAGAAGTTCATTGCCACGATGCTATCCAGTCGAAGTCGCATACGGAAATTGAGTGTACCGCTATTGTGCTGGAATATCTAAATACGTAGGTATATACATATTCTCGTGTACCAACTATACTCTAAGATGTTACAGATGAGAATGTCCTCTTCTATACTAAATATATACATACTCTTTCCACGATTATCCATAAAAGAAATCTCTTAGAGAACTTCCTCCAATGGCGCACCATAGGAAATGCATTCTGCCGCCGATAGAATTGAACCTGCATTAGGAAACAATTTAATCGTCCGTATTTCCCTGCGGTATGCGCTGCGTCTGGCCTTCCACTTGGTTGTCGGACATTCCCTTGTGGAATGAACCTGCATAGGTCATATATACATATAGATATATCTATATAGCAAATCCACCCACATATTAATCATTCAGATATAAATCTATCCGAACGATAATATATGCTCAAGCCCAGGAGGTCTGACCCCGATATTAAGGGCCATCTTTTTATGGGATATACTGTAAATGAGACACTTGGATATATGTATAACCTATATCTAAACTAGTCCTTGATTAAATTCACACATTTGTATATGTGTTGTAATATCTAATAGCAATACAGAATACATTAATTATATATTATATATATATTAATCAATATGCACATATTTAATGAACTAACTAAAACTCTGTTATGCGTCGGGACTTTTAGAAGTACGCAGGGGAGTTCGTTGGGTTATACGGCGGTTGACCATTGCACTCACGAGTCTTCGCCGCAAAACATGCCCTCTCGTGAGAATATAGAATATATATATGTAGAGAAAATGGTGTTCCAGAGGATATATAAATATATGTATACACATATATATCTTTGTAGATGAGTGCCTTGATAGCCAGCTATATTAGTACCACTTCGTGGCCCAGTTTCTGATACAGTGACAAAGTTCCTGGCCTTAGCAAGTCCTTTCATCAGGTTCATACAACTGACCTTTTTACCTTTAGTATTTATATATTTATTTACGGATAACCGCAAGACAGTAATTAGCATGCTGTATTTGTTAATTCTTGAGAATTTCACTGTTTCGCATTTATGGTATTTTTAGTATGCTGTGAATTCTAAAAGAATTTCTGCACGCGACGAATATCCATTAAATATAAATATAGAGGAAGAAGTTAATTCCCTCAGTGGCAAAGCGTGACTTCAAACGTATCTGAAAATTCGAATTAGCATATTTTATTAGCGCCCTCTCTAATTAATGCCATATATATATTATTTGTAGAAGTGTTAAGGTATAATATAGGCTCGCGAAACGTATAAGCTTTACTGAGAATGGCGTAATCAGATTTCTAGGGGTTTCCTTGACTCGTTAAGATTTTCCAACGAGCTGCTTAGGCACGCCTGTTTTTTTCTTTTCTTTAGTAACTGCTGAAAGCTCATTCATGTTACGCCACGATAAAAATAATAATCTCTGAAGGAATCTATGCTTTGTGGCTGAGCTATGTCCGGGGGTAGTCGATTGAAGAACGTCGGCTTTGAGCATATTGGCACGTCGCCCACAATATTAATTTTACTTTCTTATGAACGTACTGACAGTATCTTTCTTCTTTTTATGTTACAGGTAAATACCACTTATCGTATTCAGCCTATCGAGGACGTGTTTTTACGCAGAGAATGCCCTGCCAAGCAGGGCACCACCTTAAGACGACTGTGAGCTTTTTCTTATATATTTATCATTAAAAAAATAAGAAGAAATTTTTCATTATGAATTATGGATTTACAATTACATTTATATATTTTTCACTAATAATTATATCAAGATTTACATAAAATATTTTGCAAGCTCTACGTTTCACAGTTACTGCAGAAGAAATTAATTAAATTGCCTATTCTTTGCAAATCTTCTTGATGCACAACGTAGTGATTACATATTTTTTGCGAATGCAAAATACGATTTTAATATAAGCTGCACTTTCAAGGGTATAGTATACCTCTTAAAGCTCTTTAAAGGCATTAACAATGAAATATAATATATTACAGCCTGGCATGCAATGGCTAGTATGATACTCGGCGGCTTAATTCGTATAATGATTGCAAATTTCTTGAGTAGCATGATTTTTATATTAGTCACAACGTTCACTTTTCTAGTTTGTATATACGAAGGTACTAAATAACGCATGAAACTTACGCTTATGAGATTCATTGACAATACTTGCAATCTATATTGTATTATTTCATAAAGATTTTTTCATAACAAGTTACATATCTCCCAATGGGAAATAGAAATTGCGTCAATGCCACTGGGGAAAAAAAAGAACAGGAAAGGGAACTTATTTTCTCAAAGCTTCCTACAGGAGGTCTACTCATGATGCATAATGCACTTGATGCACTTTTGCATCGGCTCCACAATCCTTGTCAGGTATAAAGATACTAATGTATATTTCACGCATATCGACTTGCTTTCAAGCTTTTGATAAATAATTAATAATGCAGAAATCTTTGAAACTAAATTATTATCTGCGAATGCGCAAATGGCAATTTCTGTTATAGATGCACAGATGCAATTTGATGCAGGGAAAATGTTAATATAATCAAATGAAATTCATGTAAAAGTGATGCTTTTATAATTTCATTAATTATGTTGATTATTAAGATGCACCTATAAAGTGATGCTTTTTATAGAAAATAATTGGCAAGTTTTTCCCTGATTTTTGTGTTTTTCTCTCTTACTCTCACTGTCAGTTATTCCGTACAGTCAAGAAGACAATTAGGCAGTTTAAGAACTGAGTAATCAATGGCGTTACGTAGGTCTCAATAAAATGCAATCGAATAACCGGTTGAGCCGATAGTTTTTTTAGCACGCAATTTCGATTGATTGGAAATCAACGAACCGACGAGTCGGTAGTCAAGCTGATGGATAAATCAAGAGACTGACAATAACATAGTAATGCATTGGTGTGTGTATAATAATCTTAAAAGAAATCTGGAATGTATATGAATATATTGTACTGCGTTTTCAATCGAAATCACCATATGAATCACTTTCATCAATTATTCTAAAATTCGCGATCAATTCATTAAAATTTGGATTTATTTGCCGTTCCTGCAATTTCCGTCAGTCTAATTCTTTCACAGTCACACATGTACCAATCCACCTGTATTCTTATTAAACTAATTAAACCGTTCTCGAAATCCCAGAAACGGCATTAATTGCATTTTCGTCCTTAAACGTGCGAACAATTTGCCAATACTGAGATACAACTTGCACCCTACTAAAGGCACATATGTATATATGCACTCTTTGCGAACGCCGCAGGGTTGTACGTGGTTCAGTTTATTATCAACCGACTGTACTCCCTTCTGTCTTGTAATATTTGCTGACACTGTTCAAGTTGCAGAATGGAACTGCGATTTATCTTCATTGTAGATTTATTAGCAGCCATTTTCTTCAGATATTTATTAATACAAGATTGGAACATTTCCAACAACCTATGAAAATCTGCCGATGTTCGCCCAATGTTAAAAAATAAGGCTGCACCTTACTGTGCCTTACGCAGATAAATTTGCAAGCCCCGCATCGCTTGACCGCCAAAATAAAATTTTCCCTAGACTTTATGAAAAATATAATGCTCCAACCGTCACGTGACACAGGACAAATCACTTGCCATACATCACCTGCTGTTGCCTCCAGCCAGTACCTAACCAGTCACCCGACAAAGTTCCTATCGCAAATAATTTATTGCTAGGATGTAACAACATACGCTTCTGATATTTCTTCATATAGCATTGTTTAAAGATATTCACACGCCTATAATTCACTGAGCTACATTTATAGTATACGTATTCAGTAACTGCGATAAGATAAGCGTTACTGCACTATAGCAATTATTATACCTAAGATTCCTATCAAGAAAGGAAAAGTACATGCAGAGGGAATAGGAGTTCATAGTTGAGGCAGAAATTATTGGAGTTTCGTTATGCGGCTGTGAGAATTTCTATATCACAATCAGACGCAGAGGCGTATTTGGACACGGTATAGAGAAGCCAGCAGAAACACGGACGATATCTTAAACAGGTCAGCTTTAAGATTCGGAAGCCCTAGGAACAAATTAGTACCCGGGTACTTCCTCTCCCATACCCCGTATCTCTACCTCTTTCCCGCTGTTCTATTGCGCTATCCAATAAACTGCTTAATCAGATGAATAAAAAGGAATGTTAGGTTGTAAATGAAGGGACAGTTAAAATAAAGAAAGAGGGGCAGGTTACGGGAATGCGAAGTATTCTGAGAGAATACTAGGGAAATATTCTAGTGTTTTTTCCGGTTGGGTTACAAGTTCCTAGGATATCAGGAGTCGAAGAATCTAGGAAGAATTTATGTCAAATAAGCTGGGTCCACCACATTCGATTTTTTCAACCGGAACTATTGTATAATTTAGGGCTTATTTAGGGCTAATTTTGGACCCCATATTTGATTTTAGGGCTCAGCCCCGTAGGGGGTGGATGTGTGGTGGATCCAGCTTGGGCCCAAGCGGGGTCCACCACAGTCGTTCTCACTCATCTGTAATGGTAACCTCAACTTATTATAGATCATATTTTTGGACTATTTAAGGGCTGTCGAATGCGCCTAGTCGCAATTAAATCGAACCACCCCTTCTGAAAAAACCACCCCCTTATATACTTTTCTTATGTTATTTCAAGTTTAATTGCTGCTTTGGAAATTGTTCTTTATGCATTATAAAAATATATCATGCTATAAATTTCAATTTTCAAATCTTTGCGATTTTTGGGCCTCACCCCTAGGTCCCAAAAAACAACCCCCAACACAAATTAAATGTCTGGACGTGTGCCGCCATGTTCTTTCTTATTCTGAATGACTTTAAAAATCATTATTAATTAAGGGCTTTCGTTTCCAACACTTTGCGATTTTTGGGCTGCACCCCTTGGGCCCAAGCGGGGTCCACCACACATCCACCCCCTACGGGGGTGAGCCCTAAAATCAAATATGGGGTCCAAAATTAGCCCTAAATAAGCCCTAAATTATGCAATAGTTCCGGTTGAAAAAATCGAATGTGGTGGACCCAGCTTATTTGACATGAAGAATTTCTACAGTGTAACGAAAGTCATTATACAATATATATATAGTACATATAATGACTTTCGTTACATGATATATATATTTATATATTATATATTTATATATCATGATACATATGGCCAAAAGGTGTCACAATTTCTTCCGAAAGGTCTTATATTGATAAAGGAAACTTTATCAACAGCTTGTTCTCCGTCGGCGTCTATCCCACGATACGAATCGAGGAGTAGTAGAAGTGGCAGCAGGAGGCCACCGACTATAGGGAAGTTTCTTCCTGACGGCAAATGCATTCCGGAGGACTCTCTTCGATCCGCTATAAACAAGACGACAGAAAAGCAGGATTTTTCGATGGGTAAAGGAAAGAAGCTTTAGCGTGATGCATATATAGTTATTGGTTCTCATGGCGGAAGTATTACGAAGAAGAAACCAGGAAATGGAATAAGTTTGGTTATTAAATAGTTGTTACTCTCTGACTCTGCTTTGAAGGCTCTTACATATCCTGGCTACACTATACGTATACCGGCTATATGTATACATATAGATATACTTTGCCTGCATTACTTCGAGTAGATAGCAGGTTCTTCCAGGGTAGATACAGAGAATGCAGGAGTACCAATTGTAATAAAGGGAACCGTAATATCGGGCTTGCTCCTTCCTATGGTGTTTGCGCTATCCGCTGCATCCCAAGACCGTAGCATTGCACTGTTCGGCATTATTTTCTATCCGTAGATCGCGTTGCTTCTTTCCAGTGTGATGCGTCTTTTATTCGATTCTTAAGAGGCAGACACGGGAACTATATCCTATAGTAATATCGCAGTGGTATCCGTGAATTTTTTTTTGTATCAGTTCAGAGAGTCAATTTTACGATAATCGACAGTATCTAAATTCTTAATCTAGTTTTTCAAGTTTGGTCCGTTTTATATAGGTCATGGTAGTTTCCTATGGTCGTATAACACAAACAGCACAGCCATTGTCTAGCCGTCAGTGATAAACGGTCTCACGATAAAACAGCAGCCACCAAGCGTTCGAGATAGGGTGAAATTTGAGAGATGGCCGTTGTTTTGCCAAGGGTGCGTCACCGCTCTTGATGTATCTGCATTTCGCACTTTATCTCCGTGACGTGATCTGCTTTACTTTGGACGGTAAAGTCTCTTTCCCTTCGTCGCCGTTGTCGTAGTAAACATCCAGAGCGAGAAGAAGAAAAACAGGCAGTGATAAAATTTCATGGGGGATGGTGAAAGTTAAATAAAGCGGGAGGATGTCCAGTATGGTTATTCGTGGGGTTTCAAGTGAAACCTTCTAGCAAGAAAGCTTTTAAAAAATATATTATGTAATTTTGACATAATAAAGAAATGCCCATATTACTTTCAAGTGATTTTTTAAACATTTTCATAGTATATGCGTAGAAACTCCATGTAGAAACTGAACTTCGAGACAAAGTAAGCAGTCGAGATACATACGAATAACAATACTTGTTCTACGACGACAGGATACTGTTTTCCATTGTCTCTCGATGTATTGCTGCGAACAATTTTATTGTGATATTATTGAAATTTTGAAAACAATATATTTTTACTAGGCTTTAACCATTCACTGTGGTATGCCGCTGTCTCTATGCGAGGGTTGGAGTCGATAGACACCAAGTACGACGTGAACAGCGGGGAAGACAGAATCAATATGATATTGTTTGTACGCTATTTGTATTTCTATATGGGGATCCCGATTGCAATCCTCGTCAAATACTGTGGCAGGAATTTATCGTGAAAGATTCCTATCCCGATGGCGGTTACTCGGATTTCCATTGATACGTATCGCACTTGGGCATAAAGAACAAGCGTCAGGTGCTGTGATTGGAATAAAAATATTCTTGTGATAGAAAGGGAAAAATTTGTTGTTCTTAATATTTTTTCTTTGATTATTTAGTCTCTGTTATACCAAGAACTATTCCACAGTGATTAGAAGTTCAAAAACAAATCGACGTTGAGTGAACATAAACATAGATTTCATAGGAATAACATACGGCTGCTCTTTATCTTTAAGGGACAAGGATCTTTTGGTCTTTGTGACCAGAGATTAGTCTTCTGTAGAGAGTGCAAGAGTACAGATGGTTCTTCCTTGTTGCAATATTAATAAAGTTATATTTCCTCGGCATATTTAACATTCTTCTAGTACATCCATTTCCAATATTTGTATATACTGAGAATAACTAGATGTAGGTATAGGATGTTATTTAATTAATGACAAATATAATTCCTACGTCCGTAGAAATTCCTGGTATTATACTCAATTTGGTGATTTCGGAACAATCTGGGTGAAGAGTAAACGTCATTATTTTTTATCTACGCTTGAAATATTACAGATGTTGTTAACGGGGCATTATGGATAAAATAGGAAAAAAATTGTGTTCGCATTTAAGTGAGCGAAGAAATTACTGTACAGTCATAAAAATAATTTTCGCGTGAGCATTTTAGCGAAACACAAAGAATAGATACGAGCAATTGAAATATGAATTTAATGAAATTCCTTAAATGCAGAAAGTCATACTCAGTTGAAACCATAGCTCTATATGAATGTCTGAGATTTTTTATTTAATTAAATATTTTATCATTATTTAATTCAGTCATCTACCACTTCGGTTAGTAAAATTTCTCGTTACTTTATTTATTCTGTACCACTTTGCTTGAAATTTCCATTCAGTACGCTACATACCTTATTTAAATTCATTATTTTATTTCATCATTCCTTTTGGATCAAATTGTTATATATAGTTTCAAGATAAATTCACATTGGTGAATGATCCTTCAGAGGGTTATTTACAAATCTCAAGAAGAATGCAGCATCGACGATTTGACCCCAGAAATTAGCGAATTATCAGGATCTTATGTGTGCTTTCATTATGGTCATCAAGTGGTGCTCAGGCAAGAATGGCTCACGAGAATTAAAGACAAGATTAACGAAGGGGATGAAGTGTGACTGGCTAGACGGATCGAAGAGGTGAACGATCTAGAAATGGGCGTGGTGGAACATGCGGAAATTAGACCGCAAAGTTCAACAGAGTTTATGACGTTGACGTGACCATTTTGTTTGCACGAGTCGAGAAGCCACATACGTGTATCGTTACAAACACAAGCCCTTTACCCTATCTTGTGTTGTACTTGATCAATAAGTGTTTACCTATTTTCTTATCCACTTACTCAATCTTTTCGAGTACCATATATGTAATTTTCATCTCCCACGTGTTCACATGTTTATTTTCCCCCCCTTATATTAAAGTCAGTTTCGCTGAAAATTATTCTTCTGATTGAATAATTAAAAAATGTCACAATATTAAATAATTTTTAACTTAGAAAGTTATAAAGGTAGAATACAAAAGTATTTTCCGAAAAGAAGACTGTATGAAATGTCAAGGATTTCAATAAAAAGGAAATAAAATCCTTTGGAGGAAAGTCTAGTGATATAAGAATTTTTTTTTATTTCATACAGGAAAACGTTCACTGTCGGAATTTAATTATCGATATGTGTCTTTGCGACCTATATCGAAATGCTTCTTGAACATTGACCACAAGTCCGGGATGTTTGGCCCATGAGATACGATACTGGATAGGTGAAAAAAATGTAACCATGGGAAGAATATAGGTATGTTCGGACGCGTATCTCGTGTGCCTCGCGTCAAAAGGAACGATTGAAATGGGGGCATCTTCATCCAACGTTATTCTTCCTTTCAGATTAAATCCCTTACCTCCCGAATGCCGCAATTCTATGCTCAGGTTGCGAAGGAGCGATGAGAATAACCACGAGTAGTATATATAGTGAAGACCGATACAATGAAAGACGGGGATCGTTTTCTGATTTTCCTCTCCTTATTATAGGGGTTAAAACGATTTATCAACCCCGAACTTTTCAATGCCTCTTACAACATGAAAAACCCTCGGACCATTTTATAGCTTAGATTTCTTCCCTCAATATACAAAATTACTTTCTTCATCTTTCTTGATTTCACCCTCGATCCTTTATAATTTTCCATCCCTTAGTCGCGCTCCCGTATTCAGTCATCTAGAGAATTAATAGTTAGCCGAACACACAAACACACACCTACACACATGCACGCGAATATATACAGGTCGTATATTTTAGGTGCAAACATATTTCTCGACCTACTTTCACACGAGTATGAGACTTAAACGCATTTGTCAATTTTAATAATAGCACCCCTCGCCCTTTTCTCGCCCATTCACCCCTAAATCCACAGGAGCGTGTCGGCGCCGACAAAAATTTTGCAGACCACCGGAACATAAGTATTATACGTCGCGCCCCTCGTCACAGGGCGGACTTTTAAGCAAGTATAATTAATAACATGGGCTGTAACAATCAGCATAGTGCCTTTCTGCTTACGTAACATATATTCGTTTCATTTGTTTAATTCACGCTGGGCGACAATCTTCGTATTAGGCGACGCTAATTAGCCAGCCTATTTGTCGAGACCAGCCTATTGGTCAAACACGCCACCTCTGTTTAAAATATACGTCATGATCGAACCACCACCCCAATTATGTGCGCTAATATTACTATCATTTTTATTTAATTTATAAACGTCGCAAATTTTCCGCAACAAATTTCCACGCCGCAAATACCATTCACTCTTTACGAATGTAGCGTAGCTACCTGGTTCCTATATACAATAATTTCTATTGGTACTCCCTGATCTTTTTCTATAATTATAGCAATTCGACGTACTGCCTCTCTCATTTATATACATAATGACTTACAAGAAAAATAAGTACTGGCACTTTCGATCGATATTTTTATACTGGGTGACGCGAATATATGGTAGCCAACGGAAGAATTTCATCGCGTACAAACCCCGCCTTCTGTACCATAATAAATATTCCTATGGCTAACTAGCAATTGACGGCTTTATGATGGATAACAGATTCTAAACGAAGTCTATGTACTGGTTGAGCTCTTCGCTCCAATTGTACGTGCATTCAAATATATGTATGTATGTACGCGTACGGCATAAGGTACAGTCAACCTTGATAATGTCAGTCGATCGGTACTGTTCTATTTTTAGTTACTTCTTTACAGATGAATGTATGTAATATCATAGGTATATATATATACACACATATATACAATATAAACGTGCACGTAGTGGCATGTATGTCATGGCACATGTTACGTAATAGATGGGACCACGCCTACGCACGCCATAACACGTGTCTACTGCAGGAAGTAGGTGTCAAAATTTTGTCACGAACGTCGCGACGAATACATACGTGCGCACACATCAGTTGTCATGACTCGTAATATTTTCCATAGTTTTATCTCGAAAGTGGATCTTGCTTGCCCGGACTCTATTGCTCTACTAAATATATATATATATATGTATATATATATATATATATATATGTATACACGCTTTCACTTTTATTATGAAAATTAGCCACGGTGTACAGTGCACTGCCATTTTATGAGTTTCCCGGGTGTGAGTTATGATTACTGGAGACCCTTTGACACCTGTTTCTTATACTGTAATTTTTTTATTGATTTCTGCTATGCTATTGAGGTATAAAAAATAATTGGATACCTAACCTTTAACGTTTCAGTGTAATATACGTGGGTCGAAACCTATTGAAGAATGCATACAGTCGCGTGAATTATATATTTGAAAGTTTATTGAATAAATTCAATATGTACGTCCCAATTGAGTATCTTTACTGGTAGATTGCAGGTAGAATATAATTTTTGTTGTATGTCAATTAATGGTATTATAGTTCATCGATATGAAAAAATTTTGAAACTATCGTATGGTAATGAAATGAAAAGAAAACTCATTAAATCGTCACGTTAAGATTAATATATTTCCTGTAACAAGAGCTTTTGTAAGGTTCGTCGGTTTTTACTGCAGTACATGTGTACTTACTTGCGTACGTATCACGCACGCGTTTTAATTTATTGCGCCTAGTCAGTATCTGTTGTTCCCCCTATACGTCCGGTGAGTCTAATATTACAAATTAACCCAGATTTGACCCCAGCACAGGAGCTCTCACTCATTATTTCATGACCATGTAAATAATAACATACAGCGATATAAAGATCTGCCTAATTTTAACAGATACTCAAATTTTGCGTATGAAATATAATTTCGACGAGTTGGATAAATTATTTTTAATAGCACCGAACAATTTTTTTCCATCTTCAATACCCTTCCTCTCGTCATACATATGACGCATGGCTTGTCGACAGTGTCAGAATGACTGTATACCCGCACCTATCAGACACTGAATCACACCTTCATTTCAAGAACAATGGCGTCAGGTGTATTCACTTTTCACTCGGCTATCTGACATTCGCTCGTT
This sequence comes from Trachelus iudaicus, assembly GCA_030142595.1. Taxonomy (NCBI): domain Eukaryota; kingdom Metazoa; phylum Arthropoda; class Insecta; order Hymenoptera; family Cephidae; genus Trachelus; species Trachelus iudaicus. The sequence continues at coordinate 1,960,496 of JARQTH010000318.1, forward strand.
ATGCAACGACGATTGGCTTTCTAGTGCTGCACGATTTCCAACAGAGTAACATAATATGTATCTTTGCAACTCAATGCAATATAACGCCAGACTCGTCCCAGCTGTCTGTCTACTCTCCTGTCTACAAGACACCACGTATATACATATATGTACAATGTACATTGTACATACATATGTACTATATTAGGATCATGACATCCGCGACCTATGACCTGGCTGTCTATATCATTCCTGCTATATCGAGGAGACTAGTTTACAATGTATACCTTAAGGAGATGGCACCTCAAAGTGGAATTAATTTTTCAATCTGACAATACTGCTGTGTGTGAATGCCCCTTAAGGTATAAGGAAAGGTTATACCGTGACAGTTTCTTAAGGGTTGCATCATGTCATTGACCACGAGATATACAGACCCTACGTATATGTATAATCCACATTCCTTTTGCCCATTTACTTCGTTTCACCCTCTTTCACAAGCTTCTCTTATTCGCTCTCCACTACGTCACATTCTCCTCATTCTCTTCTCCTCGAGACGATCTCACCTTTTCCATGCCTCCACGTCTTCCCCAGGCTAGCACTCTGAACGGTTCCCTAGGGAGGGATCGTTGCCACCTCATTCACCACCCAATGCCCGAAACGTATTTACATACGGCCCAACCCTCCGTGTCATCACCTCCGAGCTATTTCAAGACTTACCCTCTGGATATTCGAAATCGAGAAGATGCGCCAGTCAAGATTCTTGAGGGTGTCCGAGACACCTACAGCCTACCCCTACACCCTTCCTCTTTATGTCACAAGGGACAAATCCTGTGGGATCAAACGGAGCAAACGGAGTAACTATCACGTGTGTGAACCTAGCATCTCAACTATTAGCATCTCACAAATAAACTTCATATTTACTTGCATCCATCATAGTT
>JARQTH010000318.1:1961512-1989429 GCA_030142595.1 Trachelus iudaicus
ACTATGATGGATGCAAGTAAATATGAAGTTTATTTGTGAGATGCTAATAGTTGAGATGCTAGGTTCACACACGTGTAACTATCAGCCCTTGAGCTTTTCTCATAATCACAATATTAAGCCTGTACTATATCGTCAAATCCTATTTTAATGAAAAGAACTATTTAATTTTAAACTTACATTGTCATTTTTGAACATATTCGCATTAAGCTACCTAGATGCATATTATATGGAATTTTTAATTTGTCAGTTTCAATCCCCAAGGATAGAGTGTTGAACCTTCAAATTAATTTGAACAACCTACGGTGAGTGTTGGGCTATGCTGGTAAGTTTTAGATCGAGAGAATATTGTTGTTCCTTACTGCAGCCAAGAACCGCTGAGGCTGTTGAAGCTGGTAAGCACAACGTGTTGTTCTTGTTTGTTGCAGTTTCTGAATTATACTTCTGGCTAAAATGGCCAGCGCAAACATGATACTCTGTATTACTTGAGAAAGTCTAGGTGAAATAGGAGGGCAGACAAGCTTGTATATAATATACGCGTGTGAAAAGCGTCGGAAAGTAATTGGTTGATAAATTTACATGCCGGAGCCATCGCATCACGTAAAATTTTCCCTTAGCGATAATTTAAGAGACAGGTAGATGAGCACATTTCTCTTACCACTTTTCATACTTGCTAATTAGGGAATACACTTTTACGTCAAATCACTGTCGACAAGCCATGACCTAATTATGGAAAGTCACACTGCAATTTCACAAACTCCACTCGATTATTCGCCCTACCTTAATTTACGTATACTCAATAGGTACTACCAATATTCACGATAATTGACTTTTGATTAACGATATATAAAGTGGTGTATCGCGAACTGATTGGCTGCAGTTTCAGTCTGATTAATCGAAATATCGAACGTATGATATCCGATGAGATATTAATTAACACGTATTAAAGTTACGATTTTTTAATAGGAAATGCGATTAACACCGGAAACTGGAATATCTATCTTATTGAATCATTTTACTTTTGTAGATTGCCAGGAGTTAATTGCAACGTTAATTACATTTTGTGATAACAAATTTTTAATTGATGCACGACCTTTGCTACACATCTGTGTGTGCATGAATGTATATATATATATATATATATATACGCGTATATATGTATACAATAGCTAGCTAGTCGCGATATCGCGTGTTTATCGTAAAAACACTTATATAGAAATCAACGAACGAAGTGAACGACTGAACCGTACTTTCCGGAACATGTAATTAATGTGCTCCATCTCGTAGTGAAGGGTGAGAGAGAGAGAGAGAGAGAGAGAGAGAGAGAGAGAGAGAGAGAGAGAGGGGGGGGGGGTAGAGCGTAAGAGAGACGAAAAAAGTTCGTGTAATCCGTTCGGATGTCGAAAGGCTAACAAGACTCTCTTGAGGTCCCAGCATCCGCTCTTGACAACGTTTGATAATTAAAAATATAACTTTAGCAACCTCCTGACTTCAGGAACAGTATAACTTTTGTATCGAATTTTTCTGTTTCACTGCTTTTCCTCTGGCCTCACGACGACGACGTTGACTCGCCGCAATTTATATTCATGAGGATTATTTTCAAAGGACTAACTGTATTTTTCATAATTCCATGCCATTTTTTTTCGACTCTAGATTTCCGCGAATTAGATGCAGAAGATTGAATAATTTGCATCGAAACGAAGAGAGACTCTTCGAACTGAAAATCTCGCATTCACTGCACCTTTTTATCAAAAGGAAGACAATTATAGGAGTTTAAAAAAAATGACTTAATATAGCGAATAGAGTTTGAAAAATCTTTCGCGAATTTGAATACATTATAAAAGTGTGTAACGTATGAGTGTGCCGTTTAGTATGTGAGTGTTGCTTCTGTATGCATAGGAATGTAAGTGCGCCCCCACTCCGCATGTATCTATTGAGAATCGCTAGATCCCCACCTAGTCGTGGAATCCAAATAATACCGGTCAGTTAAATTGTCGCCCTTTTACTTTTCACCAAATAACCAGCGAACAAGCAAGACGTGTCTCCGAAAAATATAATACGTACGAAATTCTCTTTGTTATAGTAATGCGCATAATTAGCTCTTATTTTATCGCCGTTGTATTCTTGTATTTTCTCTATAGATAGTACGCTTTGGGCGATAGGGCCCTAGAATACATCATCATATACGTCATAAAACTGCCCATAATCATTTGAGGAATAAATTCGATCGAACACGGCGACAATTCAATGAGACTACACGCCGGAGGACCAAAGCGAATAAACCACCGTTCATCCACATATATCGGCGAATAATTAACTCATAGATATATATATATATATATATATATACAGGGTGTCCCAAAATTCGATGATAATCTCGACGTGGCGAGATTCAGTTTCGAAAGGAGATTACCAAAATCACCTTCGTTTTGTTCAAAAGTGCATAGTTTTTAAACGGGAGCCGGTCAAACTTCACCAATCAAAGTGTGGCGACAACGGAAATGGCAAAGGTATACAAACTCTGAGTTTTCTTCCTCGCTTTTGTTTCTGAGTGACAGTAGCGTCGGTGAAGCTAGTTTCCCATGCATGCTAGATAAGACGCTGCCCGATAGGCTTTTGTTTTTAGCTGATTGACGAGAATTAAACAGAAAATGCGAAGTCCCGATTACACGATGCCTCTGAACAGAGCATTCTGTAGCGAGAGTTTCACTCTGGGAGTACAGTTCCTCAAGTAAAATATCATTTTGAGTCACGACAAGCCTGACGAACATGTGACAAGCGCATGCTGCGTAATATGCTAGCCCATGAGGATGGACAATATCTACATCAGTTCGAAATACAATTAAGATACGATTTGCTTTACTTTCAGTTCTTCGTACCAGTCTTTATAACTTCAGAAAATATTCTCCAATATTTTTATCACATTATCTCTTGCGATTTTTGACGAGTGCATTCTCGTAGTTATTCGGAGTCCTTTTCCGGGATTTTTTGCGTAAATTTTTCTGGTACTTTTACCGGGACTTTTTCCGGGACTTTTACCGGGACTTTTTCCGGAACTTTTTCCGGGACTTTTCCCGGGACTTTTACCGGGACTTTTGCCGGGACTTTTTCCGGTATTATTTCAGCGACTTTGACACCGACTTTTTCCTCAGTCTCGGAAGGAGCTGAGGAAAAAGTCGCTGTAAAAGTCCCGGTAAAAGTACCGGAAAAAGTCCCCGTAAAAGTACCAGAAAAATTTACGCAAAAAATCCCGGAAAAGGACTCCGAATAACTACGAGAATGCACTCGTCCAAAATCGCAAGAGATAATGTGATAAAAATATTGGAGAATATTTTCTGAAGTTATAAAGACTGGTACGAAGAACTAAAAGTAAAGCAAATCGTATCTTAATTGTATTTCGAACTGATGTAGATATTGTCCATCCTCATGGGCTAGCATATTACGCAGCATGCGCTTGTCACATGTTCGTCAGGCTTGTCGTGACTCAAAATGATATTTTACTTGAGGAACTGTACTCCCAGAGTGAAACTCTCGCTACAGAATGCTCTGTTCAGAGGCATCGTGTAATCGGGACTTCGCATTTTCTGTTTAATTCTCGTCAATCAGCTAAAAACAAAAGCCTATCGGGCAGCGTCTTATCTAGCATGCATGGGAAACTAGCTTCACCGACGCTACTGTCACTCAGAAACAAAAGCGAGGAAGAAAACTCAGAGTTTGTATACCTTTGCCATTTCCATTGTCGCCACACTTTGATTGGTGAACTTTGACCGGCTCCCGTTTAAAAACTATGCATTTTTGAACAAAACGAAGGTGATTTTCGTAATCTCCTTTCGAAACTGAATCTCGGCACGTCGAGATTATCATCGAATTTTGGGACACCCTGTATATATAATATATATATATTAATTTTCAATGTATAAGATAAATTAATGGCATGTTAAGAATAGTAATTCGAAAGCTTTATAAGTGTGAATGCGGGAAAGCTATGCTCCTCATATTACTGGCTAAATTGATTTAATGTCTGATTTAGTTTTTCTCAAATAATGATTTCGGTTAATATAATAGTTGCAAGAATATAGACACGACTTCGTTCGAGCATATCGAAAATTAAATGTTTAGTAATTTTTATTGATTCCATTTTTTTAAATTTATATATCTATACTACATGAATAAACTATACACGTTACAAATGCTTATCAAGTTTTGCGAAACAGTTTATTTTTCGCCTTGAATAGATGAATGATTGAGATATCGAAAAGAATGGAAGAGTTTCAACTTTTTTTTTTATAACTCCCTATACCTTCTTATTACTTCTTTCGTTGTTTTATTCTCTATGTCTTATTCTCCTGTTTGTCAGCAGTATCATTTATTGGGAAACCTCGTACGACAGCGAGTCTGATTGCTGAGAAAGAAAAGTTATAAAAGAAGACAAACTTCATTATCGGGAAATTTATGTTCGGCCTAAACCTTAAAGTTGCCGAGAAGTTATCAACGTTGTTGCTCGTTATCATGGGGTATTTGTCAAAGCCGATTGAAGCGTATGTTTCATCGAAAATAACCTAGAAAGTCCTAAGTAAAGGTCCAAAGGAAATTATATTTAGCTCGTTAAGATCGTATGGATTCACGTAACACAATCAACCACCAGACGCCTATTTTGTTCTTCCATCGCGTGTATCGTCGCGGGACTCGTTAGGCTTAAGAAACGTTAGCTAAAGTGACATTTATTAAAAAGCAAAGGATTATAGTTTCCCAGCTTTTATGAGAAACACCAGGAGCACTCTCGCTAACGAGACAAAAGTTATAAACGTTTATGTTACCCGGAAAGATCTTAATGTTTTCCGTAATATCCGTACATCTAACGACCGTATTCTTATTTTTCGATTTCTTATAACTTAGCTTGTGTATAATGGTTTGTTGTAGATACAGATTTTTCTGTCTACCTTCTTGTCATTTTAAGTACCTACTTCGTACTCGGCGAGACTTCCCCGTACCAGTGTGTGGAGAACTGTCATAGCGAAGCTTTAGCTAATAACTTGTATTACCGGACGGTGTCAGGTAGGGTCTGTAAACTAAAGAGGTTAAACCCTTAAAAAGCCCGGAAATTAAAAGGGAAATGAGCTATGCCGCTAAGTCTAAGAATACGTACGCCCTTCCGGTTTTACAGAATAAAGGTAGGATACTACGAATGATGAGAAGTTCCTTTGTGAACTTGGGTAATAATTTAATTCAACGTTAAACTCTCAGCTTAAAAGTACAGTAACGATATTGAAAACAAAAAATCCATGACTAATGCACAAACCAGAATACGTTTATCCGGTATAAAAATAAAATTGATGGCAAATTTGAAAAATTCATAATTAAAACAACATTAGCTAAGTGTCATAAACAATTAATGGTAAATGCTCGGTAATTGACACGCAGTAAAACTGACAAGAGAAATAATAAAAATAGTACAAAATTTTGTAGCATCCCTGCAATAAGTTAACTTGTTTCTCATTCCCGGAGAAAGGAGATAAAAACTCGTCAAGTATACGAGGTAATTTTTCATCTCGCACGCCCTGTTGCGTAATTTGAATTTATGGCTATTTTTTTTATCAGTACCTCGACTTGCACATGATCTTCTCGTGTTTGATTTTACCCGCATATGCGCACATACCTTATATACTATACACAGAGCCTTGCGAGTTTTTCCGTGTATCTCTATAGATAAATTGATCCGTCTCATCGCCCAGTCAAACAGCAAACTTATAACTTATGATTCAACGATGCTTACACGTTGACTAGTCAGCGATAAAGTGAAAAATGCGAAGATCCTCTTCCTCTCCGCGGCACTCCTTCTTACTCTGTATAAAAGGGAGGCACGAAAATTGCGAGATTTACGGATGCTCGCGCGGTCACGAAATAGGACACGGAGGAGAGAGTTGAGAGAGGAGAGGGGGGGGGGGGAGTGGTTGGAAAAATGTGAAGCATATTTTTTTTCGTTTCCTTTCATTCGAGAGCAACCAGATAAAACCGTAAGAGTGCAGAGAACCAGCAACACATATCATACAGTGGAGTGATTTTTTAAACGTCACACACAGACAGCTCCTACTGGCATGAAAAATGTTGATTAAACCAACGTGCATACGGAGATCCTAGGTTTCTCTGTGCTTTTGACTATTTTTATATTTTACATGTCAGATCGTCGTATAAGGTTTCTCTGATAGAATAATGATTACGATATATGCTGTATATTTATTCCATTCGGTATGACCGTGGTTGAATTTCTGTGCTATTATATTCTCTCGGTTTACCGATAACGCTTAAATTTTTCAAAAGGGATTAAAAACATGTTCGCGCCTAAGAATGTAATGAGGGTAGAGAGACGAATTGGAAGATGAAAGAGGCATAGAAGAAGCTCTTTTGGGTTCTATTGATCAGAGGTTGCTAAAAGTTGTCTACGGGAGGCCGAAGCGAAAGCGCGCAAATAACGCATCTTGGCAGAATAATAAATGAGAAACGGAGCGAAAGAAAGTAGAAAGTAGTCAGCGAGGATGGCAAGATTGAAAGAGAAATGTCGAGGAAAATGGCGAATCGAAACCCGTCGAAATTGATGAGCGGTGCAGAACGATTAATGGTTCCTATTTCAAAAAATTCTTACTGTACGGATTGCTATCAACAATCAGTATCCACTAGACAAGACGATTTACTAATTTATACTTGGCGATTGAGAAGAAAAGCAAGATGGTACTTAAAACAAAAATTTTGGGACATTTTCGAATTATTTACAAAAAAAACTTTACCCTCGAACGATTCATTAGAAAACGATATTTCCATCACCACATATTAATTAGCCATAATGCTGTTATTTGCTGCATTTAATGAGATCGTTAATTCGCAAGTGTTTGCTGCATCCACTGCTTTATAACCACTCAAGAGTTTATGAGTGTTTAAACGGTGCAAAGTTGAGCGAAATGCCTTTCTTCACCATTGAAGGTTTCAGCAAGCGTTCAGCAACAGGCAACGGAATAATTAGTAAAATAGCTGTAATACGGTATAGTTAGCCAAATGGTCCAGCGAGTGCAGCAATACCATGGAAAGTTACGTGACTTTGCAGCTTCGGCAATTTCATACTGTTCAAAGACTTTCTCAAGCCATCTTACGTATCCACTGAGCTAAGATTTTTGTTAGTCAATATAAAATCATATTAATTTGAAACGAATTCCGTTCCTCATTTGTCTACAAGGTAAGAATTCATTCGTCCGAACATAGCAAGACATCGTTACTATTTATTTCGCGCTCCAGCATTGCTACTTTCCTCCAATACTAATTTACCAAGAGGAAATGTAAAAGACAATAGACGGAAGTAATTCGTGAGATTGAACTGGCTGCTCCAGTATGCAATGGTGGTCTAGCCATTTCCACTATGGGAGACTATAACACGTTTGCAGTGCTGTATTCATTTGCAGTATGGTACATGGCCTATATGTTATGCTATAGTGCAGGATCTATACCTACGTACTTCTCTACGCATGATTTGCTCTACAGATATATTGATTGTCAATACAATCCCTGACTCTCTGGATGTGACGTTTATTGTTCTCCACTGCTGGCACCTCAATTCCTCCTCTTATCTTCCACACACTCACCACACTTATCCTCCATTCTCTCATCTGCTCCTCCTCTATTTTCACTTCGTGTTTGAACTATCCCGCATCCAGCCACACATATATAAATCTCTTGCAGCCACCACATATTTTCATCACTGTATATCCCATACGCGTATTCAATGACTTTTTCGTGGATCTACAAAAAGCACAACAAATTCAAAACTCAATTTTTCCTATTTATGTATAATTTTATGGATGATTTAGAAATTCGAAATATTTTAATAGAGCCTATTGCTTGAAAACTTGAATTGCTTACATGTTCGTACTTCTATTTCTAATATAGATATATTGCCTGAAACAGGGGATGAAACTGATTAGAGAATTTCTGATCTTACTGGAAATACTCTCTATAAGCTTGCCAGATCAGATCAGCTCTAGGATTAAATTGAACTTGCAGGAAGCTTGGATAATCAAATGGATCAGCCGATAAACGATATATGTAACGTTGGAGTCAAAGCCGAAGCTTTGCCACTGAGGAATGCATAGTTTGCCATTAGTATTAAAAGCGCTTTTAGGAACTAGAACGCCGTTGAGAATCCCTTTGTCGTTAGAAGGTTGCCAGGCCGAGACCACCCTTATACCCTTGTAGTTTTATTAACTATGCACGTATTATATAAATTGTTTCTCAGTCTCTCTTAAGCGACGAGAAACTGTCAACGACCCATGGCTCTCCCGTTGGACGTTGTATAGAGTGAAAAATTAGTCTCTGGTATCTTTTAGAGATAGTTCAGGCAGGCCTTTGTTACCTATAAACTATCTAGAGAATGATATCTATACACTTGACGCTTCGGTAAAGGAACTATGGTAAATTTGCATGAATAAGCAAATCTTCCTCCTATTATCATCTTAAACTTTCCAGACAGTAAGAAATATTTGTTATAATTTTTCAGCGACGTTTCAAATTCAAATTTAGGGAAATTCATTGTTCCGTCCAATCTGTGAAACAAGGAAAAATAAAGTAGAACGAAATTGTCGACAGGTACCATATAATGTATGTAGTATAACTATAGCTAGTAGAAGGGTATAAGAAAAGCTACGAGTAATCGATGAACCATGCAAGAAGTCGACCTTTGAACCCTTCAATTGTTGACCTTCTTGGCTGTCGTATTTAGAGGCAAAAAATAACCCAAATAAAGGTACCATCTGCCTTATTCCTATTGGGTCTTTAATCCACGAATGCCATTATAGTATATGGTTATAACATAAGGGGAGCAGCTTCGATCGATGATAAGCGTTCACGCGTGCCATTACAGTGTGATCTTTGCTCTATGATTGCTCCTTTGTACTTGATGCAGGTAGAGGGATAATATATCATATGTTCAGGAGCATACACGGTGCACATTACAGTTCACCATTAAACACTGTATATCCTGAGATGACTGGGTAATTATCCCTATTGAATACACATTGTTTGGTCTAATTGATTTCCCCCCTGGCAGTCAAGGCCGATCAATTGGCTATTGATAAGTTACCAATTAGCACCTAATGTCGCTTACTGCCTCTCCGAAAGGATCAACGGATCTAATGCGAAGTGAATATCTTATAAATACAAGTAAGTTTTTGTCTATGAATTTGCTGAATAACTATGAGTTTGATCAGGAGCTTTACTTGAATAAAATGGTTAGCTCCATCTTTAAGAGTATTTAATAAATTATTTTGAAAATTTTCACCAAGTACAAACTACAATAATTTTGGTCAGTTATGTCTTGCATTTCCACTCAGTTATTTTTCTCATCTTTTAAGCAAGTGCTGACCGTAATACGATAGTCGTGTGGTATAATCATACTTTACAGTTTTCCGATTAGGCGAAGAAATACTTGAAATATAATTCCCCGTTATATCGGTAAGGCAACTGAGCTTACTGCTCTCTCGTGCATTTTCATTTACTGCACAAGACATAAAGTACTTTATACTCCAGCGTGAAATGTGGGACGAATTAAAAGTACCTGGCAATTTTCTTTTTTCGTTTCAGCACACCCTATACCACTTTGCTAGGATTCCGCAGGCGAGATACGCTTAAATGATAAAAATCGTAATATTCTGAATAAAAAAAGTTCGCAGTTAGCCTGTAACAATCTTTCATTTATTGACTAAGGCAAGTACTTCGTGCCTTGTAATTTCTTGACTGCACGAGTAACAATACCAACGTGTGATATGAATATGCGATTTTATGAGCACCCGGGGAAACTAGCGTAGGTACATGCATGCGAGTAATGTATTTCCCCGTGGGAAAGTCAGTGTATATGCATCGGAAGAGAGTTGAGGTTAAAATTTGAATAGTAATTTGTTTAATTTATACAGAAAGTTTTTAATATACCTATTGGCCGGATGATTTTTTGTATATATATTTATAGTCTCACACAACATGATTCAATTATTATAGATATTCAATATAGATTTGACATACGAAATAATCTTTAATCAATCTCAATGGGGCATTAGGATTGTCCAAGAGGCTTGTAAGGAGGGTAATGCGATAATAAAGGTGGACAGCTGAGGGTGGTTGATCCTCAAGGTGGGTCCTTTACTTTCTCACGAGACCATGCGTGATAAATTGCACTCGCGTTTGTAGCTTCCCGATTGTTTCGAACTTCCTTTCTTCTGGGACACCAGCTATAAAAAGGTATCCAGCCCTGCGATAAGTCTTAATGCGACATGGGGAGGGAAAGAAGAAAGGACTATGTATCTAACTAGACAAGGAAATAAGGGATGGTCGTAATAAGTTGGGATGAATCTTATTGGTAATATCTGATATATGTACGTCTTATATTTTTTTTCTGTGGTGACTTTTATCGTCGAAAATAAAACATACATGTAGCCAATTCGATATATAATTCCTATGACCTCTGTATCTTCTCCTTTCAGTCTTATTCATTCAGCTTTTTAAATTTTACTCGATATTGCATTAGCTAATTTTCAATATCATAATGTTTCTCGACTGCGAACGCTTTAATTTACTTTCGTGCATTATTTTTCTCGTAAATCTGTAGTCCTCGTAAGCATCAGACAAATAAGATTATCCACCTTCCCGTGAGACTACGTAACGGCGCGGAAAGTTGATTTAGTGTTTTGTCCTTTTTATTGGAAAATCTCGTCGTCGCTCACTTCCACAAATAATCAATTTACCGTTGCGCGCGTTCCCATTATAATGGGACGCGCATTTTCAAAGCGCATTATCTTTACAATCTCCACGTAGGGAAACATCTTTCATAAGTACGATAATGCATTAAGTCTTCGTACGCGTGCATAGAAATTTCATTATGAACACAATGTACCAATGACGTACGAAGCGTGTAATTATTTTTATTCAGCGGATCGTCGCCGAAAGGAAATGCATTTTTTGAGGATTTCATTTTTTTTAGAATTTGAAAAAGGGTTAAGTAACTAAAAGGAAATGGGAGGCGGGGGCAGTGCTAATACACTGCCAGGAAGCCACGGGACACGAATAGGATCACACCACGTTTCGTAGAAGTCTCCGAGGGAATAAAGAGAGGAAAAAGAAACGTGACGCCTGGTATAGTCTTAACGCCATTTTGCCGCCGAAACGTAATTTAAAAGTTGGCAAGCTTCCGGTAGAAGCGACACCCTCTGCTGTTAATGAAACTTCCTCCAACTCACACTTTCAATTTTCCACCGTGTGCTCTTCTTTATTTTTCCCTTTTTTCTTCTTCCCCCCTCCTTTGCATCTCATCCCATTAAACACTTGTACTAGTAGCTTTTTCACTCCACTCAAGATGGTCTCTTTCGTACGTGTCAAGGTTCGTGATTTTTTTTATTTGCAATTTTCACTGCCTTTATGGCGCAGTGCTTTTTTGATTTAAAAGCCGATGAAGACAAATTCTTGAATGTGATAGATTGATAATTCGTAAATAATATTTTTTTCAGCAATAAATTATACATATATATGAATGAAGGTGCGAGTTCGAAATTTTGATACTTTACCACGAAATCGTAATATTCTCGCATTCGAGGATGACTTCTTTAGTCTTGAGTTTAGGCATCTCCGAAAATCGCCGCTATCACTTGCGCTATGGAGTTTTCCGAACATGGCGCAACTATATACTCGTATGGAAATATTTAAGTGGAAAGGTGCAAATAAGCGGGGAATGGCTAGTAGCACCTGTGTATATTGGCGTGAAGTTGGAAACTCTATCCAATCTGATGTAAATTCTCTGTCGAAAATAGTCAAGTCGTAATCTAACATATAGGAAGAGTTTCAAAATCAAGTTTTGTCGTCATCAAAATTCCTATACTCATAGAAAAGTTTCCGCCGGCCAGATGTAATTTTCCTATATCTCCAGCTTTTATATCCCATCGATCGTGCGACTTTCGAAATAGGAAAATTTCATCCAAGTCACCCCGTACAAAATGAAAGGAGAAACAAGAAGGTCGAAAGAAATTTTGCCAACGTAGAAAATTGTCAGTGCGGAAATCTAATTCATATTGTCTGCGTAGCATTTGACAGGGGCTGATGCGGGTAAATAAAAATTGGAAAATCCACGCGAAACATTACAGTTTTCAAGAAATACCGAATGCACTGGAAATTCTCCTGTCAAGAGAGAAGTACGGAAAGCGTCGAGAGGGAACTACATATCCGGCTGGATGGGAATCCTGTTAGAAGCGGATGTTGCTTTTGAATAGTTGTAGTGGAGAGGAAGAAGCTAAAGTTGCCTTCTCTTCAGACTCCGATTCTCCGCTTGGGTAGGATTAGTGAACAGCAAAGTCTCTTTCCGCTGGTTCATGTTTAACTACGTAGCGACAACTATTTCGGAATGTGGGATATAATCTATGCGAATCTCGTAATTCTATATCATACGTAAAATCCACCCTTGCGATATAGGAGTACGATTAGCATTACTTTAATTTTTTTTTCTTTCTTGATATTAATCTTAAATTAACATATGTGACCACTGTCCAATGGAAATGATTCTGGAAGCTCATTTTGCTTGGAGTAATTAAACATTCGCGCTAAATTTATTATAATTGTCAAGATTGCCCGGGGTAATAACTACTAAGTGTCGCGTCACTCGTCCGCCTGACTTGGCAAGTAATGTCTCTACTTACCGGCATTATCTACTTCTTATTACTATACATACATATGTATGTGTACCTACAGTTTCTCCACGTTTCTGGTAATTTTATGGTAATCCATTATTTTATTTGCTTTATTCTTAATATTGCGGTAGGGCACTGTAGTTTTTTAAATGCATAGTTAATATATTTTCTACTAATGTCTGTCTGTCAGTCTGTCTCTAATTATTTTTATTACACTTTTTTCCATTTATAATTAAATTTTGGATTAACGTCCGTGAAAAGTACTTTATTAGTTCTATTGAATTCTATGACGTTGCAAACCAAGGATGGAATATTGATATATTCTTTTGTATTATTGTGAGCAGTATAAATAGAGTTGTTAGGGAATATTTTTTTTTGTAATAGGAAGGCACATATAATTGGATCGTGAAGAGAATCCGAAAGAGAGCATCATTCATTATTTCGCAAAATATTATTTTTATTATATTTTAACGAAGACGTAATACAATGAATTTGCAAGCTTTCATTTCAAAGGTTTATTATACGTTATAACAATGAGTATCATTACTCAGTCTTCATTAGCGTTCTTTCCTTCCCTTGAAAGTGTGAATATGAAATCAATACAAACAGAAAAACATATTCAAGATATTGTACTATTACTATATCGTATTAATTTATCGAAACTTTTTTCCGAAAATCATTAAAAATTCATGAAGGTAACGTTCCCAAACACGCCAAATTTACTCCTTACTAAATAATTATTAATCTTCTTTTGAAGTCTGACAGACAGCTGAATATTTAATGTAATCGAACTACGCTCTTTGCTCAGCCTAAAAAAACAAACTTGAGAAAGTTTTAAATTAGGCGAAACTTATGTTTTATGATTTTCTGTGAAAAATTTTTGTGATTAAAAAAAAGAAAAACCTATAGGATTACATGTATTTTCGCCCATATACATGTCATATCATTCAATCAATTCAACTCGTTAAATTCCCTATGCTCGAAAAGTTAAATATAGATTTTTCAAGTATTATACTTTAGATGCGATACATTTTTCGTTAAATACCCTCGAAATGCAAAAAAAAATTCTTTCGTTGTGCATAAGAATAACGCTAACGAAAGTTCTACGAAATGGCACCGTTTGGCACGATCCGCAAATCCAAACATAAAATAAGACACGACAAAGTGAGCCCGAAGAATAAATGTCCCAAAAATTGGGAAATAATTGTCAGAAGGCATACCGGTAACGAGGCCAATAATTATCCACACAGAGAGAACACATAAGACGTGCCATTGTAAGCCGACTCCACTGTTTTCAATACGATTGTCCCGAGGACCTATTGTTGGAAGTTTCTATTGTCATTATTATTTCGTCGCATTATACTCTAGATTTATGAGTTTGTGTAATTCTGCAGCGAAACGCCAAACGGCGAATGCATACGACTTAAGGATACTGGAGAATATTTCTCTGCAACCAAAGTATTCAGACATAGCACAATAATCAGGTTTCGTCAGTGGTGTCTTCTGTCTCTGTATTAACCATCAAAATAATTTATGTCATACGCCCGACAAGAGGATTGAGTATGACAAATTTCTGTTATTAAAGCCAGGTGGCTTTGTGGCATAATTATATTTTAATAACGCAAGAACCATTTTACAATATCGAAATATGCCAATAA
Organism: Trachelus iudaicus; assembly: GCA_030142595.1. Taxonomy (NCBI): domain Eukaryota; kingdom Metazoa; phylum Arthropoda; class Insecta; order Hymenoptera; family Cephidae; genus Trachelus; species Trachelus iudaicus. The sequence goes on from JARQTH010000318.1 coordinate 1,975,872, forward strand.
CGGATATTAGTAAAATTTTCATTACTAAAGATCCAGCCTAAATGCCGTATTCTTAACCGGTAGAATTAATTAGAGAAATTATAAAATAATCTTGTACTCGAACACTGTTAGGATCCTAGTAGTTTGCCGTTTTATGTCTTCCTCGTTGAACAGCTTGCGGTCTTGTAGGGCAGCGCGAGCGCGATCCAAAGTGGAAATATAGTTCAAGTGGATCTTGCCAAGGCTTGGTAGAGAAGTAAACCCGCCTCTTCAAACGTGGGAAGAGACTGAAGAGCTTTCGAGCCTACCACTTGATCTTAAATGTGTGCAAGGGTAATAATAACCCGGAGTAGAAGTACTATTACACGAAAATACTTGAAAAAAAGATTATTAATTTCTGCCAATCTCCACCTAACAAAAGCACTCATAATTGATTGACAGTTTCATAAAATATAGTTCCTAGATATAGTCCGTATAAAAACATATGAAAAATTGAAGTACAGCACAATCTCGCTAGATGTAGCTGTGCGTGATCTTACAAGAATCATATAAATGATCGATCTCTTCCCGTATGTCAAATTTGTACCAGGGAAACCGCAGAAAAAAAAATATTCGATGTTCAACGCTTAAATGTGGTTCAAGTCAATTCGAGAATTTTCTCAACTTTCATATTCTGTGCCATATCTTCAGAGCAAAGATATTTATATAGCGAAGCGTAAAGTTTCTTATAAAAAAATGTAAAAAAAGTGTTTGTCACACACCAGTTTCTTTTTTCTAAGAACTATGAAGTGAATGGGTAGTAAGAGTCAGTCACGTGTGAGGTTAAAAAGCAACCCGTGTTGGGGGATGAAATGGAAATTGATGTTAGTTAAAGGTTGGTGGTGTTGGCCGCCTAAGGGCTGTGGATACCGAGTGACGCTAGCTGCACTTCATTCCGCTCTGGCAAACACAGGCTTTTAAAGTAGCTGGTTAGACCAGGCACGATGTTGAGCGTGTTGTGATAGGGATGCTATTGCGCAATGCTGGGGTTAGATGCAGTCACGTGATTTCACGTAAAAATTTGCAGCTCGTGCACTCTGCAAGTTGGAATTGAAGGATTTGCGATAGCCGAGTCAGGTAATTCCCTTTACAGGGTACAAGCTATATACAGTCACCATAAACAAATGTTACATATGAACATAAAATTGTATTCACATATATCTGAAAATATACGTAAACTAGAATAAAACACGTATTTCCATTTATCGTTAATTTAGTTTTTTTTTTATGTTTTAGGTAAGCTCCCACGACCAATAATATGAAATCTCCATAAATATCCAATCTCGGTAAGCCTTGATTTTGGAATAACGAGGTAAATACAATTTTGCCAAAAACGTCAACACATAGTGCAGTAAGAACATTTGAAGCAGCTGCAGGCATACAGAAAATCTCGGTAGGATTTTGTATGAGTGAAAAAAAAAACTAACGAAACAAAAATGACTACTAAAAACGTGCTGACAGAGCTTTTGTAGTCAATGCTGATCACATCAAGCGCCATATTGTAACTGCTTAAGGTTTGTTGGTCGTGAAGCTCACCAGCTATCCTGGTGACGCTAAATAATTAATATCCCCATAGTGAGCTGGAGGGGGAAAAAAGGCCTAAGAAAATAACGCTACGAAATTTATTTCTCGTGTAAATATTAATCGTAGCAAGAAACGTCCTTATGGGATATGCTCGCTTGCAGAAACTCTACTGTTCGCCGATGAACCGTTAAAACGTTGACGCAGACGGACGTAGTTAGATTATAGTTACCCGTCACAATATTATCTCGGCGTAATATAATTTATAACGAGGGTCTCTTCACGATCGGTATGAACGGTTCAACCGGATAAACGTCTCTCACCATTCGTGTTCCCTCTGCTTCAATTAACTCATCGTATAGTGGTTTGAATTAAGATAGTAAGAGATACACTGCGGAAGACTAGTGAAAGTTTCATGAAATCAGAAAGAGCAATTAAATAAATAAAGAATTATACTCCGTTTATCAAAACTTTTGAATCGGACAGCTATTTTATTTTATAATTGCGCGATTTTCGTATATACCAAACTTTGCCAGTTGCAAGTTCACGAATTGTTGTTTACTAGAAATTCTAGTCAGTATTTCGTAAGGGGAAAACACTGAGACGTCAAAAGCTTCAAAAAAGAGTAATTGGATGTATAGGGGAAGAACTTGAAGAGAAACGCATTGGGAATTAAATAAATGATCTTGTGTATATAGGGTGTATGTAAATTTAGGCTAATTGAACTTTGAATCCCTAAGCGAGAAGAATTCAAAGGGGTGTACTTGGATAATTTATACATTATATACTGCATAGAAGTGAACACAGTACCAGCCGTGCCCATATGTGCTACATTTGTCCTCGGGATTTTGATATTGATTTAACTAATTAGTCTCCATTACGTAAGAGCAATTGGGCTCACCCACTCGACCCCCTTTGTTTGCGCCGTAAATCTAGTAGCGATCGATAGAATACTCGAGTTCCCTATTGTCGTACGTTGCGACGAGTCTTAATCGTCACTTGGAATAAAACCACGTTATGGTTACGTAGTAATATTACAAGATAAATAGATTTCGTTGCAATACCTGCCTACAAAGCCTTTCAAAAGTTCTCTCCGCTACAGTGTATTCGACACAATGGAAGGGCCGGCCGTTTTAAAGCAAATTAAACGTATAATCACTTTTGGAATTACACTCATTGAATACTGTGTATTTGCACCGGAGCATGGAGGTAGCCAGGCACGCATATGTACTTAAGTATATATATATATACTCGTATATAGAGCAGCTTAATTCTCGTATGTACATACGTACAAGGTAGATGCAGGGATTAGTATACCTATATTTAAGACTACCGCGAGAGACTCTGATGGTACTGAAGTTGTTCTGTATTCCAGTGGTCGCGTTGGTGGCATTTGTTTAAAAGAATTATATCTATGCAAATTACCGCAAGTGGCCCTTGCCATGGCCTATAACTGCAACACCGTTAATTAGGTTTTTATTCGTCTAGTTTGCTAGGCGCATTGACACGAGCTGTGTAGAAGTAATTGTATTCAAGGAAACGGTAGGGCATTACTGTAAGACTTAGTGCGAGCACGACATTACGTTGTTGTACTATAGTGTTTCTAAATGTAAACAGTGAACATTTTTACGAATAAGTAATTTCGTATTAGACTAATGTAATGATTGATATTCGCTCAATGAATTATTGAATGATGTTACTGTATATGTCGGTAAAACAGATTCTGACAAAAATGAACGTATAGTTTGCCAATGAATAAAGGCACGAAGACAGTGTCTGCACTGTGAGATTGGAAAGCTCGTAAAAGAAACGGTTCACACTTTACTTCGCACTTTCATTCGCCACACTCACCAGCCCGTTCCTCAGTGAGCCGTTTTAATTTCTCTCCATTATGAAAATAAACCGGTAAAAAGTAATATCTCGAGCCCTTGGCACCCCGGTGACCTTTAATATAATAAATCGCTCTCATTACGACGGCTATCGCTCAAAGACACTGTAGGGAGTAAAAGGGGATGGACGAGGAAAAAAAGTAGGCAAAAAAATTATAAAAAAAAGTACGAGAGTAAAAAGTTCGGAGTTCTTGAAAATCGGATGCAGATATTATATCTACCTCGTCAGTTAATCGTCAGACGTGAACCAAGCGAAAGCGGGAAAGAAAGACGCCGGATATTTAAAGAGCTAAGAAATAGCAAACCAAACTGTGCGCAGCTCGTAGAAGTTCCACGATGCTCAGGCTACGTGTTTCTCGTTGAGAACCGGACCCTTCTTGTTAAATTGCTTAATTAAGCGGTCCAATTATAAAAGAGGGTGTGCCCAAAGGAAGAAGATTTTCATGGATCTCTAATATCAGTCAGGGCAAAAGGATGGTATTGGATAGCGGGTATTTTGATTTTATCGATATTTATGAACTCATACTAAAATATAAACATAATATATTTTATAATATATTTTCGAAGCTCGGCTATTTAATCAATAAATTTATTTCATTGAATATAATTTAATTTATTTCATTGAATTATATATATATACTCTATCAGCGATAATGATGTCCCTTTGTCTCATTCTTTGTTTACACCATGTTGCACCTGTAGAGTTCATTGAAAATAATTATTGCTGACTCTGAATGTAGAGAAACGCCAAGCAAGCATAATTCAAATACAGTATAATTGGTTATATATACGGGAATCTTGGTACATTATTTAATACAACTGTATAATATCGTATACATAGTATTTTTAATGAGTATAGTTAGAAAGTTTCTAATGCAGGTTCTAATTATTTAGATGTTTGGATTTTCCTAAAACGGGAAGTAAAATCCATTCCGAATGTCCCGTCGGTCCCTTAAGAAGACAATTTGAAAATATTGTGCGCGATACAGAGAAACGTATCCCGTGGGTGATCTTTTAAAGATTCCAGGATCCTCTACGTGGCGAGAAAATATATAAATATAACGTATACTATATAGGTGTACGTCTGGAGTAAAGCTATTTTTTGCAAAATTTTCGGGCACGCCAACACACGACAGAGATGGAGATAGACAGGGTTAGAGAGTGAGAGAGATAGAGAGGGTTATTGAGTGAAAGAAAATGGCGGCGTCATAGCGACTAAAGTCAAAGAGCGAAAGTAATGCGTAGGTGAAGTGTAGAGAAAGTTAAAGTATCGTCATTTACAATTAATTTCTCAATCAGTGGGCAACGTTGCTTGACGTAGGGTAGCTTTTATATAGATATTTCAACCCTCGCTATAGGTACCTACATTCAACATGTCATCTTCTGACACGTAATGTGTTGCCGTTATTAATATAATAATTAATTCTTAAAATAGGGCGTTTAATTTTCAAAAATGTGTAATAAACCACCCATCCATCTCTCCAAATTTTCTTAACAAAATCTCTTCAATAGATCACTTTTATTCTCTCGTTACTTCCTTTCTCTCTTTATACCGCGCCTCGAGATACCACCCGTTATAAAAATGTCAAGCTTAGTTATTACGATCGGATTGCTTTTTTAATCAAAGCAGTATCGCTCTGTGCAATCTCGATGTAGCCAATTTAGTATCTCCTTTTTTACTTGAGTATTATGGCGGCGCCTATTGGCTATCGCAGAAGCATTTAGCCGTTCCTACGTTGTTACCGGTACTTCCTTTCTCTTTTCTTTTTCCATTTATTACACATACCTTGTATTGAGTCCAATCGATACTGACTCCTATTTTCTATCACTTTCATGTTTTTTTTTAAGAGAATAAGTTTCGAAGTTGAGACCTTATTTAATCAAGCGCGATAACATTCCTGATACGTCAAATCATTAATAGATATAGTAGATTAATGCATTATTGTTATTTGAAAATTAATCACGACTTTTATGGCTCTCCAGCGGCACACTCGATTAACCAGAAAATGCTTGAAAGGGTACACACATTAAAAGTCAGTTCTGCTATATTTTATATAAAAAAAATAATTCAGCAGATAGTATATATGTATAAAGGTAGTTGTAAAAATGTATTAAAATATTTGATGGGTACTTCTGTCTAATTAGAAAACACTGATATGCCACATAAGTTAATTTCTTAACATTTTCAGATTTATATAAAACTCATAGCACCGATTTATCTTTTAACACACACATGAAAACGTAGTATAATATAAAGTAGTAATTGTCCTCATAGTAAATACTTTAATAGTACATTGATACTATACAGTTGTACTGAATTCGCGATTATTGTATTTCGCGTACGTTGTGAACCGACTCACTGAATATATACCAATTTGATGGCTATGATATAGAGCGTGATACATAAAATTTGCTCTGGATCATATTTACAAAGCAATTTGCCGAAGTGAATTTGTGGTTTGAACTCCCGTCACAAATCAGATAAAATGTGGATGCCTCGTATAAGTGAATTTTATATATGATTTTGATCAAAGATACAGTATTTAGATTATTTATTAATATTCGTATTTATATATAATTTTATCGTATAGAAAAAAATTATTTCGTTACTGGACAACGTCGAAGCTACAGATTAATCTGGACACATTTGTGCAAATCGATTTACATATAGTACATATGTATACGCATACGACGTAAAAGTCAATGATATCATGTTGCGTATCAGCGAATCGTACGTATAATGTAACATTTTTTTTTAAGAATTCCAATATTCAATAAGAATTAAATTGTATTCGTTATATTCATATATAGTACCTGCACTGATATGTAATATTGCACCGATGTAAAAATCGAACCAATTTGCCTATCAAATATTACGCAACGTAAGGAGATTCAACCTTAATTTATATTGACGGGGATTAAAGTATGTTCCTTCTATTATAAGGATAATACACTACATGCATTCAGTGTATTGCCCTTTTATTTATTTATTCGATATGGTGATTCGGAATTAATGGCTTTTCCCTGAATTATTCGAACCGTGCGCGTTAAACGTGTAATTATCGATCTGCACCCCTTTAGTACGTATTCAAGAGTTAGTCCTATATTCTCCCTTCCCCATGACCATTCATTCTTCGTTACGTGTTAAATGGCTATATATCAAATCAGCAATAAGGGAACGACTACCAACCAGCGACTCGTGATGAGACGGAGTTGCGCTATGTCGTTTTTGCATTATTACGAAATTCGTATCAGTTTGTAATATCTACTTGTAATATCTACTATATGACGTATATGCATATGATAAGCATTTTGTATCTAGAAGTCAGATACAATGATTTTCATATTTCGTTATATTTCTGTATGGATGGTAAGCATTGTATCGGAATAATATAAACAATTACAATGTTATTACGGTTTAAACATGTTTAAACCGTGAATAATATTGTTTACGAATATATCCCTTTATATCAAATCTCTAATGGCCATTCTACAATGCAACGGAATACGTATCGCGGAACGTATAAGCGGAGCGATATTCAACTTTATATTTCCCTAATTCTATTGGATCCTCCAATCAAGAAGGAGAAAATCGTTTTTAAAACCGAGCGTTTACTAAGTCTCTATGATTTTGGCTACGCTCGCACGTAGCGGACGCGATACGGAAGCGGTTGCTAGGGTCGATAAGGATTTCACGTAACACGTAACGTGATGAGTAACATCGAGCATGCCCCGTTCCCTAATCCGTAACGGCTTATGTGAAAAAAACCATTGCATCGCCAATATTTTCATACGTGAAATGTCATTACCTGTCACCTGTCATTATCTGTCAATATATAAATATTTTTAAAAATGTGTATGCGTTTATTCATATAGATAAGTAAATCATTACTTCATTTTTAAAGTCACGATGACTTTTATCGTAGAGAAATTTGATTTCTCTAACGATATTGATAATGACCTCGTCTATAGAGTTGGTATAGAAGCATTTGTCGATAAAAATTGTTATGTGATAATATTACAAGTATTTTCGAAAATCCATTAATTTTTTTTGTACAAAATATTCTATTCGTAAATGTATTTAAATAGTCTTGAAAAGAAAGGGAATAGTGCGTTATTGAATAAAGAATAACTTGATATGGGTATGAGGATAATGCTGTCGTGGCAAAAGTTCCTGCGAAATGAATCGTCCCGTGGGATTGAACGAACCTTGTAGATTAGTTTGACTTTCGAAGATCGTTCCGGCGTAAAATCATCACGAGGGCACGTGATTTGAATTGCCGTGGAAAGGTCGTTTTTTGGACTGTTCAGCCTGATGAGCAAATAAAAGAAGATTGCATGTTCTTTCGTATTCTTTGGAATTTTTTTTTATCAATTCCATCCATGCACGAATATATAGTGCCATGACGTATAGACATATTCTTTTACTATATTTCACGTCGAATAAGAACCTGAAGTAGAAAGTTGCTCGTATCTCCATTCCTTACTGAGATAAAATTATAAAACTCCATTGGATATTTTTGGCGACTTCTCAGATACTTGCCAGTTGGCAATTCCCGAACGTTATCACTATAGTAGCATCTACGCTGTTTGGTTTGTTACAATAGATATATTTTTATAGATAATCTTAATTGTTTTGTGCGAATCCTAAAGATCGACGAACTGACAATGAGCCAAAACAACCTGTATATTCGCCAAGATGATAATCCAGCCGTTATCAAGCTACCGTCATTATTCGCAGCGGTCATCTTATCTAAGCAAGATGCAATGGCTTAAGAAGCCATGAATAGACAAACGCATTGTCATAGACAGCTCAGCAGCTATGAGTTTATTACCTCAACAGAGCCATGGCTGATAATAACGGGCACGGTTATAATATAAGGTAATCACAGTAGAACGGCCATTAATGTGTATTACGTATACTCTACAAAACGGCAATGTCTAACTCGCTATAGATACGAAATGCAAAGGATTACATGGTCAGCGAATGAGAATTATCGTTCGGTCCAAGTGGGTCAGTTAGTCATTTACTAAAGTTTCAAGTTACCATTGAAACTTCGTCAAAGGGGAAACAAAGCTGTTATGGCTGACGAGAACTCGAACAGTCGAGATTTTGAGACCAGTTCTGCAACCAACTCGTATGAATGGGGCTTACGATGCTTATTTCGATGAAATTGCGCGTTCCGCCGAAACGGTTGAAACTAGCCGTGCACCTGATCGTGTATTTTACATGCATACCTCCACACGAATGCGGCGAACCTAGTAACGAATAACGATTTGAGCCATGGCCGCGATAAAATTCCGTGTAAAAAAAATGTCTAGCGAATCGAATAATTATCATTAGTGAAAGAACATAACTTTTCGTTAAAGCATAAGAGAGAGAGTACGTAAAGGAAAAAGAATTTTCTGCATTTTCAGTTGTTCCTGGCTTCGTCGCCTTTCCACCTGGCATTTGGCACAGTCAAATTATCTCAGTGGTTACTGGTGGTATTAGCGTCAAATAAAAATCTGTTTCCGCTGACTCAGTGAAAAATATCAGTTCAGTTGAATCGAATCCTAACGAATCACATAATCCTCTGGTATTATCACGGTGCTTATAATGCTCTTTTGATTTTTACTTGAAAAAAAAAAATTCTCCAAACGCTTTTCCAAGTAACGGAAGTCATTCGACCTCAAATTATACAGGCACCTTTTCTTTTCATTTGTCGATAGACGTTGGACACAATTGGACACACAGGTATCATTAGGCTCCAAGCCACAATTGTGTCGAGAGGGGGTAAAGGAAACCACGTACCATAAGATCGACCGCGAGGCAGGAAAGTGGTCTTTCAGTAGAAACAGGAAGTACAGTTCCAACGGAAACTCTCGCGCAGTCATTAATCCCAAAGATAGTAGGTCGAGAAGAGAAGATGTTGCGAATGAGAGAGACAGGGGAATGAATGTATAACGGAACGGAGGAAGAACGGAACGGAACTGAAAACAGAACGGATCGTAGCAAAAGAGTAGGAAGGGTTGGTAAAAGGAGTCGGTAAGGGACGTTGGGATTCCCTGTCATTGATAGTTGTGATTAATGCGAGTTGCGTCGCCAAGATAACTTGATTATGCGGGCGGCTGAGCTTCGGAATTCCGACGTTTCACCGTAGTCTCTCCTGAACGTTCCACGAGCAGCTATTGATATCTCATCGGGAAAGCGTAATTCTCTTCCCGATTGGAATTCCAAACTTTTTTCCCGTGATTGAACGAGGGGTCAGTCGCGAAAATTCCTGACTTATCAAAATAGAGCTGCGCTTCGGGTAATAACTTGTGTCTAATTTGATCGCGATTATGACGTCATATTGTTTCAAATAAGAAGTTTCACTTTTCTCTATTGATTATGCTCAGCTTTCGTCTAGGAGTGTAATCTGGTAAGTAAGAGGTTCAAGAGGGGAATGCCACGGAGATAAGAGAAGGATACAAGAGGCACGTTGATATGATTGATGATGGTGGATCTTGGCGGGAAATCAGCAGGTGCCTCTTACGAAACTTTGCTGAGTAATTCATGTCATGTATCTATCTAACGTAGTTCAAGGGAGCAGTTTATTAGGTGATTGGTGCAGTGTCATAGAGATAGAGTTATATCCGTGTTCCGCTTATGTGTCACATTAGTAATTTTTTTTTCAATTTCTTTATTAAATTTTTCGATTAGTATGGAAGGTGACCGAATTCTTCAAAGATTCCTTGACTTCGTATCAGTCAGCTTTTAAATTACGTTCATGCAGTCGCGCACGTCAATCTGACAGATTGGATAGCGGGAAATCTGCATTTTCATGATTTTACGTCAATAGGAAGATCGTGGTATTGACGGAACGGAGTGTTGGTATTGTCGATTCACATACCGTTTCTATTCGATTCCTATGTGGAAATTGACGATCGCTGCAAGACCTGGAACGCTGGCAAATCGCTCCGACGCACTTCTACATTTTGCTCACCATTTTCAATAAGCCAGTCACGACTTCGCTTCCAAATACTGCAGTTTAATTCTATTTGAGGTCCTCACTGCTTTGGAAGCCTCCATCTATAGAGGAATTGAACCGTACTCTAACTTCATATACGATCCCAATGTTAAAATGATAAAAGTCAACCACGTAATTTTTTCTTAAGATAATATGAATCTGACAATTCCTCTTGATCTACGCTAACAATACAACTTATCAATTAAGACAGTCTAGCTTATTGATATTTCGATATGATTTTTGATGATTCGTAGTTTTCACATTTTTAATCAAGGCCTTTTCAATATCAATAATAATTTGCATTATAATGGACTAAAAATATTTTTCATTATTACGATTCTTTTCATAAAACTTCATTTCCTACCAGTTGGCATTCAAACAAGAATAAATCGATCGTAACTCTTCTTTGAATCGTCACTTCGATGCTGGAGTCCGATCTGAGGTAGGTAGCATTACTGACTCATCCAGAAAACTTCTGATCTTTCATCAGCTGCTAACGCTTCGCAATCTTCTGCGAGAGGCAATCTCCAAGAATATTTAAAAGCTCGCCCACTGAAGCCACTCGAAAAAGTATCGAAAGTTTCTCAACACACCTTCCCCTTTACTATTGGTATTCTTCATAATTACCACCGCGTTTTGGCCTACGAATGCTGCTTCTGCAGCTTTTGCGTGCTTTGGATTCAGACTCCCGTTAGTCTAACGTGATTAAGCTAAAAGCTCTTCCAGACGTCACAACGGCAGTACCAATGGTAGCGGCAGTCTGCCGGAACTTTGGAAACCACGAATAGGATGTTTACTCGATAGCGTCCAACCAAAATGGCAAAGCTTTGACGAAAATAAGCCGTTTATCATTACGTCATTAGTATCATTATTAAAAGCCTTATGAAACATTTCCCTAATTGCTGTTTCCGGAATTTCTCTGAGGCCGTATAAGATACGGGAAGAGTAAAGAGGCCATTATAACACAAGTCGAGTAAAAATTTAAGCAATACATTCTTTTTGACATTAGCGAAACGTATGGAATCGGAAATAAAATGGAAAATACGTATACAGTTGTGTCTGCTTAGAAGCTTACCGGAAAATGAAAAGATTCGCTCTTTCACACTGCGGTAGATATTTTCGTACCAACCGAAGCAATTTTCCAGTAAGAATTCATTGCTCGTTTCCCTGAGGCAACTCCACCTGGGTCTCCTCTATTTTACAAGTCTGCCTCTTAAATGCACCAATAAAATGTACTTGCTTATTATAGCAAGCTAAGGCAATCTCGCTTGCCTTAATGCCCAGTGTGCTTCTCTACCGCATAAAGATAATCGTGATAACACTCGAAAAACAAGCACTCCCGATATTAACCTGCATGGAGTTATCTTGTTTCACTTGACTTTTATACTTTGACGGATTTAACCACTTTACTCTAATTATAGGTGCGCGATTTCTGATCTAATGAACTTGGAAACAATTTTATATCCGATAGACATTGTGTGGAGAAAAACTTTAATATAAATATTTAACGCTTTATAATACGATTGAGAATTTGAATATATCAATATTCGTACACGTATATGCCATTTAAAAATCGTGTTGGAAAATATTTGAATAAAATCGATCGTCCGTTATGCATATTTTGTTTCACAATTTATGGAGCAATCATAGACAAATCTGTCAGAAAAAAATGTCATTGGATTCTGTTCCATAGGTCTAATAATTTATACGGCACGTATGTATGTATGTACGGAACTCAAAGTTACACGAAACGTGAATCGATATTAATTTATTGTACATTGATTGAATCGGATAAGTGTAACAGATTTGAGCAGCTGTTCTTATAATATTTCTAGGAATTGAGCAGTAAATTAATAAGACACATGTTTTCGCAGTGCTAAATATTGCGCAAGACGTAACTGCCAATAGTATTTCTTTAACTCAGGTTCTATATTTAAATTACGAACAGACGCTCGAGATATCAGTATACTTTTTTCCCACCACTTTCAAGAATGAAAATAACCAAAGTTTTTTCACATATAAATATGTTTCGACTACGCAGACAATAAATTTCATTTTTCATAGTGAATATATTAGCTCGCGAGAACGAACGAGAAAACATTCCGCAATCTGTACACATATTCACGTTATTTAATGGAACGGAAATTCCACGTTCTGTAAATTCTATATTTTGAATTCTGAATGGTAATATGTATTCGGTCCTATTGAAAAGCCCATTAATTCATGATTGTGAAGTTAGCATCTCATGTTCCGGCATCCCAAAAAAGAAACACAGTTCCCTTCGCATCCAGTATAGTTCTATAGTTCCTGATAGTTTTTATCAATAGTTCTGGTCATTTAGCTATAAAAATTGCATTTAAAAAAATGAGATGCTAACTTCCCGTCCAGCATCCCACATACCAAAATTTATTTATAAACTAGTAAATCTTATAGATTTTGACGAGCTCTATAGTTCCTTATAGTTTTAAACAATAGTTCTAGTCATTTAGCTGGAAAAAACAGTGTTTGAAAAAGCCAGATGCTACCTTGCCGCGTAGGCTGGCTGCATGGATTCAGTGCCCATAGCCGTGAGATGCTGGCTTCTAACGACGTGTTCCATTGAGTTCCGAACAGTTCTGGTATAATCTGCGATGCCCGTCACTGTTTCTACAATAGTTCCATCCGGAACTATTGTTTAAACAATCATGGAAGCCAGCATCCCACCGTGCAATGCACGTAGACGTGAGATGCTAGCTTCTAACGGCGTGTTCCACTGAGTTCCGAATAGTTCTGGGATAATCTGCGATGCCCGTCACTGTTTCAACAATAGTTCCAGCCGGAACTATTGTTTAAACAATCATGGAAGCCAGCATCCCACCGTGAAGTGCACGTAGACGTGAGATGCTAGCTTCTAACGACGTGTTCCATTGAGTTCCGAACAGTTCTGGTATAATCTGCGATGCCTGTCACTGTTTCTACAATAGTTCCATCCGGAACTATTGTTTAAACAATCATGGAAGCCAGCATCCCACCGTGCAATGCACGTAGACGTGAGATGCTAGCTTCTAACGGCGTGTTCCACTGAGTTCCGAATAGTTCTGGGATAATCTGCGATGCCTGTCACTGTTTCAACAATAGTTCCAGCCGGAACTATTGTTT
>JARQTH010000318.1:1989529-2022007 GCA_030142595.1 Trachelus iudaicus
AACTATACTGGATGCGAAGGGAACTGTGTTTCTTTTTTGGGATGCCGGAACATGAGATGCTAACTTCACAATCATCATTAATTCGTCACACGTGTAGTATTACATTAAGAAGAAAAAAAATGGCCAAACTATTGAATTCCTTGATAATCCTTTCACACTTGTAAATCAATTGGAAGTATCGTATGTACACGTGTAAGTACTTGCTGATCGAGATAGAAACATGTAGTTACATAATTATCCGACTACGAAGAATGGAAGTTTTGTCATTTTTCACATTTGTCATTCGATATTCTGAAATTAACGGTCCCGCCCGGACTTGCTCGGGAGCAAATGGATGAAAGAAGCTGGCAGGGTAGCGAAGGGAGAAGAGATAAAAAAAGGGAGAAAATAAGAGGATGTAAGGAACGAAGTGAAAGAAAGTATTAGCTACTCTGACATTGCTGGCAGGGAGATACAGGGGTGTCGGTAAAGTTATATGACCATCGGGCGAGGGCTTGGATGTTCCTTGTAGTTAGGTTAGGTTAAAGTTTAAGTTTGACTTAAGCACCGTCGAGAAGCTTGGACTCCTAGAGTACGATGTACCGTGTGAAACTTTTTCCATGAAATATTTCCTTCGCTTTACTTTCACGGGTAGCTATAGCTAACCTGAACTATAATCTGCCCTGTCCTATGCGACAGTGACGCCACGGCGTCGAATGGAAATACAGTATGCTCAATGATGTTAAGGGTAAATTCTATAACTACATATGCTGACGCAAATGAGAGAATCGTTAGGATGTGGCGTATCTGTCAAGTATATCACACCAAAGAGCAAAAAGCGATTTTCTTGTGACCTCGCGCGTATAATCCCATGCGAGGTTAACACTTGTGCACTACGCTAACGACCAACGACATTCGCGTTTTACCATTCTCTTTCTTTCTTCTTTTATTTTACTTTTACCCGCGATCTCTTTAGCTTTTCTAGGAATCCCATTTGCGTTTGCTTAGGTTAATGAGTACTTGCTTGGACTTTGCGGCATTTTTTTTTAAAATTATGCTCATAGAATCAAGTTTGGATATCATTTACATAGCTTTGTTTATTGTAGGCTGTCATCGAACTGTTTGTTGAGTTTAAAAATTGCTGTTTTTGTTATGTTATGTCTTATTCATTATTTTTCTATTAGGTTTATTTAAGACTGTTTTACCAACTCAGATTAAGCTTGCACTTTGAATTGAAACGGACGAGCTAAATTGAGATGTTTCGGTAACTCTGCACATTTTCAGGTTGAAAATGACTTTTGATATATTTATAATCCAATATAATAAAAAAAATTCATGAGATCACATTATACGCGATGGCACTCGAAATAATATGCATGACTCTAAGATGGCATTGGAATTACGGAATACGGAATAAAATATATTTGAGGCAGGCGTTCCAGCGTACCCTATCATTGTATCGAATAAAGAGCCTGAAGAAAGGTCTGAGAAAAGTGATTTCCGGGAAGCTAAAAGCCACGGATCAAGAATCTCCCTTAGATGCCTGCGCTAAATTTTCTCTTTGTCACACTTTTTCTCACTAGAGAAGATACAGCAGCAATGAACCCGAAGATCTATAGATCCATCCTTTCAAATTAACTTTAATCCTATAATAGCTTTCGTGGTTATTTTCCTCGACACGATTCATTTTTCAAAATTCCTCTAGCGACGAATATATTTTACAATTTCTGAAAATACAATTACAGACGAGGAAAAATGCTTTTACCATTTTTTTTCAATATAATTTTCCCTCAAAACTTTTTCTCTGTGAACCACTCTATGGATGGTGTACACATTGTTTCAACGAAGTGCAATGCTCTTTGAATCTTTGCGGCGATTGTCGAGGTAAAAGTATTTACGTGTTGTGCGTAAGCTCATTCGAGAAGGCAGCAGTAACTTCACGAATCCCATGGGACTGAAGTAAAGGATAATGCACAGAATTTTACGAACCAGTATACTAGAAAAAAGGATCGAACCTTATTCCGTCTCGACGTGCATAGGCTCTCTTACAGTTTTACTATAAAATTCTTTATTTTTTACAAGACCATAATGCAATCCCGAATACCATTTCAATAATACAATTATTTTGATCGCGTAATATTTCATATCATCAATATTTTCGAATGTCGAAATTTTTAAATCATTCAATTTTGTCAACGTGGATGAACGTTTAAAAGCTATAGATGTAATTAGGATGTAATATTTTTTGCATAAGAAAATGATACTTCGCAGCATCCCCGTATCAGCTAATTGAAATCCCTAGGAATTTATTATCCGGTCGGTAACAATTTCTACAATTGTATAAAACAATCTCATTTTCTCGACTCTCAGAACCGACTTATTATTTAATGGAAACTGACGTTCTTGCACTCGGCTAGTGAGATTATGAACGACGCTTATACCTGACGGAGATGTGCGGCTAGAGGATTCTCACCGTAATACCTTCATAAATCAAGAAGCAAAGCGAAATGGTGTTCAGATTGGATACAAACAGCGAATGCCATAGGTATTTGCCATATTTCGGAATTAACCGAATCCCAATAGGATTGAGAATCTAGACTGTCTATAATATTGAGAGAACTCCTGTCTGCCAACTATGAAAATAGAATAGACATCGTCTATGTGCTATACAAGATTATAAAATATGACAAATTTGTCAGTAAGAGAGTAAAGCTTTTAATAATTTTTCTTAAACCCTCATGATTATGGAATTTCAATTTAACTCTATACATCCCACTGATTAACGTAAATGAGAAAAATCTGCATGCTACTACGGTACAAATTAAATTTAAAGCGTTAAGGAAAGACCTGGGAGGTACCTGCTCGTCAATAATTCAAAGGAGGTTATTTAAGGCAGCATTTTTGTCCATACCTCGTGTTTTGATTATCAGCATCACAAAGGTGGAACGTATTATATACGTTGCCACCGTGCACCATTATGTGCTCGTTAAAACGTGATATTGCGAATTTATGCGCGATGTTCCTTTGATGTTGACTTGGTTGAAGAGCAACGTGGCAAAGAAATTGAACGCTAGATAACAAGAGTAATTGTTATCTGGCGACATAAATCTGTAAATAATATATATCGCTGTTTTCAGATGCTTAACAAATTTTCTAATGACATTCAGAAATAATAATCTCAACATAAGAGAGTTGTACAAATTTTCTTTCTACACAGGATATCTTATAAATTAAGAGCAAGAGCTATTCAACAATGCACATGATATGCTTATCGAACCTATCATTTTTTCAGAAAAGCGAAAAAAATCTATTGATCAAATTAAAAAAAATTAATTTCTCTTTTGTTTCAGGTAAGAGAGTACAGTTCCACCCAAAAAGTTGAAAACATCTTTTGGCCATCAGTAAGTGAAATAAATTATGGAGATTCCCATCGTGCATCATTATTCATTCCGTTAGCCACGTAAACTTCCGTTCACCCCAGACACATCGGCAACGTGGAAAGTGAAACCTGCAATTACCGGCACTCGGTACTAGAACTCTCAGAGAACATAGACACACGGAATGCAGCTGGAAAAATGCCACGTGCATATTTTACGAGGATCGTGAGGTACATTACAAGAAGTAAGTTCTTGACGTAATGACAGCTTCGTGTTAGGGAGAATCGCAATGCCAGGCATATAGATAATAGTCTATAGATAAAAACTTTGGGTAGTATCGGGATAACTTACAGTAAGAGATCCTCGGTGATGAAGTAGAAAAGAAGTTTTTTTCATAATTTTCACATAAAAATATCACGTTCAGTCACAAACGAAAAGATAAATATATCTGCATGAGATTTAGTAATCTGTCGTTTTTAATTTTTATCATGGAATTATTTAAATGAATACGATGTACGACGTGTAATTATTATATTTTTTACTCTAAGCACCGGCGTCGACTTTTCTTCGGATTCGGAACACATGTGACCGAATCGTTACTTTCTTTACGATGCTGTAAAAAGAGGGAAAAAATTACTAGTCTATTCACGTAGTCTTGACATAAAGCACAACGGCATGTATAGCAGGTACTTTTGCACAACATTATAGGGGATCTAGGATGGATACACTGCATTTCCACATAACAATTCTTATACTACGCATTGTGTATATACGATATATATTACTATATCACGAATATATATGTATATGCATATATGAATATATGTATATACACAAATATATATATATATCCTAGACAAATAAAGCAAAGTGAACGTCCTCGGAATATGCCAATATCCCGTTTTGACGAAATAACATTGAGGCAATAGGATATGAGTAAGAAAAAGAAAAATACACAAAAAAAGAAATAACGGGAGTCTTAGATTACGGAACGAAATTGCACGAATTTACTACATTCGATTTACCTCAGCACGAGCTTCATTTTCCCATAACGTGACCATTCGATTTCAATATCTCAGGTTTTACGCTTGTGGATTTCCATAAGTGAAATTTTCCCGTCTCATCGAATTCCCAAGATTCCAAATGGACTTCACCAAGAGAGACCGTTCTCGTTTCTTCTGTCTTAACTACGAAGGACCAATCCAACTGGTATCACACTGGACTCTCGATTCCAGTGAATACACATCTATCCGCCTTAATGTAACGTCGTGAAATCTTATATACCTAGCAGAGGAAAGGATCAATTTTTTATAAAATCTCTATACCATTTGAACCCCAGTACGATATACAACCCTATGTATCCTATAACGTTACCCTTTGTATATTAAACTAATATTGACCCAAGGACTCATCTATCGAAAGAATCCAATAGTCCAGACCTTCTCGGTCAAGAGAGTCATTCTCATGTCCCTGTTGCGACCAATGAAATAGACTCGACTGATGTTTATTCGAAGTCACAAGATCGAATCTGGATCATATATTATAAGCTCTTCTTTTAACGTTTTTTAATTATTAAAGATCAGACATGCGTACAGGATCTATACAGCCCGTATAAGGAGGACCTTGGTGTCGATTAATGAGGGTTGTTTGAAAAGGATTTGAAAATTTGTATGAGAAACAGTGTAGCTTCGGTTACAATTGAAGTTTCATTTTACAGAGTGAAGGGAATGAAAGAAAGGTCGAATCAGTGAAGATTTAGGATAGCTGTACCTGTCGCTCGATGTAAGAAACTTTAATCATAGGCCGAAAGCTCAAAGCCCAAGTACTCGTACAATACAATTCGCCAGTTAGACAATGATGTATCATCTTATTTAACATTTAACAAAGCTCATTGCGAAAGCAATCAAAACTTAGAGCGAATTCCCGTGCCGTCGAAGTCTCGGTTTACTGCCGGAATACTAACGTTTCTCTCATCCTCCTATCGACCACTAACGAAGAAATAAGTTGATTAATTGTTCCCCGTTCGAACTGAGTCCTGATTGGCCATGGTAACCCAATAGCAGGTAGGTGATTCGATAGGTATTGAATTCTCTTCAAATATTCATTATATAGATGGTAACACCTTATATTGAATAAATTAAAATGACAAATATAATTGTCGATCCGAGATATATATGTGATTTGATTTTCTCGCTGTGAGTGTCATTGGTTTAATTAATTGTGGATTGAATGGCGATGATCACTTGCGAAAGACAGCTAATCAGAGACTAGTCATTTATAAATTTCAATAAATCCCCATATATTCACTCCAGTTTTACGGTGTGATATCCTATACTTGCTCAAGGGAATAATAATGGCGTAATTACAGTGAAGTAATTAAAATTCATTACTCACTGAAGCGTATGTCGCATTCGGGAAACTCCAGGTGTATCGCGATCTCTCAGAATTGATTTGTGGCAATATTGTAAATCGCATTGAACAGCTGGAACGGCAACGTTGCGGTCAATGAATTCAGTAGGGAAATCCTTTTGGTCCCGTTAATTATCCTTTCTAGATATAGAATTTGGCGAAACACTAATTGTCAACACATCGATCTAATTGAAACATTAACTGTCAAAACGGACGTGCGTTAAAAAAGAAAAATTTGCTTGTACTCATTTTCTTTAATTTTAGTGTTGTCTATGTTGTCATTAATATCAAGTTGCCATATGTTCGTCCGCCACTTAAGTGACCTGTCTGCATATTAATCATATAACGTCATAATGAGATCTTGAAATACTCATCTTCCGAAAGGATCAGGATTAATTCGGCTTTCAAAATGTTCAAAAAGAAATAAGGTCTGGCGAATTTCAAAGAAATTCAACACCTTTGTATATGAAGCAAATACTTGGGGCATTTAGTGACGAAATTGTGACTCTTATTTTCCTATAAAAAATCATTTCCAGTCAATCGGTACTGTTATTAAGATAGCGTAGTTGAAGAATGTACTTTTTCGAAATGGAAGAATGAAAGAAAGCTTAACGATATCCAATTAAAAAGGATTGTTGCCGTTTTTTCATTTCGACGATATAATTATTTCTTTCAAATGTCAGCCGGTCTCGGTCAATTTTTTCTGCTTTTTCGAGTACAACAAGTATTTGTCAACGGTAAATTTTTTAAAGGAGTGAATTCTGGGAAAATAAAGGTTCACAGTTAGTGAAAAATTGAGAAAAGCTTCCAGCCCTTCTACTAGATAAAGAATATCGTGTACTTCGGTGACAGTGACTTTGACAGATGGCACACGATGCCATTTCCCGAGGATCTTTGAACTCCAAGGGAGTTCACAAGGCTGAGCTATCTATCAGAATTTCGTCAATCAGCTCTCGTCAGAAATCAAGCTCTACCTACCAAGTAGAAGTATCAAAACTCCAGAGAATGCTGACGCCATTATGATGATTACATTGAAACTTGAAATTAGCTCGTGCTTCATCATTGTTACTAGATCTTATGTATCAACATTCGTTATATAATATGTTCAATGTAAAAATTTAGGGAAGTCGTTTCCCTGTTGTACAAAGTGAATTTAAGATGGCGTTAAATACAACTATGTTGGTGACAAATACTCATTTTTCTCGTTACTACTACTGCACTTAGCTAGCTTTAAGTTTATCACGTATTCCAAGCTGCAAGTATCCACAAGTGCAGCGCTAGAATATTCCCTCGCAAACTGTCATAATTATAACAATGAACTCAGAGAATAACAAGTTTGGCAAATGCGCAATACGATTTTAAAGTAAAGTTCATAGTTTCTCGTAGGGAAAATAGAAAAAGTCAATCCACCAGCAGTTTTGGTATCTGCAGTTGGCCCATTTCCAAAGTTTAAAATGGAAACTTAGTAAGAGCTCGATTCGTATTCCTTGATTTATAATTTATTGTACTGGATCACAATTGTAGAAGGGACATAATCATGAACCCCGTAACAAATCATTCCAAATAATTATTATATCATAAAAATATGAAGAATTAGGTTAAAAAAACGTAAAAGGAGAAAACGTGAAAAAATCTCAAATAAAAATCCCCCTCCCCCCTCCTTCTTTTCGGTTTATAGCGCGTACGCGTCTCTTCGTTTCATAAATAATCGCGACGATAAATCGCAAACGATTTTCCCCTTCTAAATCTTTTATTTATATCCGTTAGGTTCGCACCGGTGAAAGCTACGGAATAAAGTTCTCGTTAGGATCGACCTTATACGGAAACAGGCAGCGCGCCACGGACGCGACCTGCTGGAAGGGATGAAAAAAAAGGGTAAGATAAAAAAAGAAAGTTAAGAAGCAAAGGAGAAATGGAAGAGAAGAAAAAAGAAAGAAGAGGGACCAAAGTTCAAAGGATACTAGGAAACGAGAGTCAGGAGCAACGAGCGTGCCCTAATAAATTTGTGCCCTTAGACAGCCATTGATAGGAAGCTCCTTCTTCCCTTGGGTATACCACTTCCGTAGGAAAGGAACGTGACTCTAACGTTGTGGCTAAGTTAGCTGCTTCAACACTGCCTGTACTCCTGCCATAAAGTTCTATCATAGAAACTTGCCACTATGAATATCTAAACTCTATCTCATTATACGACGTTTCCATAGAAACAACATTAGCAAATATACGAACAAGCGAAAATACGTAGTTGCAGTAGAAAATTATAGAAAGTTATATTACGTATCATGATGAACGATCCAAGATGGACGCTTTGTAAATAATTTAATATTTTGCCAAGTCCATAGCGATAAAAGATCAATAAAATTTTTATTCGATTTATCATGCCTATATCGAACCTTTAAGTGCACGTATCTGTAGATGAAGATTTAAAGCTCTGTACATACGCACAAGAAGTTAATTCAAAGTAGATAAGGGTGGTACACGTAATCGTTAAAGAATATCAACCGCGACGTGACAGTAAAAACCTTCGAAGTCGTTATTTTAACGATCTCTAACATTAATCGTCACTTCACAGCCTGATCTTAGGTGTTTTTTTTTTGTTTTATCGGTACCTTCTTTACAGCTATTTTACGTTTTCGATCATTCGGTTCGCTAACAGAAAAATATTATCGAGCTGTCGTGACCAGGTTTAGATTTTACTTCCTTGTTAGGATTAATTAGCATACAACTCATGCAATGCTGTTTTATATATTTTTAATATGATTATATTAATAACTGAATGATTCTGGTAGCTATGGGAATTATATATTATACATTTTCCAATGCAATTCTCTTCTGTCTGACATGTACTACTCGATTATCCCCTATTATCACAAACGATATTATTCTATTTAATGTACAGCGCGACGATCCAAATTTAATGCTATGAAATCATAATCGCATATAGCATTCAATTAAATGTCCCTGTTTAAAAGGACTTCTGAATGCAATTTCTATATCCACATTGGTCCAATAAACCACAGTATATTCTGGTACATGTTAGATAAATCCGAAGTCATATACATCCATCCACATGAATTCTACATACATATATCAATGATGCATTGATAATTATCATTATTAAAGTAATTGAAATAAATCAATATATCCTAGAGGCCATAGCACATATCATTTCCTAGTTCGGAACGTATCAATGTTTTAATGTGATAATCAC
Source organism: Trachelus iudaicus (assembly GCA_030142595.1). Lineage (NCBI taxonomy): Eukaryota > Metazoa > Arthropoda > Insecta > Hymenoptera > Cephidae > Trachelus > Trachelus iudaicus. The sequence goes on from JARQTH010000318.1 coordinate 1,998,503, forward strand.
TAGCCATATTTCTTCGTACTATTGCAAAAATAAATCAAAAGCAGCATATAATTTCACAATAAAATGTTACTCCCTCACGCAATCATACCATATGTATACCCACCCTATATCCTAGTCTCAAAAATAAAGATTAATACCCCATGGGCGCCATCGAATTAGGTTCTAAAGAAAGTGCTTCCATAAAACGTTCTTAGAAGGTTCATAAATCCTTTCAATTTAGCTCACCCTACCGTATCGATATCGACGAAAGGAAAAGCGCTTAAAAGTCCAGAAGTCGCCCATCGTTACGTGTCATTCTGGTACCAGTAACCAGAGCAATAGATACAACGTTAGATACAAGAAGGACAAACTTGGTATCATCAGTGCAGAAGGCTTGGCCAGGAGTCGTCTGAGTGCAGCAGACTCATAGGACCTTCGACGAAACCTACTTAGCCCATAAAGGAAAGAGTAAAGATCCAGCGATGAGATCGCTTTGAGACTGTAATAAAAGGAAGCTAGGTCCACCGACAAATCGAGTTACTTGAAGCGGCGTGTCTCCTGCGATGCACTTCCTTAGGGACGGATAGGGTAAAGAGTACGTAGAACGGGAAAGCAATGGAAGACCAGCTTGGTGAAGATGGCGATGAACGAGCTGAAAGCTGGAGGATAGATAGGAAGACGAGGATGGCTACCACGGGAACAAAAATATGAGTCAAAGGACTCTCGCGTAAAGGGAGAGAGAGTGAGAAAGAAAGAGGTCGACTGGTACGGAGAGGGCAGGACACTGTGACGTGATGAAGATATAGTGATGGCTGCCGCTTTTAAGGTGAGCGACGATAGAGGTTGGAGGCTCTCTTCTACGTGGTCGCCGGAGCACGGTCCTATCTCTCATCTTCCACTTTGTACTCTCAGTGAGAAAAATAGAAGGCGCATAAACGAAATGCGCGCGAGCGAAGGCGGCCGCAAAGGGAGAGTGACTACACTGTTAAAATGGAAGTGGCGATGATTACCACACGAAATTGCTCCTGCGTTCCTTCCTGTCTATGGACCGTAAGAGGATATCTTCTACGTGGGTTCTTTCCTATTTCTGAGAAGATATCTACTAACCCACCTATCTACTTAGCTAGCTGAGTATATAGGTAGCTACTTTCCACAAGCACAGCTTTTTGCATATCGCCGAGAGAAGGAACAAAAGGCTTTTAACTTTGGATTCTTTTATAGGGTCCTACGCTATTGGCGACTGTTTTACGATCCCACTGGCTTCCTCCTTAGGTAAGAAGCGTGTGGAATTTTCTGCATTTTTATATAATCTGTGTATAGAGATAATGTGAATTGCCGGTGGGAATAATGTATCATGCTGGTAAATGAATAAAATGATGGTTTGATAGTTACATTTAGATTGGAGCAATACGTTATACTGAAACTTTACCGATGACGTTGGAAGAACTAAGTTTGGAAACGAAAGTTACTTTGCTATCGTTTAATAAGCGAAACATTTTCATAGCTGCAGAAGGTCTGATAAACCAAAGTTTCGGAATTACGGATAAATAAGTATTTATGTCACTCGTATCTTGAAATGGCAGTGGATTAACCTATATATATATATATAGTACGTCAGGATGTTTTTGCCCGCCTTTTCCTATTTCGTACTTAGAGTGGTACGCCATTTGGCAGCTAAGTACATCAGTATTGCCACAAGCCGAGATCTACAGGGCTTTAATGGGAAGTTTAAGAAAAAGCTTTTAAAAGCGGAAACGTTACCGCTCATAAAATTTTGAAGCGATTTGTACCCCGGCAGTGACGTTGAAATTTTATGTCGCGGCGTGCAAGCTCCATTCGACTCTCGTATTCCTGCTTGCGTCATACGAATTTTAATGGAACTAAATCTCCTTCTTTTCTGACCCATTATGAACTTTCATTAAATCGCATAAATATTATCACGGTTCGTATCGCCTGAAGTAGAACAAATCCTAATGGTCATCACGCTGCAAAAAATTATTACATATAAATTTTAACGGATGATCTTTAATGCATCAGTATTTACCGTGACGTCATAACAAACATCACTTTAAGCAGTGTGTGAATTAAATGAAAACGTGGGTATATATATTTTTTCTATTCTTTTGAAAAAATACGTTATTTATTTTATTCTTAAAAATTTTATCTACGTCTCTGTCGATCGCATAGGGAGTGTCCCATGGCTATATCTTTTGATACTGTACCTACTATACAGTTCACAGGGAGATCTGTGCGAATGTGCTTCTACGCATAGGTACGTTACCTAGAGATCATTGGCCTTTCATCAATAGCAACACACACGTATCTATGTACGAGAGCATTAGGTAATGACAAGTTTCAATGCGACGTCAACAGCCTTTAGGAACCGTCGTTTATCCACGGATCAGTTGTCGAGTAAAATACACGCAATAGTTCCTAAGTAATGGATGGATACGTGTATATAAAGTGCGTGTACGCGTATAGATTAGGTATTGATCTTGACTGCAGCAAATAGGAGAGATTTGTGAAGCTTCGCCTAATAGAAATACTTTGAAAGTGCTTCAGAAAAATCTTGTAGGTAAGTAGATATGGTCGTGCATATTTACGTCAGCAAAGGCAGTTATAGTACAAGGGAAACAATAAAATCGCAAAAATATCGGGGAAGGTTTATCGATAAAGTTATATAATAATAGCGGCTGGATCTCACTGGGATAAGGGACAAATTTCTTTTATCTGGAATGTCCTTCCAATATAGTCGAATATTCGAATATAGATAAGAAACCTTATCTCGTCCTTGAGAAAAGCTTCGAGCTTAATTACATTGTTATGAATATTTCTAACAGGAATTTACTATGGTTTACTCGAAAGTTTTATTAGGGCAGTTAAGAATGCATACATTAAACAATTTAAGGGCGAGCTTCGTTGCGAGGAACTTCGATTTCTTCCTTCTCTCGTGATTTAACGAATACTGGTGAATTTTAATGATTTTGGTAAGTCGTTATTATAATAACTGGTGTATGGTTACGCGAATTATTCTCGTGGCCGTCGTGCATATTCGATTACCGAAGAGTTGATTTTATATAGTAACGAAGGTAATTCAAGTTTCTTTTTCGAGTCTTATCGTTGGGATGGTTTTAAATGTGACATGAGAATAAACTATGATAAATTTATATAATAAATGATAGACATGCGGAGAAAGTAATGAAATATGCATTGGAACTTTACGAAGTATTCGACATACTTCAATCTTGCATGCGAGTCTGTGGAATTAGAAGGCTTTCTACGTTGCGTGAAATTAAACTCACGCGTATAAAGTGAAGGTTACGAAATGATGTGACAAAGATAAGAAAAAATCAATTTCTAAAACAATGCCACGTAAAAGGAACAGGATTCGGACTGCAGAAAAAAACATGAATAGTAATAAAATATTATGAAAAAAAAATTTAATAATACTGAAATCACCAATGGGTTTGAATATATTTATTCGTCTTTTTTCAAATATTTATATTTGTCTGTTTAAAGAAAAACTACTTTTCTTCCTCACCTCAGTACACTCTATAGAACACTGTGAATTCAACACGACACGAGTCCTCAGCATTGAACAAGTCAGACGAGAGTAATCCGGAAAATGGTCCATAGAGTTCCTTTTCCCATTTGACAATGTTTTCTGACTAAAAACTCAAGATAAATTCCACGCTATTTTTTTGCTTCTCCACATATTTCTGTCTATGTATGTATAACACATTAATCATTAATACAGTCTCAACACTAGGTGCTTTTTACATCTCATTCTCTTCCCCTTTTTAATATACTCTCCTCCTTTTACCGTATTTTTGCCATTTTTTTATCCTCCTGCAAGATAAGAGCTTTGTCTCGGATGACGTAAATTTTCCAAAAAAATTGTCGTTCTCTCTAACAGACGCCGCACGCTCTTCAATGAACCGTGAATAAACAGCCTCCGCGATGTTTACATTTTAAAAGGGCTCCAGAGCTCATCGCTCTCAGAATTTTTCCCGAGGGATGAAACCCCGTGAAACAGGTCTCCAAGAATATCAAGGCACAGATTCACGGAATATTTCATCAATCTAAAAAGCTTATAATTGCCAATCATTCCGTGGCGAACTAATCCCATATTTTGGCTGTAAAAAAAAGCTTCAGAATCTCTTAATTAAAAAGATCGATTATCTGTCTATTATAGCCTCTTAAAAACAATATGTATAGTTTAAACTCTTACACGTAAGATATCCTAATCTCTAATTGGCGTTCTAATAGATTTACCAATATTCCCAATATTCCATAAGATTAAATCGAAAAGCTTAAACGTTTTGAATATCGTTAAGAGCATTATCACGTTTCGTACTGAAGATTCTGCGCGCTATGGTCCATAAGGTGGTTTACCGGATGCTGCTTGCTATAACCATCCAAGTCTTGTCTTGCCTAGAGGCGAGCAACGTATTTTCAACGTACGTAGAGCTGCCTAGCGCTGGTACATCGAAATACATATGTATGCAGATATAGGTATACTGAATAGAGGGTTGCGCAAGGTGATAAATGTGTAAGACGTGTTACACCACGGTAAACGCGCTACCAAGAAGACTCCTTTCGGCCAAGATTTGCACGTTGAACACAGACCCTCGGATATACCTGGAGCGGGTACAAAGATACCATAGTTAATCTATATATGTATATGTGCACATACCCCTTTAATATTTTGAGTTGGCCGCTGCCTTGAGCTTCTAGATAAATTTTAAAGAGCGAATGATGCATCTTTTCAAGATGAGACACAACAATATTTGACATAAAATTTGACGTCTCATAAACATCAATAGACAATTTATACGGTTTGGATGTAATTTTGGACTGGAAGTAATATGCTAATATATTGTATTATGAAACTGGAGTAAGTGAAATCTAAACGAGGCCTAAAGATCTGTAAGGAGCTATTGATCAACTTATATCGAAGACTAAGGTCAGTCTTAATATCGGTGAAGATAGACAAATGGCGATCTAGTCCTCGGTGATAGGATCGTTGGGATATAAGTTGGAGAAGCGATATAGAACATCGTAAATAAGGGATGATTGGCGAGCCGGCCTTTTCCTTTGATACTCTATAAGGTTGAAAGCTTGGAGCTTCGACGTGAAGGTTTTCAGCGATTGAGCGTATATATAGTTATATCTCTATTCGAGGGACATAGGGAATTTGAATTTTGATAAAATTTATATAAATTATCAGCTAATTTCACTTGGTTAAAATTACTCTACCTTCTCTATTTATTACATCGGACTGAGGTTTTGAACAAATGGAATTTTACACTGCATGTTTAATTCCATCGTTAAACGCTCGTAGCATCTAATTCATGCAGTTCTTACGCTTGTGGCTAGCCACAAGATTTATAGGTTAGCTAGCTACACGGCCTGTAATTAATCGAAAGTGTTAAATCAAGGCCGTGAATACATTCCTCAGAAGGGTAGACATCGTTCCTTTTCTGGCTGAGTAGTTATAACCTCGAATGAGGTCTATCAACCGTTTTATTTTTTTTAAAGAAATTAAGGAAAAATTCCTACAATCGATGCGTTTCCTATTTTTGTCATGAATTTGAATTACGGTGTCGTTCGTGTCATGTCAGCTTCTAAAACTTTGGTTCTTGCTTACTGAGGATTTTCTAATGACGGTAAACCACAAATCATTTGTATTAATAGAAACAACAATAGGGTGGATATCGGGACTTGTAAAGGAATCCAGATGAGAGCCATCACGAACATTCTCCCTTATCTGGTATTGAAATACTTTAGAATATTTATAATAGTATCAGAAGCCTTTTCTATGAAACTTAATTGGAATGTAATATTATACGCTTCGACGTTTTTCTCGACCTCGAGCATTTTTCTCCATGGAATTCTTATATATCGCTACTTTTACTCATGCATGGAAATACCGCATTCTCCAATATTCCCAGTATCATTTCCGATATTACTTAGGTCGGAACATCTGCGACATTCCTGGTAAATTTACCAACGATTCTACCCATTCTCAAGTCTCATTCTAGGATATCTATCTGCAGTGGTTAGATACTGCAGGAATATTTCTATTACACTTATTCACATTGATATAACACATTTTTCAATACTTGTAGAACTAATAAAAACTAATAATAAAGTAAATTAATACGATCCGCAAATAGTAAATTCCTGTATATAACAATACAATCCTTCATGAAATTTCAATGTAATATGAGGAATTTTAATAAAACGTCAATTTTTTTATTTTACAAAAGAAAAAAATTCCACTTAGCTTTTGTAAAATATCCTTACCGTTATGAAAAAGTCGTCCCTACAATAATACGGGTAAGTTCGTAATATTTTTACCGTAGTCGAAATGTATGAATCCAATAGCTCCAGTAGATTCCCGGGAAGCGCGAATATACATTTTGCTGTTTTATTCTTCCTCTATTTCTGCCCTCTGAAAGAGAGTAATACCGATGCGATAGGTAAATAATTCCGAATATGTATATTTTTTTCTCAATAATCGAACAAATGAATTGGCAATATCCGGTTCGGATGAGGATAGTAAAATTCAACACGATGACAATACCATCTCGGATTTTATTGAACGAATTGTTCAGCGGAGGAGCATTCTTACCTGCACACGCAATAATTATGAAGTTTATATACGTCTAGGGAATATTTATTGTTATTAAATGACATGTGAAGCAATGCTATTATTGTTTAAATTAAGTTACAATTAGAGATCATTAACAGATAAATCCCAAATATATTTTATCTTAATTCAAAAAACTATCTGATACGTTCCGCTTTAAAGGAACATGAAGATCGACCTGACTGTTTGCCACAGAGTGAGACCAAAATTTATACAAACACAAAAAGTGCAAAAATCCCGAACAGACTTTTCGAAAAAGTTAACTTATTTAAAAGGTTGGCGATGTGCTTTCTACCGTTACGTATCTGCTTAAGCGGCCAACTTCATTCAACATGCAAACAAGGAGGCAGGAGGGATACGGTCTAAAGGGTTATAAAAAAAAGAAACTATTCGTTCCATCCAGTCAGGCAATTGGAGGCGGAGAGAGGAAACATTTCTTGTTGAAAAACGAAGCAAAGAAACGTCGACCTGATGGAATTTACTGCACGCCGGAAGTATTCTAAGAGGGTTGCTTCCACACTGCTGGATAGCGGAAAGTGCTAGCAGGCGTTTTGGTGGTTTATTTGAATGCATACTATACCCTTATAAATATATCATACATATACATATACATATATATAGATCATAGCGTCTTATAGGTTCTTCCAAGTTTTCCAAAAACAGCTACCTTTTACGCTACTCGTATGCACCATCACATTGAAACTCTTAGATTCAAAGGGTTGTGAAAAAAATATTGTTACACCAGACTGTAAAGATTAGTTTATTTTAGACATTTCTAACTGACAGGTAATAAACCTCATCTGGAGTTTCTCTGCATTAAAGTGCATTTATTCTCGTTACGAGACATTTAAGACCACAATAGAAACATTGCAGATGTTAAACAAATGGTAGACAAAGGTGGCGAGTGTACCGATGGAAACTAAGTTTTTAGTGTAATTACGTAGCGTGGACTGATGAAGCAAATTTTGTTAAATTATCGGATTACCCGAGGAATGAGGTTAACCTTAGTAGCGAAATTTGTCTCAAATTAAGTTTCATGAATTCCCACGCGTATAGAAATTCTGTTTTCACAATTGGTTTATCAATTTACACAAGCATGGAAATGTCGCACGATATTCTAGGATTAAATTTATTGTACCTAGATTACAAACATATATTTTTTAATTTGAAAATACCTCGGTATAAATTTAGTTTTTATTTTATTTTCATTATTTATCCACCCCCCTCGTATACATTGAGTCATCTTACATACATCCCCCATATGATATTTGACGACATTCGTGCGGCACTTTCCTTCTGTATATTTATTCGTTCATACAGTAACCATATTGCAATTCTGAACCCCATGAACCCACGTCACATGTACCCAGGGTGCCGTTATAATAAACTGTAGCTCATCCATCTACCCTGAGCAATTTTACAGAAATTCAGCGTAAACAATTCCACGAGATATTTCTCAAATTCACGATGGAAGGCCTTACTGCTAGTCCATTATATTTTTCTCGTTTTCTCAAATTCAAGCACGCGAGCTATTGATATATCGTCTGAGAGCATCTACACTCAAGTAGTTTAGCACGAGGCAAGTGGCGCCACATGCGGCGAGAAAAGGAATATTAGTCCGAAAGAAAGTCGATGAAAATGTATATTATACATACAGTAGTGCGCAATTGAAGTGGAACACTTGAATTTTTGTGTATCTCTGCGAAACTACGACCGACTTAAAAAAACCAAAGACACATTTTTTTAGGAAATTTCCTTCCCGTTCGAATGGTAAAGTTTCTATCCCGATCGAATACAAAATGGCTGAACGGTAGGGGTTGGAGTGAAATAGTGCATTTTGGGACTTTTTGAAAAGTGTGAGAACTACTAGTTCCGGAAGGAAACTCATATTTCTAATTATGGCACGAGAAAGAGCATCCTTTGGCGGTCAAAAAACACCCTGATTGAACCCCTGTAGCATCACTCTGGGGGGAGCTGCACCCCTTTGAAGTGAAAACACTTAATTGGTCATAACTTCCGAACGCGCCGGCGAATCTGGTCTAGTTTTTGCATGATATCATCTTTAGTGATGCTGCAGATTCTCACAAAATTATTTATCCCGGAGATGATCCCGTGACGGAGATCTCGTGATATCGCAAGCGCACCCGAAGCTTCCCCGCTATTTTTGGTTAGGAATGCGATAAAGTAGAAGTTTCATATTTACTCCACGTTGTAGCTGAGATTTCAGCGATTAAAATGCGCCTTTAAACATCCAAAAATGAATTTGCTAAGAGGTTAAATTTTTCATTTGAAGAAACGCCTAAATTTTGCGAGTTTCGCTCGAAGTACTCGGGGGACAATGGCTTGGCGCGCGTGGTGGGGCAGTAGTCACCAGAGTACCTCGAGCGGAACTCGCAAAATCTAGGCGTTTTTTCAAATGAAAAATTTAACCTCTTAGCAAACTCATATTTGAATGTTTAAAGGCGCATTTTAATCACTGAAATCTCAGCTACAACGTGGAGTAAATATGAAACTTCTACTTTATCGCATTCCTAATCAAAAATAGCGGGGAAGCTTCGGGTGCGCTTGCGATATCACGAGATCTCCGTCACGGGATCATCTCCGGGATAAATAATTTTGTGAGAATCTGCAGCATCACTAAAGATGATATCATGCAAAAACTAGACCAGATTCGCCGGCGCGTTCGGAAGTTATGACCAATTAAGTGTTTTCACTTCAAAGGGGTGCAGCTCCCCCCAGAGTGATGCTACAGGGGTTCAATCAGGGTGTTTTTTGACCGCCAAAGGATGCTCTTTCTCGTGCCATAATTAGAAATATGAATTTCTTTCCGGAACTAGTAGTTCTCACACTTTTCAAAAAGTCCCAAAATGCACTATTTCACTCCAACCCCTGCCGTTCAGCCATTTTGTATTCGATCGGGATAGAACCTTTACCATTCGAACGGGAAGGAAATTTCCTAAAAAATATGTCTTTGGTTTTTTTAAGTCGGTCATAGTTTCGCAGAGATACACAGAAATTCAAGTTTTCCACTTCAATTGCGCACTACTGTATATACGTATAGAGTACAGTACGTTATATCTGTACTGGAAGGAAGAATAAAATAAATGAAGTAAATAATGGCGAAACGAATGGAGGAAAACTAGAAGAAGTAGATAGACATACGAGAGTGTCTTGCGCAAGAGTACGACATGACACAGGAAATGCTAGTGATCCAGACAAATGACGGTGCGGTCAACCGGAGACAGTCGCAAGCTATTCGCCATACTGTCAGATGCGAAGTAGGTACAGAGTTACTGGTAATTCTCTAGGGAGTGCTTGAGGTACCCCTTGTTACGTTGTCCCAAGAACCTAGTCAGTTTCCCCTTAATGAGCATTTGCTCCTCTTGATCGATTATCAAATTATAATTTGGCGTTTCCTGGCAATAAGTCTTCTCGAATTTCAAATATATATTTTCCTATATAGAGCGGCGTCCTCGTCATCATCCTGGTGTACTTATGAGAGTATCCTATTTTCAAATGGGATCATTCTCTGATCCTAGGGTTAACATCTATTCCCCAAGGGTTCTCTGTGTCAAGCATATAGCCATCTTTCTATGGAATAATTCAATGCTTTTTCGCTGATCAAAATTGATGATCGTGTAAGCGAATCGAAAATGGATAGATTTCCGTTAAGGCAAAAGATCGGGGTCGCGGGCCACTCCGGTAATATCTGGAATACAAATTCTGTACCCACGTCGAGAGCCGTCGCTTTAACACTCCTTTCCATCGTGTTATCACCACTGTCACACATCGAGAGTGTCCCTCCATCATCTTTTATCGATCGCGATTGATAGTATGTGTGTACCCATACGAACCAACCGACTCCTACTGAACCTTCTGCCGCCGCAACCTCTGGGTCCAGAGTCTCGGTTTTCACTCCATTCACTCAATCCTGGAAGTGTTCCCTATGTGACTAGTCTAGTTGGGCTATGGGTTCCGAAGACCCCCTGTCCGAACCCGAGCCTCGTCGTGGCTTCCAGAGCGAATGTCCGACTGGCTTGGGGCGCCATTCCTGACGAGAGACAATAGTATTAGCTACCAACGACATTGTTACCACTAGTGAATGGTTGGCGAACGAGAATCGAAAACTCCGAGTGGCAGGTTAAAACCACGCGAATTGGACTTTCAAAAGAATTGGAAAACTTGTTTTCAGCCGATGACAACTCGCCACGAGAAATTTCAAAAAAGTTTTCTCAAACGTCGATCTCTGCATTGGAACGGAACTTCCCGATTAATGAATCAGAACACTAGAAAAAGAGGAAGTGAAATTTATCGGATTTAACATATCTGTGGATACGAATAATAATGGATATATACATATATAATACATGTGCATAGCTTGTCCAATTACAAAAGAGTTATTGAAATATTAAACGGAAGTTCAAGAGATCGAATATAAATTTTTGAGGTACAATTGTAAAGGTAATTAATACCTCTGATGCATAATCAGATGAATTCATCTTAAAACTTTACAATAATCTCCCCTTAAACTAATAGCTACTATAACGTTTTGTACCTTCGCCCGAAGATATATAGCCAACGTCGTCGTATACTTAAACGGCCCGTTATCAGAATTATATGATCCCATCTGAGAACCATTAAAAATTAAATTGGATATCTTCTTGGATAAGAGGTTGTTGGACGCACAAAGCCACCCTTCTATATCACCAGTATTGTCGCACATAATCACATCAGTTTATTACCCTCAACATGAAGATAATAGGATGCTTCAATTTGCACGTAAGACTCAATGACAAAGATTACTTGAAAAATTTCAGTTCTCTTAATAATTTAGTTTATCAATTTATCAAAGATCGTCATACACCGCAAGATACTTTACATTATTTTTTCCAGCAAGAAGTTATCTAATAAGATAATAATAAGAATTTGAACAACACGTCGAGTGCCAATTTCCCCGTAAATAATATTTCACACTCTAATTTGAATCCTGAATACTTTTCCCCTCTAATTTTCATGTGCCAGTATGACTCTGCCAACAGCTTTGTATTCATTACCGCAGACTTGTCAACGCGTAACTTAAACAAATTGTACAAATCTTTAGTCTACTTGTTCTACTCTTTTACTCAAATAAAAAGGAACTGGCTACATAGCTTGTTCGTTAAAACTGAAAAATCAGCACGCATCATACGTATTTAATTTCAACTATCTACGCTCTGCACACATTTTTCTACTCTAATACATACTGCATATACTATACACTGTTTCAATTTGTATGCACAGAGCGTAATTTCAAACATTGAAAAACTACTGTCTACGATCATTTGAATTTTCGTATCTTAGAAAGTTTATGCGAGCGCATAGCAGTCTCTAGTGGCCCCCAGTATACGGTATGTGTTTTGCTTTGCAAATATACGAAACGATCTGCGCGGGCAATTCTCCGATTTACGTTTCCGAAATCTCAACTCGCAGTAAGGCGAAAACCACACCTTCTCATGCATATTCGCTTTCTCGGTTTATGGAGGGCTTAGTTTACGGTACCCTGGTTACCCACGCACTATTAATCTTCTCGGATACAATGACATAGTTGATATCGTACGAGATCTTGTATCATACGGCTACTACTATAGCAGCGTAAAAGGAAAGAGACCGATCGATGTGCATCTCCACGCTTTTGATTAACAATGATACTACATATCCAGTGAAGGCAAACCACATATACATTTTCAAAATACTCTCACTGCAGTTGTGCATTAACGTACACGCATTACAAATGTGCATCGCACTGCCCATCGGAGAAAATTTAATTTTTACCTATGTAACTAATGGTATATATGTATATATATCTGGTTACATAGTCGTACTATATATCTATATATCGTTACGTTCACCCTGTTGCGGGTCAACCGATGTCCCACTATCGCAGTGTGCGCCCCAGTGCACGCTTCTCTGGCAGTGGCCAATGTGGCCGCCGGTATCTGCTCATCTGCACTGATTTACCGCATATGCATTGCGGTAGTACGCGGTATCACTGATTTCGAGTACTCAACCTTCCAATTGCGCTTGGTAACTTAACCGAAAAATGATAAATAATCGAAATTCTCAAAGTCGAACGTAGAGAATGTGTACGATATCGAAGAATAAAAAAAAAAACCAGTGGATAAAACCGGTATAAGGAGGTTTAATAAAATTTTATAAGGCGTGCATAAGAAACTCACCATGCGAGAGGATGGTTCATCCTTCAGTCAACGAATGAGGCAGCTTTATATAGAGCGCCAGAGAGCTTTCGAGCTTACTCGGAGTAAAAAATATTCATATTCTACGGGTTCTCTTGCGAAAGAAGAAAAGAGAGGGCCAGGCCTGCTGAAATGTCGAGTGAGCGTGGTAACAGGTAAGAGTAAGTCGAAGGTAGTAGGTTGGTATGGGCCCTAAAAAGCCTCGAGCAATTTTCGCGTCCTCCCGGTTCACTACACTTGATATTTCTCAGACGGCAGGCGCGCAAGAATTCCAGCGTCACCCGAACGTCAAGCCCAACTTCTTCGTAGAAAAGCGAGCGAAGTACCTAACAGTGCGAAATTCCCATTTTCAGTAAGATCCAGAGAAAAAAGGGAAAACAGAAGCGGAAAAGAAAGGAGGGAGCCACGAAGTCAAGTGGATAAAAACTGATCAACTCTTGGAATGTAAATTTGATTTATTCCTGAGGCCCCCGTCTTCCTACGCTCGCTCAAGAAAATAATCCAAGCCGATGGGCCATACTTCCACGAGGAGAAACTGATTTCGCGGGTAACGCTTGGATACATTCTAACCATTGGAATAGCATTTTCTCTATATTTCGTACAGATCGATAACGGCATCGGCTCGTACTTTGATCGAATAAATTTAATTTGACTTCGTGCCAAAACTCCAGTACAGACATCACTGACAGATCTCTTTGATTCGAGTAACCTTGCTCTTACATCTTATATTTATTCTGACGCTCTACTCACTTTCATTTAACGAATTCATTTAGGTTTGAGTTACGTAATTTTTTCAATTTAATATATTCTCTCTCTTTCGCGCTCTCTCCTCGCTCTCTTCTACGTTACATTAAGAGAGTATATATATTATATCTTTTTTTTTTTAATACCAAAAAACATTTTATCGATGGATGTTCATTCCCACGGCATCGGTACAATGAGTTCCACGTTAAACCAGCTCAATATCACAGTCTAGCATGTTATCTACAGGTAAAAATAAAAAAAACATAAAAGCATAGTAAAGCGCGCTTCCCCATATCGGAATTCGTGGTATACAGCCATTTACAGGGGGCGGCGGTTGATGAATCCGCGAGTGTACGCACTGGCACTCTGGCAATCCCAATTCAATCCGTGAAAAACATTAAATGTATCGTTTTTCAAGAGATTCATTCGGCTACCGTCCCTACTACTCTCTACCGCACCCCAATTTACGATAAGTGAATCACACCGGGGGTGCGTGCGTTATTTTGTGAGATGGAGTCTCGTGGTATAAATATACGTATACGTAACTTCGTAGAAAATCCATTGGCAAAATTTATTTTAGTTTCTCTCTCTCTCTTCTTATCCAAAAAGTAAATCTTATCCGGCTCGATTATCGCACGCAATAATGATCGATCGATGTCAGGGTGTCAATCGTTGATCGAGCAATCATGTCACACACGAGAATCTATAAGGAAACCACATAGTGTCTGAAATACTGTATAAAAAGTTGCCCCTTTTTGTTTACTCGTTTTCAGTTGATTTTACACATATAAGACTCAACAAATTAATAGCGTTATGTAAGTATTATAACTTTTACTGTACATATATAATACAATGCTTTTTATTATTTTCGGCCCAGGGCGCCTATTATTTTGGGATGCGGAAAAACTGTTGTCCAATCTCATGAAACATCACCCTAGTAAATGTAGTATGTTATATTTGCAACCACGAATAAAATTGTTTTTCGTTTGTGCCTTTATTAATACGAATTATAAATCGAACGCTACTTGTACCGTACGTTCTGCATTCTGTAGTTCATGCGGTGTATATCGTGAAAATTGGATTATTTGTCAATGGTAATTACTAATTACTAATTGAACGTTAAATCCGTCCTACATCATTACGTCAAACTATATGCATTCACAAATGCATATCATGCGTTCACCCATGATCAATTCTGTGCATTATGCGCTTACTATATATGTATATCTAGTTACGCTGGACACGTCGTCGAAATTGTAATATTTATCGATGCCAATGACCAATTACGACAGCGACGCTCGAATGTCATCAGGAGTGTCATAAAGTCACGTCGAATGGCCCATTCGTAAAGGACTGTCCTACCGGACAGTCCCATATTACGAAAGTCTGGCATCAGAAACCCACCCTGCGCTTTTCTAGCATCGATTCCCCACGTTCAAATAAAGACATCACGTTTCTCTACAGGGTGCAAAAACGACAAATAATGTGGTCATATATTAAACGTGTTCGTTTCTTTTTTTATATAATATATCTCTCTCCACTCGTCTCTCTTTTCACGAATAGCGCGCCGCATGGGTAGCGTTCGGTATAAAACATTTTACCCCATTCGTTTCGCACGATATCCAGCTCATTATCTGCGACAATTGTCGGCTGAACACCGCTGAAAAACATATGATGCATAGTGGTCAGTCGTTATTGGTTTTATTCGCAACAGCGAATATAAAATATTTTTGTGGCTTCGTGGTGCGAAATTGCGTGAAATTGTTACGTGTAACGTATATGCCGTAAAGTCTTAACAGTACTGTAAATTAAACATATAAATCATTTAAAGACTTGTTAACGGTTTTAAGAAACACATTATTCTCCCGTGAGTCGGAAAATAAGCCGAGGCAGGTTTTCTCACTTGAACGAATTTTTACTCTCTGGCGAACATCTAGAAATGGATAGGCGACTATGTTCCATTGGAATGTTGTGTATCTATGGACAACCGGAATGGATTATATTCAAAGCTCTATTCTTCCCCTTCGATACCTCTGCAAGATTCTCGTTCTTTTTGATATTTTTTTTTCGCGTTTATTTTGTCTTTTTTTTATTCTGACCTGGGAAATTCGTATGTGTATAGCACGTGCGGAGATAAGTCGTAAGTGTGAAGTTCAGTGGAAGCCTCGTTTCGGCGCCACGCCCTGTTTTCGACCGATAACACTGCGTTACTCTTAGAACCGACCATTTCTAGCCACGAGTATTCACCTATTTTCCACACTTTTTCGATTCCGATTCACTCGGAAGCACTTTCCCTAGGATCTTGTTTACACTTCCGAATCTAACAGCGCTTGAAATTTCTTTCTTCGACCGTTCAGTGTCTGCCTGTTTCTTATTACCTGTATGAACATTGCGATGCCATTGGCTACATTCTACTTCGATACTTCAGATGGCTATAGTCTTACATCCTTCAGGTTGCATCCTGAAGTAGAAAGAAATTCATACAATACTCGAAATGGTTTAAGCAATTTTCCGAACTCTCGTAGATCTTCGGATATATCCTATTTCCTTTTTAAAAAAGTTGCTATAAGCGGCAGGCTACTGTCTCGCGAATAAAAACCTTGAAAGTTTTCACGGATCCGAAACGAATAAATTAATTGAGACAAATGTGATCAGAGAGAAAGCGCGGTATAAAAAAAAGGGTAGAAAACTAAAAGCGACAATAGGCAGCCATAGCGTGATCTCTGGAACTGACGTTATCGCGTGAATTTTGTGAAAACTTCGTCCTATCGTAAAATTGCGAACCTTTTTTACGCTGAAGGTCGTTAGGTGGAAGGCTGCCTGGAAAAGGAGGCAGAGTAACTGCCGTTCGGCATAGCTAAAGTTACAAAGTCGAATAATGGTGAAGTTATGCCTTGAGCACAAGCACTAGGCACGTACCATGACGTTAACGGATATATAAGTCATACTAGGTTAAGTCATATAATAGTTTTTCTAAAAGTATATTTCATATGTCACTCGTTTTATACATATTTCAATACTTTGATTCTCAGGATCCCATCGTTATATCAAAGAAAACAAATAACTACAGCCAAATACAGTTAGGACATTTCCAAGGCATCTGATATTTTATTTAAAAAATATGTCAATAAATCTCATCATGATATTTCTTGTCGATATATTGCATACTGATAATCATAAAAATCTTTTCTTCCAATATCCAGTAGCCTGTATCGTTATATGAACTTTTGGAGAATAAGAAAAGCCTCCAAAGTGTTCTGTCGAGTATCGGCTTGTTTCTCCTTAAGCTCGTACTTTCGCACGATAGATCGACGGGCAACGAAGCGATGCATTATATCCACGGGAGAGAAAGTAAACTAAAGAGTGAGAAAGAAAAAATAAGTGAGGACGGCAGAGGGGAGTGTCTGCTACTTTTGACGATACAAGAACGGCCTCGCAGCGATGCTCGAAGCGATAAGAAAGAAGAGGAAGAAAGCTCAGTGAATTGTCTGGCCTGCAAAATGGAATATCGACCACGGATTCCGAAACCACACGAAAAGCCTCCCCCCTCCCTCCCCCAGTCCCGTGCTAGCCTGATAGATGGGTCAGTGGGTCGTGGAAGGGCTTAACAAAAAGTCGAAAGAGAATAATGATGCGCGAGCAAGGAGCCGTTATTAGATTACCTGGCACTAGCTACTTGACTAGTACTGAGTTTTTCTCTACTCTTATCAATCGAATAATCGCAGATCACAATTTCTCGTGTCATTCTTCAATTAAATATTAGAAAACGTCGAATCACGGCTCCTAATAATCGATTTTTATCTGGGGGACGCGGTTGAAAATGGTTCTCGAGATGCGGGAAAGAGTTCTAGGTCGTGTCACCGACAAATAGGATTTCCACTCACGAAATTGAACGTCTATTTAAGACTCGGTAAGACCTCGTTGATTTCAATAGGCCTTCAATTTCGAACGTAGAAACGTTGACCTCTGCCTAAAAGCTCCTCGACTCTATGCTATGGTACGTTCAAGTTTACATTGACCACTATGAGATTTCCCTAGGGAAGGTATCCAAAGTACACTACGTACTGTGGCTAGTATGCACTACAATACGTATACAGTATACCCAGGTTATACTGGAATTAGCTATAGGTCCACACCCTCAGGTCAATTTATACCGTTGAATATCATATGCATTTCATTCGATCGTTCAGTCCGGATTTTCACATTCATCGAGGTACCGTATTAGCGCTGTACCCGGGTACTGTGACGCTTCTACTAGTCTGAGTTTTGCCGATGAAAAATTCAGATTAATATATAGAACCCGCGCCAGAATTATATTACCTGAATTCGCTGAGCTTTTCCCGTTTAGTACCTTTTCGTTAATTAGACCTTCTTGTATATTTAGAACTCTTGATGTCGTTTCTAAGCAAATTCTACATTTGTACGTGCGCTTGGCTAAGACCATGCTTCTTCCATGGTAATTTTATGTCTCTATGCGGTGCGGGCTATGGTACGATTGTTACAATTATACAGTCCTTAAATTTTAGCGTGGCTATACGTTTAATCTCTTGCAAGGAGGTTGTTATTGATGAGGAGCAAAGTTTAAAATTTTTCAAATATTTATTAATGAACATGAAAAATTGTTGAGAGGGCATGAATAAAGAAATTAAGTTTTCTCTCTTTATATTTTCCCCTACGGTGAAAGGCTTAATATAATTGCACTTAGCTCGAGAGATTCGCTTGGGCTATTTTCAGGAAAATTAACAAATCACCGTACCGTGAATATTAAGTAGAAATTGTATAAAGTCCCGATAACGAGAAAAGGATAAATCTCTGTTACTGTAAAAGCTGCTTATAGCTTATAAAATATTATTGCTGATGTACGGAATTGGTAATCACGGTAATACGAACGGCGTTAACGGTTCTCTTAATTGATGTAAATAATTGAGCGATTAAAGTATTACTCAGAAAAGGTATCTTCTCAAACAATATCATATAGCTTAAGATAAATGAAAAATTAACGAACAATTAATTATTTTCAATTGAATCTCCATGAATCTAACCACCTTTCACGACAAGTGGTGACGCTTGCAGTTGGGATTATGCTAAGCAAAGTTCAATCTTGGCAATCCGTCTGAAAACGTACCTTTTGAAATTGCCAAAGAAATTTCTTTAGACCAACGTAAAATGTTTTTTACGATTCTTTAATAAATACTTTACCATGTTGGTATATCGCACTTTAAACGATATCTGAAAAGGCATTTATATTTATAAACCCGCTGTTGTACCCTCGTGTAAATATTGCATTTTACATAAAAAACGAAGTATACTACCTTATAAAATGCACTATAATACAGTGAGACATTTTGGCATAGTCGTGACATATATTTATTCCAGTAAAATTTTCTTTTCTCAAGATAGCCTCGAGCTTGCTAAATACAATTTAAAGCTAGGCAGTCACAGAGAGGGTAGTAACCATGAATCATAAAAAGTACAGAATATTCGCAGCTCACACATTCTTTAATTAAGTTAGCAAAGTCCCAAGGAGTCAAGAATTGTTATAGGATAAGATATCCGATCGAAAAGTAAATAATATAATATTCTTTTTCTCGGTATACCAATCAATGGTCTCTTGTGGAATCCATTATATTTTATCTTACTTTCAAGAAGCACTGCTATACCTCCTTTCGAAGACAAACGAACAATGCAATTCACGTGTAAAGGTTCCATCTACCGGTACAAGAATGATTTGATGTTCTTTAAATAATTGATAAAAGAAATATGCTAATTAAATTCTCTTCGGTGATTCTCCCGTAGACAAAGCAGCTTCTGCTGTATCATCGTAAAAACTTAATAAATATTTAATAAAGAATTTCACGAAAATCACTCTTTGTTTTAATCATTGCTGTTTAGCTGAATCGTCCAATCTTTTTATCATTCTTATACAACCTGTGGGAGCAATTGGCTTTCGTGCAGCTTGTGAAGTTTACAAGGGATGCATACTACGTGATGATCTCAGATTTAAAGTTATTCCAAAGATATACCTGCGGTAAAGTTTTATCAAGTATAACCAAAGCTGTATATTTTATACCACACGATAATATTAATTCAAGTAAAAATATTGTATTTTTGTGCTTTTGTTGCGTACTTCAATTAGCTGTGAAAAAAGTTCTGCGACTTCGTCAATGGCTTTAATGAAAGATCGTGATCATGTTCTATTTCTACGTTGCGTAATTAACAATGTAAATAACGAAACGGCACTGAATTAATATTCAACGTACTGAACAAGGATAACAAAATGACTGTACAGGTATATTCAAAATTATAAAATAACATGAAAAGCTCGACTCCATCAAAGGCATAGTTATGGGAATATATAAATTAATTGATATTTATTATTTCTGTTTCAGGTAATCAGCTACACGCTCTGGAACAAAAACTAGAATCAAATTCAGTGTATCCGTATACCAGGTTAAACTATTACTGTATATAATTCTGTTATGCAATTTGAACTATTCCAATAACTGCATCTAATTCTCCTTAAATTATATCAATTAAAAACTATTTCTAGTTTTATTACATTTGCACATCAACACTGCAGCATTACTCTCGAAGTACAGAAATTTGTAATATGACAGATTATATAATATAAACAAATTGACAAATAGAAAGAACAGAAATGTTAATCGGAATAATACATAGTGTCATCTATCGCTATCCGAATGCTCTTTGCATTTGATTCGCTAGAAAACATTTGAAAAAATGAACCTGTGTAGGAAACGAAGGCGACACCTTGCTTCCATTAAAGAAAAGAAAGAGAATTCATCCGAGCTGCTTCGCCCCATGAATAATAATATCAAGCAGAGATCAGTTTTAAGAGCTGTGTCTTCACTTTGTCTCATCGGGAAAGGAAAACTTTCTTACCTAATAAGATATTCTTACTGATGTAAGATATTTGTTCTCGGCGCTTTCGTGGACTTATGTAAATTCAAAAAAAGGGGGACAAAAGCACCAGCAGAGAAAAATGGCTTCCGGCGTATGCTAGCGAACGTTAGGTGAAGATCCTTGGATCGATCTGATCCACGAGTATATAGTCTTCTCCACGAGATTATAATGTAGCTTCCTCTGTCGAGATTCTGAATAGTCTCAAAGAATAACCAAGAAATGTACATTCGTTTAGCTTCCGCGAGATCAGCCTTGGAAGAACAGATTCTTAAGTTTTACTACTGTCTTGAGATTAAACCACGTAGTGTTATGAGAGTCGTATAATCTTCTCTATGCGTATGGATATACATATCTATATCTATGCATATAATGTATACCTATATAAAGAACAAGCACACCGTCTAGGTTCTACCTATTCCTGCTCTGCTATTTCTACCCTCGACAAAGACTGTTCAGCGCCGGTTATAAAATCAAGATATTGCATGTTGAAAACCGGCCGCACTCACTAGGATTAACCACTAAACAACAGATTCTAGCTTGGAAATTATAACGATGCACGCGACCATCAGAGTTGATTCTCGTGGTATCATTCTGAACTTTTTTTTTACTCCCTCATGACTAGCATACGAAATGAGCGTCAATATGGTTAGGAGAAAATAGCACCGAGGACGAGAGTTTGGCACGTGCAGTGTTGGTAATGAAATCTGAGAAGGGAGATGAGAGTTCTTATAGGATGAAGAATTATTATAGTCTTATTCTTTTTTTTTATTTTATTGTCCCGTTTTCCCTTCTTAATTCTAACGAAAAATGCGTTCGTATACGAGCCAACACGAAAAGTGGGGCTGCTCTGCGAATCCTAGTTGTAATCCAATATCAGATTAGTCTGGTATCTCAAGAGGAAACAGACTGTATCACCTATATCAGATTTACTCGGAGGGAAGAAAAAGACTTACAAGCATACATATCCTTTTAAATACGAACGACCTGTGTTCACGACGTTCTGTGTTTCTGAATCGAAAGATTCGGCGAACGTGCTGGTGAACTCCTGACGCTACTAATTAAAGGAGGCAGGTATTTCAATAAGAATCAGCGGTAATGACTTCAAACGTAAAAATGAAATATATTGAATTTCGTGTATTTACAATGAACAGAGCAAGTATACGTGTGTTCGGTTATAGAGCTAGAGCACGACTGCCTCATCTGTCTTAAACAAAAAGGGACGAGAGTATGGTTATGGCTAGGAAACAAAGCAAGAGTACTGGGGCTGGAGACACATAAATTAGGAGATGCCAGTTGTGGAATGTGAGAAATTGGATGCAGCGCACGTGGGAAGGGTCTTGCGAATGGAGTACCTGCAGATCGTCAATGTGCGGAGTGTAGGGATTGAGAGTTCAAGTGCTTAAGGGATGACGGACACTGGGATGAGGAGACCGTGGGTGAAAAGGATGGTCACAGAAGAGCCTGTGACGTAACAACCTGTAAATCACCGCTTATCAAACAAGCATACAGTAATACTGAAGTTTATAAAAATTATTATGCCAATGAATACACCTTGTGTCAGAAGTGCCTGATATTTGACCATTAGTTCACGAAACTTTTAAATACAGCACTGTGTAGGGATAATGAGGAAAATATTTGATTCAAGAGATTAATTTTGTGCCTTTGCACAAAAATAATTGTTCCGTAAATTGTTTAACTGCCAGACGCTATTACGTGATGCATCCTTTCTGGCTTTGTTCCTTGGTACCTTTCACGGTAGTATTCGTGCCTGCCCGAATCAACTTGTGTTTATTCATTAAAGCCATGCCTTTGGAGAACGCAACAGGGTGCATTGCGCGTAAAGCTACTCTCTGGCTAAGGTCATACCGCATAAAGACTTTTTACAGAAGACTCGCATTACTATTTGCGTCCCTGCAGAATACCCACGCGGAGAATGGATGCACTTGAACATCAAGTAAGAGCCAAAACAGGGAGGAAAGCTGTCCGGACAATGAAGCGCATGTGTTTCTAAGTGGGATAGTACATGTAGTTTATTAGACAGCTCAAAGCTACCTCCTATGCACCTTGCACTAGTCTCTCGCTGCTCTCTTGGTAGTTTCATGCAATACGCTACAAAGCTCTTGTCTAGTTCATACGTGGCCTCGCACACATACTGGAAACTGCATATGCGTTACGTGAAACAATATACAACGTTGAAACTGATAGGAACAAGATTTCTTGAATATTAGAAAATAAAATACGAAAATTGTCGAAAGACGATATTAATTTATTTAAAAAAAGTTAAACCTTCTCGTTACTAATACCAGCTCGTAAATTATTGATGACTTAACTTAAGTATCATTTATATTTTTTGGAGTATAATAAAGACTTTGCCGAGCTTGGAGCCGCGTACTGAAATATATTTCTGGGGACTTGATGCTCGCACTTAATTGCGTCCCATTCCTCATTCCCTACGTACGATCTATAATTTGCTTTATCGATAAAATTGTTTACGACGTTAATTTGGCTCGAGTTTCTGAAAAATGGCGACTGCGCGCACACATTCCATGCCTCATAAATCCCACACCTATCTGAACAACTTTTGGATACATGTATATAAACGATTATATACATCTCTATATACCCACATACGCCATGTGTACATCTATGGAAGCCCGCTTTCGTAACGCAATATTAACGGACAACCTATCCACTGTAAATCATAGCTTGCGATTGTCATGGGAGGAAGAATACACCATAGAGAAAAGTTCACGCGATCTTTCGCACGTATCGTCAATGGCAAAGAAGCTCGCAATCTTCCAATAACAATATCCAGCGGATCCGCACTACCGTTATACGTATACTAACGATGGGTGGTAAATACTAGCATCATATATATATATATACAGGGTGGCCCAGAATTACTTTTACACCCGAAAGTGGGTGATGGCTGGGTGTCTCCCGAGTACCCTCCCGCAAACCGTTTGCCAA
>JARQTH010000318.1:2022107-2103713 GCA_030142595.1 Trachelus iudaicus
TGTTCCTTAATCAGCCTATGACCCTGGAGCTCCTGGCCGGTTGCGCAATGTTTTTGGAAAAAGGGACGTAAATGCGTCCCGAAATTGAAAAACGAAAGTTACTTCTACAGGAATTTTGTGACGTCCAAAAATAACGTCACAATATATATATATATATATATATATATATATATATATACATACGTATTTTAAGAAGACAAGGAAACTGCAGGCCTCTACTACGTAAGTCATATAGTGATCGTCTTAACATCGCCTGAAGCAGAAGATAGAATATACATATATTATTATCCGTCTTAGGAACCGAAACTAAGTAGCTAAACTTTACCATCAACCAAGCTACCCGAATACTTCCTTGTGGCAGGAGATGAATCCCCATGACTAGAAAAACGCAATTTTGAAATTTTAACATCTATTTTTTAATTTTTTCACGAAAAATGAAAATCTATGACATAACGAAAAAATCTCTTTACCAACCCCCAAAAAACAATATCCCAGCATCGGACCTTTTGTTTAATTCTTCACTTTGGCAGTGTATTTTGTATTTTTCGACTAATGCGATCCATTTACTGGATACATTAAAGAAATGTTTTCTTGTCAAACTATATTATCGTAAATGGTTGAGGAATTAAAAAAAAATATTTTCTAGTTTCGACGCGTGCATTTCACATTCGTGTAACGCATACGTGTTGACGCGCCAGGGGATAACATTGCGTGCTTACTGCGAAAGTGGTCTATATACGAGGAGACATTTTCTCCCGGCGCCGAGACGCATACAAACCAGAGCTCTGGTTGTCAGAAAGCTTTTCGACGTCAGCATCCTCTATCTCGTAACATTTGAATTTTTCCGGTGCATCCTTAATCTGTATTTCGCACGCTGCTTGTATGATGGAGTAAATAGTTAGTCCAGGTCTCATATAACTTATAATGTGTGACGTAAATGAATTTTTTAAAATAGTAAGCCATAGCCGGTATCTTTCTGGAGTATAATTGGTACTTTATTATATCGATATATATATATATACTACGACAAACTTCACCTAATGAAGTCTCACCAATGGACCGTTGGTTAATTCTGTCTGCCGCAAGCTCTCAGGAGTAAATGACGTCGTCAGATAACACCGCTCCAGCTTTAGGCTCATATTTACAGAGTACCAGTATCCCTTTCTCTCGGATAGCAAGGGTGTTAAATACAGTCGAATATCCCAGTGGGCTTTCTCTATATACATATCTACACTGAGTGTACTTACATAGTCCTCCTGGTATCTTAACCCGTTATGCATTTCAATTGCACCTGAAAATCCTTGAATCTTCCTACAGTACTGCGACTCTTGTGTTAATTAAGTTGATAAAATAAAGGTAGGATATACCTGTAAGGTGCTACGAAAAAATTGTCGCTTTATCCTTCGCACTATAATCCTTCGCTTTCACATCGTATTATCGACAGTCGATAATACGTCCCAAAGAATTAAGCTCATAGTGGATAATGTCAATATATTTGCGCGCATCATTCATCAATGAGGATTAATATTTCCATACGTCGTCCACATATATGTTTTCACGTTCATTCGAAACTTTATAGAAAATCTAAATCTCACGATTCAGGGTGTACCTATAGATTATTGAATTGAATGAACTGTTGATAGCGCTGGCTTATTACGTATAAGATAAGGTGGACTGGAGTCATTATGTTTCTGTTTTTAACCTTCAACTGTTGGAATAGCAATTCTCTAATAATAGTAGTAGGTATAATGATCGTATCAGTATTTTATTACGGGTGTAAGGTATATAGTATTGGAAAAGAATAGATAGAAATAATTTTTTTTCAAATTGTTCGTATGTGTATCTTGGAATATCTGTCTTTGAAAAAAAAAAATAAATGAATAATATTATATCTGTCAGTTGATCAAAACTGAATAGCTCGTACGCTCTAATGAACAGCGCTTTGATCGAGATAACTCTATAGAGAATTTCGTCAGGATAATGCTCTGGTACATCCAATCGATCGAAACTCAACAACGGAAAGTTTACAATGATTCGTTAACTTAGTCGCTTCGGTGGGCTTGTGGTATACAACGTCAACAGAAATCGCCAGTATACAGTTAAAGGTGCCTGTTCTAGGTTATGTATATGTATGGTATATATGGTATACATAGGAACAATGTATTGTTATAGCATCAAAACTTGCTTACTGGTAGTCATTCTCTTGGTGCATGTAGAAGCTTCTATTTATATATATTAATAGTTAGCACAAGTTAGGCAGAATTCTACGTAGGCTTGCTTGTATATTTGGTTTTGATTTGAGTGAAAGAGCAAAGGCTGCAATTTCTATTAAATTAATAAGTAATATTAAAAAAATAAGTTTTGCATCCTAGAAAACTTAAATTCATTTTGCAGTCGCGATTATAATCTCGGCTGGGTTATAATACTACGTTTGACGTGACTTTGAAGTTTACGGCGGAAAGAGCAATTATCGTCCATACATCCAGCAAAAGCCACTTATTGCTCGATACCATGACTATATCGCGATTACGATATTCAGAAACCTGACTCTTCTTCCTCCTGTACGAAGAGTTGAACGCGCGATCCTTTATTATGGTAATTTCATTCAGTCGCGCCGTTGATATCTGAAATCCGCTTTCAATTCGCATTGAAATAAGCTCCGATCTCGTCTTGTCAAAAAAAAAAAAAGGAAAACATACAAGGAATGGAAAGTGACGACATACCCGACGCTTCCTGTCGTTCACTTCTCTCACACCCTATGTGTTACGTACCCACTGTCTCTTTCCACATGGTGCCCTGACATGTGTGAGATAACGCGGAGGCATTTGTCACCGGAAAAATCGCAGGTACCCTTCCACTCTTCCTATACTCGTTCTACCAGTACCAACCCCTGCTTATCCCTCTCGTCTTATGTGAACTTCACGACTATATAGCAGACGAATGCTGTCGAATCAATTCTCGAAAGAGCGTGAATCTTCGCGCTGTGTCCGATAACGTATTTATGGAAATCGCCGTGGGAAAACGAATTGGATAAATTTGAATTCCACGTTCTTATATGTTATTCGGAGAAATTGTTGAATCATCTTTTTTTTGCGGGGAAGATTAAAATCTTATTGAATATTAAGACCGTTCCTTATCATTCCTTACAGAACGTCGTCTCTATATTCCGCTTTGATTTGCCATAACAAATTGAGAGCAATTTTTTTTAAATTTAACAAACAGCAATGAAGGCTTGCGTCGTGGGAAAGAAAAGCTAATACCTCTGTACTGTAACATACTAACGACATATTTATAAAATACACGTTATGTTCAGTCATGTTCGATAATGCTAATGTCGCCGGAATACACGAAAGGAGTATCTGAGTAATGTTACTCTCAAGTATTATTTTCTGTTTTTATTTTGTTGTTTAATGGTGAGTGAAGAAGATAAAACTGAAATGCCTAGAGAAGAGCTCACTCGGAACTGAGTTCTGTAAGCTAAAATAAACTTTTGTTGTTTGTTCAAACGTATTAGCCCGAAAGCTCTTGCATTTTCTTAAACATTTTTGCTTCGGTGCTTTTCGTATATAAATAAACGAAAGGAAAGAATATTCTCATGAATAATATCGCATAACGAATTAGAATTCATTATATAGCAATTAAATTACACGCAGTTCAATTCAATGGCGGTGGTACCTTACGCATTGACGGTAAGACTCGTGTTCACTCGCAAGCACAGAAATAGTATATACAATAAATTATTCAATCGTTTCGAAGAAGATATTCGAGACAAATCTTTTATATATCAAAGAACATCTCCGTCCCTATTTTATATCACCTTCTACTACACCAATTAACACCTGTCAATATCAAAGGGAGAGCAAGTACTTCTTGAGAAAACTCAATCACTTTGTGAAGAAAGCAAAATATTTATTCAAGATTATTTTTAATTAAGAGTAACTCCGTTATAAAAACTTCAGAGATACCAAGGAATGCGATACGACAGTCTGAAATTGAAATATTGAAACTCAATATTCTTTGAGACACAATCAATAATTTCAATGGATTATCGGATGAAACGTGTTTCCTTGGCTTATCCATGGTTGTACCGACAATAGGTTTAGTCTAGGTATATTGCACTGCTTAGATATTCTGTAGCTTGTCGACGTAATGAGTAATGAGACAAATAGCTATATAGCACGTATGCATATACTGGCTAAGCACGTGACTAGGTGAACACTATCTTTGGATATGTAACTAGTGTACAGACATAGAGCCATGTCTACTGGTAACCATTGTTCGTTAACAATGTACATGACCACTTATGTTTCTTACTATGGAGACGATCATATATATATACACACACATAAAACGCCTTGCTAAAAGGAGGCTTTATAATAAATATCACCTCATTAAAGGTTAAGAATATAGCTTGAAGAAAAAAATCTTAAAAGGTCAGCGACGTACGCTTATTGTCTAAATCAAAATGTGCACTAGACTGTGTATCCTTTATCGTTGGGGAACAACCTCGTATTTTATTTTCGTTCGCTTTTTCCTCATTTCTTGCTGGCACAAAGGATCAGAACAATCTTTCGCCACACGAATTAACTTATGTTCGAGATCTCGGCGCAATACAAGTTTTAATTACACCTTTTCGTATATCCTGTACGTATTTCAGCGACTGCATCTGGCGGTGCGATGATAACATTCAGCAGTCTCGGTACTTCGTGTGCCACCTATGCATTCAAAGGTGGAAAGGAAAAAGAGACAGGCAAACATGGAGAACAGAGAGAAGAAAGAACCAACCTCATTAGGAGGCCAGAGTGCAAACCTTACTGCGTTCAAATGAGATCCACATATTTGTAGGAATAGTATACGTTGGAATTTTTGAGATGTGGTTTTTTACCTTTAATTATGTTTTTCTTTTACTCTCGCTTTAGATTTCCTTTTCGTTGATTCACTTTTTAATTGTGATAATTAACGAAGATTGAACTTATCGACTGTTTTGTTACTGTTATCGAGATGCGAAAACTTGCACCATTTGAAATGCATTTTTAATCATTTTAATTTTGTTAAATATAAAAAACTTTTTATCCAAAATTGATATGCTTTCGGATATCATTTTCTTGGTATTGATTGATGTACCAAAAAGTTGAGATGATTAAAAGCCAAGCAGATTTACTTGTTTACCACGAATACCTATTTCTTAACTTAATGCATGGCTGTTTAACGGCTTAACTTCCTGACAACACAGGCTATAACGGAACATAGATTGATGAACTATACTGTTATAAACTACCAACCGCCTACCGAAGCAACATGACCTATAAAACTTAGATTACGTAATTCACTAATTGTTCATTAATCTACTAACCCATTAAAGACCACTTGCAGAGTTTATGAAAAATAATGTGAAGTCAAAATATCATTCCGAAAGTACAGATGTTACACGTCAAATTTAAATTTAAAAAATATTGAGACCGTCTGTTAACACGATAAAGAAGGTCGACCAATTTTATAAATTTAAAAAGTAACGATTCGCGCAGTTCCCAAAAAAAGGTACATGAACTTTCGGACTTTTTTTATGAATATACAGCATATGTATAACTGCCCATTCATGTAGCCCGCCAGCTACCAAAAAATGAAAAGATGTACGCGGTACCTGAACCTTCTTCAGATTATGAAGGGTGCTTAAGCATAGCCGTAATGTATTTATATGGATGGTTCGTGTTTTTTTAAATTCTACCCCTATAAGTTATTCTTCAATCTGATGAAAGAATAGTTATCATGAGAATGAGTGCACTTTCGGACGAACCAACTACGTTGCATTTAAAATACGGCTCTTTTGATGCCTTTGAGACTTTAGAGATTTCAGCAATGCAAATGAGGAGACCTTGCTACTTGGTTTCCGCACAGTTCGCAGCAACCAAGTAGCATAGGGTAAAGTCCTCGTATAAATAGGACGCTAAGAAAAATACAGCGAGAAAGCGGTAGATATATATGTATACCATTATGACGGTTTTGCGGTTTGCTTTTATTTTACCAGCCGGAAAAAATGGGGAAGCAGCAGAAATGTCCACTCCGGAACCGCATACCATAATGGATGCTGTCATATTTTCACAGTCATTCTTTAACGCCAAAATACGTTCATTGCCTTTAATTCATGCACTTGCCAGAATATAGTGGTTCTTCTTTCACGGTATTTTTCGGAGTTTAATTACAGTGTCCACAAGACTGGTTTTTTTTATTCGACTGTTCAATGCTTAACAATAATAAAAGACATCACAAATTTGCAAATATTATGAATCACTATATAACATAAACTTGTATCTCCAGTATTGTGAATCTTTGCAAATTTCTTCAAGTTAGCTAAAAATCAAGGAAGTCAGACTCTTCGCAACTCGTGATTTTTCCAAGACCGAAAAGCAGCCAGCAATGGCTGGCATGTTAACGAGCTGACTCCATAATACTGCTGTCTGACATAATTATAGACTTTTTTTCGGAGATTAGTCCCAAATCTATAGGAGGAAGCAAATGCTGAAAATTGGGGTGTCTCGAATCGTCACGCTATAACGGAAGCGAAATGGGGAGTGAGAGGAAGTAGACAATATAAACCCAACCGTGCAGGACATCAATAATCCGCAGAAACAATTGAAATTAGTCGTCGTGAAATTGAATAAAAATCATCCCTTATCTAATACGATGAAATTAGATACCTGTTCAATCTCAAATAAAAAACTTCGTACCCAGCAACTAGACCGTTCATCTCTCACTTGAGGAGACAGTGCAAATCTCTAAAGATAATCGGTTATCGTAAATAGCCACCCCCCAGACAAGGGATGGTGTCTCATCATCTTCTATGATCGTTTTTTTTTTTTTTTACTTTCCTAGGGATGACAAAAAACGCGTCACTTGCCATTTTTCTATCTTTCCATCAATTTCTAGACTCCTCTTCGTCCGCGCTGTTGCACGTGAGGTATTACGGTGCTAAGATAATAAAAAAAATAAAAGAAAGATACCAACCCTCGGAAGATGGGTGAGGCGACTCGAAGGGAAGGTCTTCGGTATTGGCGCACTATGACGGTGTCACAGTTCTAGTTAAAACCACATCAGGGTCGCAGGCCTCGGTCCATCCCCGACTGAAACTAGCCTTCCGAACCATCAACCTTCAACCACGCCTTCCCTAATGCTACTACCAGGACCAACGTGCAGTAACTACACCGAATATAATAATTCCACGCGATGGCTCTCAACCTATACTAAAAATAACTGATTTCCATTATAAACTACCCCTTCTAATCTATGTACGTTGTAAAAAAAAGTGTCTGTCAAATATTATCAGCTACTGTGCCTTCAGCTTTCCGTAGGACAGAAGGTTAATGTCCTACTAAGGCGAATATTATGGGAACGATTTTTTCGCTTGAAGAAATACATGGACAGCAGTCGATTATGCAGTCCAACTAAATCATATCTCATCATCTTTGCTCTTTTTGTTTTCCTATGTTAATGTCAGTTCGGCTAGGTATAGGAAGTAGAGCATAAAGATCGTCTGCTTTCGTGATGTTTTATGATCCTTGGATGAGAAAAGTGGTCACCCAAGGTGTATCCTTTTGTAAAAGAATCGATACCTCTTTAGCTTCCATTGAGTTGAACATCATCCATAGTATCGTTGGATCTTACTTTTGATACCTACTTACCTTCCACCAGCTTTGTAAGTGGTGGAAGCTCTTCACTTCCCTTCGACTGCCACTTCCGACTAGCTGGTAAACGATGATTTTTTCATTTCCCAACGGGACAACAGAAACGCTTCAGGGAAGAACCCTCGTGCTACCAGTGCTTCTTAAGAACCATCCATTAGCTTGAAAATAAAGAAGGTAATGTAGCTTACTTCGAAAGAGAAAAATCAAGAGATACAACGCAGAAGATTTCTCGAACAATGCATGGGCCGGAACAAGCATTTATATGAAGATTTAAAAATAACAATTTCATACTCTCCTTAATTCTACCTTCAAACTTTTTCTCGCTTGAGCACTTAAAGTTAATCATGAAAATGGTTACGATACAAGCAGAAGCAGTTAAAATATGTCCGTATGAATTTGCACGATGGAAAATTTGATTTGTGTCTCGTGCAGATGTTACTGAAATTCGCACCTTTTTTACGTACACGAGTATAAATATTTAACTAGGAAAATTCATAGTTGCCCAGTTTTAATATTTGCCAACCATTAAAATCTTGTCAGTAGTGTGATTTCATTTAATGTAGATTTTTTTAGCAAGAGCCGTTATTAAAATTCACACTGTCAATAACAATGATATTATATCATATTGAATCGTATCTCCCTTAACGAAGATAATTAAAGATTTTCGAAAATAATACCTCGAAGAACCTCTGCGACTCATTCAATAAATAAAAATTACAATGTAACGATTATCCATTCAATCCAATTGGCACCTTTAAACGTGAGTTAAATTAAACCCGACTGGATTAAGTACAGCGCCTGCACCCACGTAATGAACATTTGTATCCAGCGAATTGCAACAGCGCGCTTTAACCTAAAGTGCACTCTTTGCAACAATGAAACCAAAACAATTCGCAAATCAATTGTTAACCCCATTCGAATTTGCAAACAAATCTCTCAGCAATGTACTAATCAACGTTCCCTCGATTTACAATTTTCGCTGGCAATTAAATAAATTCTAACAATTTCATCCATAATTTTCGAGAAAGCGTACCAGGCAATCCAATCAAGAATTGTCTTTGACGGTTCAATATATCAAAACTACTTTCTTCGTCCTCTCTACTTCACTCTCTACTCGACTCGAGAATAAGAAGGCTAAAATCTTTAGCCCGCAAAAGTGCGTCGAAGCATAAAAAGCTCAATGACATTCCACTCGATTGGTGGACCCGTAAGAAACGGAGAATAAAGAATCAGTCGATAATTGCGAGAAAGTCCCAATGAAGCAAGTAAGATTCAGGTATCTCGTGTCTCAAAGCCAAAAGTGGATGTCGACTTCTTCGCGCCTCCATGAGTTTCGCAGCCAACGGGCAATGGTTATTTAATGTGAAATCTATTTTGCGTAACTCAATTTGAACGTCATCATCGGCGAGGAAAACCGTTTACGTGAACCGAGCGAGTCGAGCCACTTTAACGTTAGCGCGAATCGTCCTTCGACTCGGTAGCCATCCCTTAGAGAGCAGGCGTGGTAGGGGTTTTGAAGTCCAGAGAGAGAGGGAGAGAGAGGGTGAGAAAGAGAGAGTCGAAGAGACCCACAGAGGAGTTGATTTAGCGTCGTGTAAACCGGGCTTAATCTCCGTGGAGATTTGCGGCTGTCTGAAGCAAAATTGGCAACGGAGTAGAGTTTCGAGATCTCCGAGACCCTAGCTGAAACTGCTAACTTCGCGTCATGCTGCTTACCCACAATAAACTTTTTATTGTACTAAAGTTCCGGTAGAAGTCGCGCATGACCTGCGCAAGATACTCTTCGCGACATCGACGTAGATTATTTTTGCGAGGTGTCACGCGAAGCGCCATGCGAAATCGTCTGTGGGGTATAGTATCGTGAAAATAGAAATTTTCGAAATTCCACCTGTTCCCTTTGAAATAGATGCCTCTGTGAACGGAATGAAGAAAAATCGTATTTCTACGGTTCAACGTAACGCGTACAAGTACCACACTCTAATATATACTGCATACCTGTGTACGAACAATGAGTACCGCGGAATCACGTCGTTTCCAAGCCGCAACGTATGGCCTGGAGTTACGTACGATTTACGGACACGAGTATTCTGGGATTTTCGAAATCCTCGTAGGGAATTTTAGATCCGGAGAAAAGCTCGCTTTAAGTGTAAGCGTAATCTGGATCGTTATATAGTTGATTAGTGTATACGTGTATGCACATAAGATCGACACCATTCGGTCCCAACCACAGATTTAGAGAACATGCCTATATATATAATAAGTGCCACTTGCAAAAGTCCCATTTATGTAGGAATTTCTGTACTGAAATGAGTCCCTGACTTCTACAGACAAAGTTTCCTTCAATCGGCCGGCATTCTGCTCGGTGAACGCAACTTGAAATCCAACCAATAAAATACTCCTTACCAGGAGTTTAACGTTAAGAGCCTAAAGTTAGAGAATCAGACGTGACTGAAGTGCATCCCCTTTGTTGCATCAACCCTGTTGCTTTTTTCCCTCGATTAATTTCCTTTTGTTTCTTATTCTAATTTGCTCTATTCTCCTTTAAAAATTCTTAAAGCAAACTATCGTCGTTTACTGTAAACGTGCCTTGCAATTTTGTCAGCTGTACCTTGTAGTCATTTAAGGATAATTTTCATCAACACGACAGGATACAAGAGTCCTTTAACGGACATTGCATTTCGCGTCTGACGCCGGTACGAATTGTTCAAATTGTCCAGCAGTCGGTATTCCAGTACTGAGGCATTCAGAGCTATTTCGAGCAATATTGAAATTTGAGATACACTATCCGGAAGGATTTCATGAAAGCCAAGAAGGAAAATCTCCGGTATTAGGAAATGTTATCTAATACGGTACGCAAGCATGGGGAATTAGTTCGCAATGCAAAATCGGAAGTGGGGCTCGCGCTGACCGCAGCGCTTTGCAACATTTGGATCTCGCCTTACCGAGTGCAACCACCCGAGAAAATTGGAAATCACGAGGAAATTGCACGGAACCGCTAACCTCTAGCATCCACACCTAACCTTCTTACCTTCGCCTATACTCCACCTCGGAAAACCTATTCTCATTTCTTCTTTTTACCTTTTTCTCGATTACACACTATATATAGGCAGAACGAAAGCTTACCTCGCCACAGGGTAAACCAGCAGACGATTCGCAGAATAAAACTCATATTTATATGCAATTTTGAAAAAGACGGTTATCGAGCGCAAATTGAATCGGGATGCGCAATGCACGAAAATTGCGGTTCTTCAGAATTTACTGTCTTAGGAAAACGGACGAGTCTACCGGATTATTGCATTCGGCCGATCTCAATTTTCCTTCTACAGTTTCTTCCCAGTCGATACGATTTCGCCAAGGGACGAGAACGATTTAGTCAAGAGATTTGCACTCGCTTATGACCACCGAATTCAGATGAAAGCATTGCTATACTATATCTCCAACAACTTCGCATAAACGAATCCATAGAATATATATGTATATATATACATATATGAATATATACAATCAAATTCCAGTAGTGCATGACGATAATTCTATAAAAAGATACAAAAGTCCAATCAAGTTTTTTTAAAATATATTGTATTTTCTCATCCGCCTATGTCATCATCGTGATTAACGTTTACTTGAAAATTTTTGACGCCCCATTTATTTCTCACTATTGGCTATTGATTGGTTTACCGTTACAGTTGAATATCTTTCTAATATTTTTCATTAAACCTAAAATGACGTAACTCTTCATGTTTCAAGGTACCTACTCGTGCGCGCTAGCGACAACACTATCCACAAATCATCGCATCTGTTGTTGCGGTTTTCGGGATGTGCCGGGCTGTGACACTACGGCCAAATTAGATAGCAACGTCATCCGTATAACAAATTGATGGCTGGAAAATCATATTGGATTTATGGTTATACGATCGTTTCCCGGTATACGTGCTGTCATCTGTAACATTGTTACCAACGTTAGAGAACTGCCTGCATTATTTTTCTACGTCATACACGAATGTTGTATTTATCTACGTCATCCAATATTTCTACCCGAATACAATGGAGCATTTACTGAATTGTCAGCAATTGGCAAAGTCAATATTGATACATTAATCTACATCATGCTTAACTAGAGTTTCATATGAAATATGACACTGCATAGCAGCTTCTAATGGTACTCAAACTTTCAGATATAATTAAGTTCCCCCTCTTGAAGTTGCTCGCACAAGAACTCTGAGTTTTAATGATATCAAGTGTCTCGACATTAAACAACCACATTACGGACACAGTTAATCACTAGGCACGTTCACATACGTACCTATGTTTGTCGTGCGGATTATACTTCGCTAATATTGTTCCATCGTGTAGTCACTCCAGAATGCATTTCAGACGACATTAGTGTTTTTAAATTTTTTTATTAATTTAATCTTCCACCCGCACAACAATCCGTCTTTCGACCTCATTTTTCCCATTTACAAAAAATCTACTAATACGCGTATCTTCTAAACTAACCAATGTTGTTGAAATCGATAACACGTATGTGTAATCCGCAAACTTCATAACGCGTGCATAATATCTATACTTACTCATATATTATATTATTGACCTCCATACCTAACAATGTGTATCCAGGACAACGAATTACAATTTCAAACGTGCCAAAATTATTGACTGCGTTTCTACGGCGCAAATGCGCCAACACTGTTTGCGTTAAGCCGCAGCTCTATGCACGCACGCGAATTAAAATTACGCCGATATTATAAATCAAGTTTAATTAGACACACATATTTCGATAATGTGGAATTTAGTTACTCGCCGTTTCCGTTACCGCGATAATTTTCCCGAGACTTCGAAGGAATTATGGCTATGTGTAGACGATATGATTTTTAACAATAAAGAAGAGAAATATGCTGCCTTCCTATCAATGCTAAGTCTATGACAGCAAAGGAGCTTATAATTGAAGTTTGTTCAGCTAAAAGGAAAGTTAAATTAGTTCGCACGATCTCGGAAGAATACCTTTCACAGTACGAGAGCCCTTTAGGAAATGTGCGAAACGTATGGTTATTAATTAATACGGAGAGCTACTGAATAAAAGCACGATATATATGTATACATATACTTATTTAAAATGAAATATATATATACATATGTACAGATATGGGTCTGGCCTTCAAACCGAACGGAAATCAGGTGAATAAGTACTGGCGTAATTCGGTAAGGTTAAAAGAGTCCTTTCCTGTTCCCATCGCTTTCTCAAACCTTCGGAAAATACGGAAGCACCCCTTCATCACACTGAAGGATGATAAAAGATTGCAGTCCAGCTTTTCATAAGAGCGAAGGGGAAATGTAATTTAAAATACTTTGGTGTTATAACGAAATGAAATTGATTCCATTAGAGATAGGATTAGGGCGCACCCTGGGAAAGCAGTCCATGTTGCGAGAGAGATTTTCTATGCCTGAATAATAACGACGTGGACATAAAAAATATACGCATAAATTCAAAGAGAGAAGATAAATATATCAAGATTATTTTATTTTTGTGTACTTTTCATCGAATCTCGCGTTACCATAGGGTTTATTACTGATGTAAAGCAATGTGCTAATTCATCATAAATTTACATCCACCTGTATTAGATATGAAATCCATTCATCAGGCTCTCCGATGGCAATGCTCCGAAAATGTAATAAATTTATTATGGGGTAAAACTGTGCTGGATTCGTGGATAATATGTACTGAACTCATTGCTATTCAACGCCCACAATAAAATATGTAAATTTTAACGTGTAAGCTGTGGCAAAGCATAACAGATCAACGTATAGCTACTACAATTTTATTGGAATATTATAATAGTGGCGCGTGGTTTCGAATAATAAATAAAATTCCCAAAAATAGTGGTTGCTCTATTGGCAAAAATTCCCCCCAAAAAAATTCTCTAGAAATAGTTATTATTATCAATCATGAATATCTGTTTCGTGCAGTTTTTTCTTTCGAATCTACATATTAAATAATTAATAATCGTACCAGGGAGTAATTTGAAAAAATCTAAGAAATGTACGGAAGCGAAATACCGTGTGCCGTGTAAAGTAAACGAGACGAGAAACGCTTGACAAAACGTTCGTACTCGTAGGAAACGTACATATGTATATACGTATTACGAGAATTCCAGGCTCACTGCGCGACATTCATAAATAATTCATCGTCCTCTTTTTTTTTACGGGCTGCAGCTTCTAGGTACACAAACAGCCTGCGTAAATATAACAAATAGGAAATTTAAAAATTCGAAGCTCATCCATTCATTAGACCCCGGCCCAATCCCTTGGCCTTATTTCGTGACGGTGGCTTATACTCTTACCGCATTGAAATAACGTCGGCTCCTACGAAAGAAGAAGTATATCGCATTGCAAGGAGACCGGAAGGGCGATAGAATCGGTTAGCTCTGGAGAGCAAAAAAGAGAGCGGCGATGATATAAGACGCCGTAAATAAAAAAGAAGCATTCAAAGGAGGGGGGCGGGAAGCCCAAAGAAAAAAGAAAGGTCTCGTGCCGAAAGAGAAACAGACTGAGGCTTTTAACAGACTCAACGCCGTTGCCTTATAGAGCTTGAAGGAGGAAACAAAATGTATTGTATTCTCGACTATCAGTTAATTAGAAGACTGTCCCGTTAAGTATCTTCAAAATTCGATGCATTGATATCTTTCGATTCCACTTGAGTCGATCAGATGCTTGATAATGATGCTAAATGAAATATGATGATGACCACCACGGCCACACCCAGTTTATCATATTTCTTGCATCCTATTATCATAATAGAATAATGCACAAGATTGCATTTCGCGGTATAAGCCACTGCTATGACGTTCGCGTTGCAGAAGATTGATGCTGCCGGAGATAAACAATGCACTCTTTATATTGCAGCGATACATCGTGAAGTCGTATGAAAAAATTGATCGTATTAAAGAGATGAAGATAGCGACGAGGGGAAATATTATATATATATTGCAATAACAAAAAAGCAGCAATTTGCTTTTATCTTTTGTTCTCGCAACCCCGAGTGAAAAATCGTCGAGGGCCAAGCACCTAATTTCGTCATGACTGAAGACACCATGAATGAACACTCGTTGAGTCAAGTCATTTTTATAGTGCGCTCCCCGTGTAATCAATTATGTCCATGTTTCATGAACCAGCAGCGTGTTTTTGATTGACATGGTTTTTATGAACATCCCCTCCTGTCCACGAGAAGAAACGATGGTAGATGGGCGGATGGCACTGAAAAAAAAAGGAGGAAGAGAAGTGAAGTAAAGAGAGCAACCGTCAATCTAAATATCCATCAATAATGAGAGGTGGAATCCCGATAACGTAACTTTACTTTATAGATTGTTCACAGAGATATATATAGTATATTCGTGTTCCGAAAAAAATTATCTGTCCATCAGAATCAAAGTAACAGAGATGATACTGACGGAGACTATAATAAAATTTATCTGTCAAAAATTGGTCAGGAAAAAAATAAACCTCCCTTTCGCGAGTCCCTTCCGCGTGATACGACATCCGTATCACTGAAAATTTTGGCGTTCGATTTTCAGGATGATTGGCGTCGGTGATTAATCGTTAACGGAAGAGTCGCGTTAATGCGTAAAATAGAGGGAAACTTTTGACAGATTTTGTGATAACGCTACGAATGACATTTTAATCCTCGTTTCAAAATGCTGCTACTTTTAAGGAGCAAAATAGTTTGACAATATAATTATTAATGAAACCGGTGGTAAGAGTGAGAGAGGGGGATAAAAAGAAGATAAGAGTGAGAAAGCTATAGCAGCATCTTCTGGTACTCATAGCTCACTTGGTACTTGGTACGAGCTGTTTTTTGCAGGAACTTTATTCATTTACAATAATCGACGTCGACAATAATCGTTATTATTACTATAGAGTGATGGTAAGGGTGAATGTAATTATTATCCTGCAGAGTAGCTTGCCTTAAGGTGCCGTGGCAGCTTATACAGTTATGATTATATAGGACTTGCGTCCTGGTAACGCCGGAAGGACCTTTAATCAACTTTTCTTCGTCTCTCGTAAATCTTCCGTGTGTGCTATTTTTAATTTGCCGAAAATTAAAGAAAAAAGTAAACGAACGAGGCTCTTAATCCACCCGTTATATTAAGCGTATTGTTCTTTTTGGTATGTTATCAAATCAAATTTTTTTTATTAGCGGTAATGCCTTATGTATCGCGAAAAATATTTTGTTTCTCTTCGAAATGCTGGAGGTTTGATAAGGATTAGACATTAGTTCATTACTAAAATGGAATTCTACATTGATTGATATTTTTACAGTGAAACTACTCGTGTAACGATATTCGTTTGTTTGCAATATAAATTATGACTATATAGAATTATATTCGATAAGGCATGAAGCTTCGAATCTAGATTAAATAAAGAATTTATTAATAATTATAAAATTGACTAATTTATATATTTTTTTTTTTTCTAGCACTCGACCCAAATATGGGAGTGGAAATCATTCCGAAAACTCAGGCGGTTGTACGCCAAGGAGACAGTTTGAAGATCTTATGCAAAGTGGCTGTACCAATTGAGAATTGCCGTGTCGAGATACC
Source organism: Trachelus iudaicus (assembly GCA_030142595.1). Lineage (NCBI taxonomy): Eukaryota > Metazoa > Arthropoda > Insecta > Hymenoptera > Cephidae > Trachelus > Trachelus iudaicus. Next base: position 2,038,381 of record JARQTH010000318.1, read on the forward strand.
TGGAGAAGAAAACCTGTACCTGTCTCCGGGACAAGGTTCTGAAGATGGCATCAAATACTTTGGAGAGGGCATGCAGGCTGGTGAATGTGGAGTTCATATTTCTAGCGTTAACGCAAGTAACAACGGTACCTTTAAATGTACCTTCAAACGTAAAGACATTCGAACAGAGAGTTTCGCGACCTTGGATATCATCGTGGCAAGTAAGTTTGGGCCTTTGGTTAACCAAAAAAGAAATCAATATCTGACAAAACGGAACTTTCATATAACAAAGAGAACCGAATAACAACAATTATACATACTTTTTTTTAGAACCGCCAGAACATCCTGAACTTTTGGTCAGCCAGCCATCCCATCAAGGCAGATACAGAAATAACGACAAATTGTCAATCAGCTGCAGCGCTCGATCTGGTCGACCAGCAGCTAACCTATCTCTTTATCTTGGTAAACATTTAAAAATACCTCACGAAATTAACTAAATATCCACATAAAAAAAGTGTCATCATACTTTCCAAAGAAGAAAGAATAAAAAATGTCTTATCGCTTCACAGATGATGAGTTAATAAGTAACAGCGAAAGACCAAGGATGGACTATTCAAACGTGGATAACAATTCCTTAGCAGTTCTCAATGTATCACGCACTATACATTGGACTGACAATGGTAAATTCTTACGTTGTCGTGCGAGTCACATTGCACTGAATGAATCATTGGAGACGAAACGTTACCTTCAAGTATTCTGTGAGTATATTGTATACATTTTTAAATATCTCATTATTGAGGTTGAATCATTTTGTCCAATTGAAATGTCGATATCATATGTTATATACATACATATAGCTCACCTCCATCTTGTAAATTGATAAATAGTTTTCGTAGTTGCCCTACAGAGATCAAAATTTAAAATATGAATCTTCAAATTCAGATCCACCACAACCACAACCGCAAGACAACATCGAACGCTTTGGTTACGTAGTCGGACAAGAGGGATTTGTAAACGTCACTGTAAACGCGAACCCAAGACCGACGTTCATATGGCATGTCAACAATGAAACAATTAAAGAAGGAGACACTGATGAACACAACCGTCTCCAAAGCTCCACTGCTATAGAAATGGTAAATCATCCACGGTATACAATAGTAATAGCTAGTTGACCATGGAAATTATCCTATCGCAAACGTTATTCATCCACTTGGTGCTGACAGTGAATAGCGAAGTATGAGAATAAGAAAAGAATTGAATATCGCTTTACATACTGTAGTACATTTTTCCTCAACATGTGCTTTCTTCTTGGAATTTAACCTTTTTTTTTTATATATATCGACGTGACTATACGCTAGAAAATATAATGCAATTTCATGGAATTCGTATAAAGTCTGGAATCCTATTTGTCAGGGTATAATAAAAAAGCGTCACATAAAATCAAGCGTCGAGTGACGATCATTCAATACTTTTTATTGAGACGCTTGAGGTCTACGTATGGGCGTCGTGACTAATGCTTTTGTTTTTATATGTTATCAGGGAAAGGGGACGTGGGTTGTTAACCTTAAAATTATTAGCATTCAAAAATCGGATACTGAAAAGGAGTACATTTTGGAAGCACGTAACGACGAGGGAACCTATAAATATCGAGTCATGCTCTCAACGTCTGCGGAACCCGCAGGTGAGTTTCGATAAAGGTGATATTCTTTATATTCACCTTTTAATGTGAACAACATAATATCACATACACACTGCACCGTCTTACGAATACGCATACTAAACACCGCAATCACTGCAATCGATAAAACTAGAACTATCGGCCGGCATTGATTATTTTATTATCGGGACACTGTATATAATGTATATTAAGAGGGAACACTCGGACTGATGATAATTCGATGAAATCTTTGAAATCATTAAAACCCGTTTACTCACTTCGTTAACTTAATCATAATTAAACACGCCATTAACCATAACCACTTCATATCAAAATCTTTAACTCTCATCAATCCTCATTAATCGTAATCAACCTGACTTATCATTCGTGCGTTCATTCGATCATTCTCTCACCTGCCATCCAACGACCACTACCATCACCATCACTACGTTCACCACCACGATCATCACGAAAATGATCTCAATTTGGCAGAGAGTATGTCTAACGGCAATCCTTCACCGCATGCTCACGCAGGAGTGTTCAGTCACTTCTATGGTAAGCTCTCCGAACAAATGCACGCACTAGGTAATTTCATTTTTCAAACTGTTTGTAGCTAGTTGGCTTACACCTAGAGATTCGTGCGAGTCATAATCTCGCCGAGGATTTAAATAGATAAACGTATTCCTCCACTTAATTCAATTATTTCATCACCGCGACGCTCGGCTTCGCACGAAACTCTCTGTTTGGCGTAAAGTAGATTCTTAAACCGGATATAAAAAGTGTTAGAGAAGTTTTATGATTTTCGTGATATAAAATATACATTTTCGCAATCCAGCTATTATTTAAAGGACACATGTTACAGAGGAACTGTAGGCCGTGATAGCGTGCACCTGGTATTCATATTGTATTTGTCCTTGAATCGTTATCAACGTACTATGCATTATTATCGTAATCGCTTTCATTATTCTTCCAAATTTTATCGAAAATGCACGTATTTCTACTTATATCTAATCATCCAATCAGAAAATCTAATTATTTTCCAATTGGCTATTTTAGTTGCGTTCGCGTATCCTCGGGCAAGATCAATATTATTCGTGATTATTTTATTTTGCGTTTAGATATACAATATCGTGTGCACTTATTAAATAGTCTTTCACGTAATTCCAGGTGTAAACCTCGACGCGGGATCCATTATTGGAATCGTGGTAGGAGTCTTGGTGCTCATTCTGATTGTGTTCCTTCTCATTTTCGCCCGTGCCACTGGACGCTGGTGCTTTGCAGGTAAGTTTTAAAATTGTTTATTTCAAAATTTCTATTTATCAATATTCTTATCGATCTACCCTTTACCACTATTCCAAGCTCTTCCTTATATATGCTCGATTATAACGCAGTACGCCAAACGTATCAGAAAAAGTAAACAGAAAAGTATACGTGGCATAGTTGCTGAATCGTTAGAAAATGCAGAAGATACTTGTGTAATTACCTCTAGATCCCTAAAAAAGCATTCCTAAGATCGTCGACTATATTTTTTTATTAAGATTTATATACAAAACGTAAACGGAAAAAATCATATATTAAAGGGACGGTGGTGGACGCATAAATTCAAAATATTCTTTATACGAGAATATATGTTTTTTACATTGTTCTACGATGATTAATATATCCTCCATGTAGAGTACCAACAAGATGAAAACATGCTTCAAAAAACTTAAAGTTGGACTGACTTTAATACATGTTTTAACTAAACATTATTGCAAAAGTGATCAAGTTTTAGATGACATTTCCGGTTTCTTTTTTATCAATTAGCCCAAAGATGCTGAACCAACGCATTACGAGTATTCCGAAGGTTCAAGCACAACACTCATACATGAAAAAATGATTTTGACAATTAAAGAAAAAGTTGTATATACGACCAATGGGAAAATCTTTGATCTGATCCGAGAATCAAACCTGCGTCTTTCGCATTCTGGACAAATACTATAACCATTTATTTATTAATTAGAAATATATTACAAACACAAGCGATAATGGATTAAGTCAAAATTCCAAGCATCAAGTTAATAACGATTTTCTGAAATTTCTCTTATACACATATACATATATATATATATATATATATATGTAACTCGCTATGATATATATGTATATTGTTGAGTCATAAGTATTGACTTATGTTAGTTGGTATGCCATTCCATATCCAATTTTCTAAGTTATACCTTGTATGTATACAATGTGTTGTGTGTTGTGCCGCTACCGATAGGACAGCATGCAAGTCGGGCCAAGTAAAGAATACGGAGATACACCAACATTTACCGTGCGATTCCGTACTCTAGGCATGACACTGTCCAGGGGTAAGTTACCTCAGACAACCCTTAATGCTCGCTCGCGCCCTGCTCGTGGCAAATCATGAACCGCCATCAGTCATATATACAGGGTGTTCGTTATGAACGCACTGTAGTAACACCGTCGCATTCCTTGTCAAATTCTAAGGAATACGTGTATTTTCATTTTTTATTTCATATATCAAAATTTCGAGATAATCAAGGTTGAAGTTGCAGTAATGCGACCAATCAGAACGCGTTTAAACGGAGCGTAGATGACGTCCCGAGCCAACCCGCAAGTCCTGCTTACACTAGGCCAATACCACTAAGAGTACCGTTGTAGTGACCCTGTTTATCTGCATGTGATTGAGTGAGATACAATCGCTCGCTGTAACGTCAGTGAATTTCAGAAGGTACCCTTTATTCCTTTAATCTAACAAGATAGTTGTACCAATGTATTATGTTTTGCATGGTCCTGAAAACGACCGATTTTGATATACGCATGACCGAGCTTGGATCTCGACATGCTAATCTGCACAACTACATACATTGTCTATCATAATAGTAGTAAGTCTACTGCCGTTGAATGACATGTTTACAAATTACAACCTATTTCGCTTCACATTGCGGAGACAGTCAGTTCGATTTATGTTGTTTCGACTGCAAGATCGCATCATGAGTAATTATTCTGTGAAATAATATTGTGCATGTATTGGGTGTCAGCCCAATTTAATGGCAGCCAAACACAAGGAGCCCAAGAATAAGTAATGAGGTATCTTAATCGACGACATCCTGATAAAAATGGTACGTATTCTACAATATTTACTATTTCAGAATAATCATTATTATAGAAAATGTATGTAATTGTTGCAGATTAGCATGTCGAGATCCAAGCTCGGTCATGCGTATATCTAAATCGATCCTTTTCAGGACCACTCAAAACGTAATAAGTTGGTGCAACTATCTTGTCAGATTAAAAGAATAGACATTATAAGGAATAAAGGATACCTTCTGAAATTCATTGACGTTACAGCGAGCGATTCTATCTCACTCAATTACATGCAGATAAACAGGGACACTACAATGGTACTCTTAATGTTATTGGCCTAGTGTAAGCAGGACTTGCGGGTTGGCTCGGGACGTCATCTACGCTCCGTTTAAACGCGTTCTAATTGGTCGCATTACTGCAACTTCAACCTTGATTATCTCGAAATTTTGATATATGAAATAAAAAATGAAAATACACGTATTCCTTAGAATTTGACAAGGAATGCAACGGTGTTACTCCAGTGCGTTTCGTAACGAACACCCTGTATACATTATACAATATATGCATATATATATTTCGCGATACTTCTAACCAGTATTCACAAAATGCCAATTCATTCAATACCCATTCAACACGCAAATCTGCGCTGCAAGCATCAATGCTCGATATTAATAGAACATTTTGAGTGTAATGAGTACTATACTCATTAGTGTGCAATCTGCTCATTAGAATCAAAGTTATAACACAGTCAGTATAGCTTTGTGTGTACGAATTAATGATTGAAAAAACTTGAAAATCATTTGAACGATTTCATTTACATAATTATGGTAAAAACAGCTTCAAATCGATTATATAATTTTTATGCTGCTTTAGGTTGACAATTTACTTTTTTTTATACTCTTTTTTAATCCATTATTATATTATTATTTTTTGTTGTATTCGATCGATTAGGTGTGTAGTGCATCGTGAGAAGATACTGGTTAGCTGCTATCATTGATTTTCAGTACAGTATATTTCTTTATGCAAACTCTAATACGTTTGAAAAATAAATAAAAAATATATACAAAATATTTTTAAACTAATAACGTATTAAGAAGACTTGAGCGAGGAACTCGTAATTGTATTTCGCGATTAAAATAGCGAGCTTGGGTAATGAGAGTACTTAGCATTTTTTAATTTCGCGATACTCGAAAATTCAGGACCTTAAACTCCCACAACACACGTTTTAAATATATTGAATATACTGTCACGCATGCATTTTGAATTTAGGATTTCTCGTGCATGTACTTTTTCCATTTCGCGTATTTTCAATCTGTTAGACTAAGAGTGTATGTACATACAAGTACATGGAAATACATTTTCAGTCCACATATTAATCAAGCAGAATATTACAAGAGTTTTGGAGCATGTTAAACGTCCAATCAAATATTTGATATTATGTTTTTTTTTTCCTTTTGATATATGCACGTTTTTTGGATTGAACGAATTCTTTCACGTAGCGTACATGGCTAAAAATATTTCTCGTACAGTCACCAATGTTTTTCCGCGAGAATAATGTGGACTTGCGAATTCCGAAGAAATCAAAAAGCGTTGCCTATAGTATATCGGTAATAACTTCTGTAGCAAGCAACAGCTAACAGTCGGCGAAGGCAAGTGTGGTTTAATTTTAAAAAAAAGTAATAGAATTAATGAATATTATAAATTATTAATTGTTCGATCCATCATTTTTTCTGATAGTTGATCATTCCCTTTGTCGGTTGACTGTTAAAGCATGTATATACCCTTATTATTCCCTGAGCTGAGTGTTTATAAGCATTTGCTATTAATCGTATGTACCAATTAAATTCACATTTACTTACCACTTCGCTTGGTTCTATTATACTATAGTGTTAATGTGATGAATTGCTTGTGAATGTTACGATAATTACTCACATTAATTAGATACTATCTCGACGAACTTTAAGCCTTTTCAAACACGGATTAACGTGGCTCAATAATTCGCATCAAGCTTCTAAAACAATTTCCCTTATTCTCTGGACTATTTTAGAAATCCAACTTAGAAGCTATAGCAGTACCACAGTTTCTCCCCTGAAGAACGATATATTCATTTTACATTCCACCGTAAAAGGAGAACTTACTGCTATAAACAAAGTTCCCCAGCGTATCATCCAACGATTTGACAAAAGAATATTAAAAATCTTGAAAAGTCGAACGGAAACTGTTTCCGCGAATTCATAAAAATTACAACTACCAAACTTTCCTTTATAGAAATTCAATTGGAGACTTACGATGTGTCTTAGTACCACGTACGTAAGAAACGACATCGAAACGTAGAATATTCCGTGAAAATACCCAACCCTATCTTATATACACCATCGATTCTCTATCGGACTGGTTCATGAAATTACCAAGAATAAAAAGTTCCCCGTACATATACGATCGTAAAGAAAGGAATGCATAATTTATAAATTTTCGCGAATCATAAAAATCTGCAACTGAATTTCCCACGTAGTCAATAATTGAAATAAATAATGAGGGAAAAAAGCTAGAAATAAGAATAAATTTCGTCATGTGAAATCCACCACACACACACCATTGCCTTGACCGATAGTGGCGTTGCTTGTTGCAGCGAGACGTCGTGGCGACGAGGAAGCAGCGAGCGGTGCGGGCGCCGGAAGCGAAGCTCACATCACTCCGGGCGACGAGGAAGACGAGCACGAAGATCCTCACATTATCGACGAGAAGATTCCGCATGGTGGTCAGGAGAATCCCATACACGCCAGCACCGAATACGTGAACGGACGCACGGACGTTAAAGACATCAAGAAGGACGAGAAGACAGACACTCCGGTTTAACCAGTCCGCCATTATGAATATGTAGAAAAGAGTACGTTATACTGAAGGGTGTTGGACATTTTGTCTAAAGAGCGGTATTACTGTAGGATTAGTTGAAAGTCTGTTTGTCGAGCGACGTGTCCAACCTGTGGTTATGAAATCTCACTACTTCGTAATGGGAGACACTGAGAAAACACTTTAAGTTCACTTAATGCGTATAATAATGCTGATTAAGACAGGATCCTGCTTTAGGAGGCCTAAAAAAACGTTTTTGGGGACATTTTTTTATGACAGAAAAAATAAGCAAGTCTAGCGAACTTTTTAGATTATTTTATTGCACATTTGAACATTAAAAAGAACATTTTTTGAGCGAAAAATATTCAAACGCAGCAGATTTTTATGCACATTTATGCAACACCTTGCAATTGCAGTCTCCAATCAGTGGAAAGATGAAGCTCGTAACTTTCGTGTGAAACAAAAAAACCAAAGGAAATTTTAATTTTTATATATTTTTCTTCTAGATGAACTAAAAAAAAACGAAAAATTGTGAAATTTAAAATTTTTCTCAGGTTTGAAAAAATGTGCTATTTGTAAAAAAAAACCATTTCAACTAGCTAAAAAAATGGATTAGAATTTTTTTTCATGAATCTTTTTAGATCAAATAGAAGAGAATGCAAAACTGAAGCTAACAAGCCTTGGTTCGTTTTGATTGGTAGTCCAGTTTTCTTGCAATTACGCCCGGCAGTTTAGAAGAATCGTAAAAACGAAAACTCGAGAAAACGCGCTTTAAAATTTACGATCGGAAAAAATGTTAATTTTCGATTACTTACAGTAATAATACGCTAATCAGCTATTCCTGCACCATAAAGTAAACCTTCAATTCCTCAAAATACTCATTTTGATGTAGTTGCTCGAGTCTACGGCCGTGCGAGCTTCCTTGCTGGAAAAAGACGTACGCCGGTTTTCCCTCTAGATCCGTTGTGCGTCGACGTTATCCGCAAACAGCTTACATAGCTGGCCGATTTTTAAATCGAGCAGCAATTTCAACGATTTTTCGGCTAGAATTCAGATGTTTCGGGCTCATGCGCCAGATAGTGGAGTTGAAAGATTTATTTGAATTTTGCGTATGCCCGCCTAAGCATCGACTTCAAAAGTTCGTCGTTTGAGAGCTTTTCGTAGATTGGACGAATATGTTTCTTCACATTTTCGTCAATCAATCGAGCAGGATACTTGAAAGACGCAGAAGAATTCGTGGCCTCAGCTTTGCGCCATTCACACCAGCTTTCGGCGCCTGCCGGACAATTCTCGTGATAAGGAGATTTATCACTCGAACAATAATGATCCAGCGTTGCCATTACATCTTTTTTCATATCTTCGACAGAATTAATATTTCTTCTGATTGCCATACCATAATAGATCTATAACTTTTTAATGATGCTCTTCGTCAACCGCTTTTTACCTCTGAGCTTCTCTGCCTTCCTTTTATTTCGGAGTCGAGTACCCATACAGTTTTGTGCATGCCCCGCGCACTCATTTTTAGTAACAGGGCAATCGTCACCGTATGGATTCATTTTGAGAATACCAGCAAAAGTTTTTGAATCGCCGTCGCCGATACAGTTCGTATACTTTACTCCGAATTTTTCTTAAACGGATCTTAAAAACATTTCCACGATTGAATCCACCTCCATCTTCCCTGCTGAACCGTCGTGATTTGAGGAGCATGATTCTTTATGATCTTCATACCATTCTTCAAATAGGTCATTGTCTAATGTGTTTTTATTTAGGGCACGTGAATGACAATACGCACATTTAACAATAAAGTCGACTACTTTGCCAAAGTAATATGCAATCCGAGTTGTTACTCCGAACAATGAAGTGAAGCCACGTTTTTTCCACGATCCATCGCCAAGATGGAGATCTGCATATTACTATGTCAGAAATTGCAAGAAACACTGTCAGAAATTCAACTATTCGGTAACAGTGACCTGGATGTATCATAAAATTATATTTTCGGTGCTTGCAATGGCTAATTTCTTCGCACTACTGCTTGTGTTGCACTCTGCATTGTCTGGTTCACTTGTGAATCGATTCCCGTGGAATCTGCGTTTTCGTGACTTCGCAGAACGATCACTGCTCGATTTATCATCTTTGGATAACTTGACATGAGATGACTTGACTTCTAAAGCAGGATCCTGCCTTAATAAGAGTATATTTATAGGTATGTGTATATGGGATATATAGATATATATAAATATATTTTTATCGTCCGTCCAACACCCTGGATGTAATGTTACTTTTTGAAAATAACGTTAATTTAAAAACACATGACCATTGAAATTAACAGCAACGGCAACCAGCTTGCATTCGTTCATATGTGGTTAAATTGAAGTCTGGTCGTATCGCAATCGGAATCAAAGGGAGTCTTTATAACCTTTGATATATTATATAATGATTGATCGATCAATGGACAAAAAACGGTTGGCATCTCGTGTTCGTTCACAGAACTTACCGCGCATTGTATTTCGAATAATGACGAACCGATGACGCTTTTATATAATTTCTTTTTTTTTTCTTTGAGTACTCCTTACGACGAATCTCATGGCAACTAATGCGATCTGATTAATTTGATATTGTTGTTGTTATCTTTTTATGGAATAAGCATTTACCTGAGCGATATGTGCGATATGATTTGACACTTTGAGATCTGATGCCATTTTTAATTGAATTCCCAAAGTCCTTTATTGTGGCGAAGTTTGTACATAAGGTAATGATCGACATCACATAGCATCTTTGGACGGGGATTCTCCTGAGCTACGATTGTGTCTTTTTTACGTGAAGTTTAGAGAGGAGTGAAATTAAAAGGGGAGTAAAAGTATTGTATGCTCTTCATCCCGTGTATAGTTTACCAAGTGCGATAATCCAGGAGGAGTGACAAATCGTTCACCTAGCTTCTTCGGTCGTCCCAACGTAAAGGCAGGATTTTCATGTGACGAGATACGAACTCGAACTGAATATAATTAGCGCGAATTATTCAAAATCTCGTCTCGCCCTGTGCGAGCGTGACATGTCTAACGGGTATGCATTGTGAACACTTACGACTCCTAATAATTGTACTAATACAGTTCAATCATTGTATTCGTGAAAACCGACTAACGATCTGAATAGCGTAAACAAATCAAATGTCATAATTCATGTTTTTTTGTTTTTGTAATAATATGCTAATTACACAGATACGGTCTCGTTTTCTGCTTTTAAAAAATCTTTTTGTCGCGCTGGTCCTTTCTTGGAAATTGTGTGAAAACAGTTTTTCTTTTTTCTCGTCAATTCCCTTTACACTGTTGTACGTACCATGGAATCGCCATTATATTATTTAATGATTATAATATTTAAATAAAGGTCTGAGACCCAGTTGACTTCTTTCACGATGGAACCCAAAAGAGATTATCCAAGTATAAATTCGTTTTCAAGGTGTGCCGAAAATGTGACTCTACTGTACTTAGATTTATATTATACGAGACGTTAATCCTACATCATTGTCATACTTGACGATGCAACATTCCATGTGTTAGCTTTTTGCAAACATTTTCCAATGCACCTTGAAAAGGAACATGTACCTCTGTTGCTATTTCTCCATCTTTCGTAGCATAAACAAAATCACTCGGTCAGTATTATTTACTTCTTTGATCTGACCTTAAAAAAGAAACGAGGTTGTATCTTTCTTCTACATTAATTTAGATATAATTGTGTCCTACTAATTATTTTTGCGATTCGATTCACGGCATTGTCATTACGTTAGTCCAAGCTGCATCCATCCGCATCGTAGTTTTTTTTTTAAGAAGAGCAAAAGTATTTACGACATGAAATTCTGTTAAAATATGTGGAAATTATTGTGCGAGATACAAGAAAAAACTTTGCTAACGGCGATTTTAAGTAGACAGGAACAAAGTGTGTAATCTCAAAAAAGAATGGATGGATGCAGTGTGAACAATTAGATTTAGAAAAATATTCTCGTACTATATATTAATCCTATATACACTGACAAATTTCATTTAATGTAAAACTACAATTTTTCTTATGATAATATTAATTCTTCTACGGCAGATATATGGTATATATATATATGTATCGCAAATCTGTACCTTTTGTAATATTGCGCCAACGTGTTTATTAGTGCTTTATTTTTTATTGTCCATAATACACAGATATATTGTCTCATCGAACGATAATTTTTCCTTATGACTGCCTCGTTCTTTATTAGGTCTCATTGCCTGACAAAATGCATAGAAAACGACCAAAATTCTTATAACTGATATAAAATTTTATTTGACCATTCGCGAGCTTCGTGTTTGTTATCATTGCCTTCTGACAATAAAGATTATTTGTACTTTTGTACAGTTGCCTTTTACTTAGCTGACGATTAAATGAGAGCGAAAATGATAAAAGTAACATTGAATAAAGGCGAATTTTCATGAAAATATCTCGCGTTTTCTCGTGCGCAATATTCATGAGACACTTTCGGTTTCTTACGAGTAAACTTTCCGAATTCTGCACATACACACTTCTTCGATCTTCATAAACACGATCACATTTTTAATTACGAATTGGGATACGTCGGACAACGAATTTTTCCAAAATCTACACATTGAAAAATTTTTACTCCGTGTCCAAAAATAAGTAAAGAACAATGCATTAACGCAGTCACGTTTTGGGTTAAAAGTGAAAAGAAAAATTCGGCGTTCGGCGAGCCTGAAATTATTGCGTGTTGTATATATAAATATATATATTATAAATATTACGGTATGAAATTGAAATAGTAATGATATATGCTGTGTCGTGGCATTTGGCTTGCAACTCGTTAATATTTCACATATTTAACGAACCAATTGCATCCCAATTGCCAATGACCTACCGTTATTCGTATGTGAATGAAAATAATATAAGAAAAAGTAAAATTTACTTAATGGTTAATTATCTCGCAAAACATAACATATTAAATCATTAAGAAAAAGCATAGATATGTGGGCGTATATTGCCAATAGGTACTCATAACGTGTTCGCGATCAATTCTCTCAATTCATCTTCTATTTCGTTTTACAGTAAAAGGAGGAAAACAAGTTAATGACAATTAAAAAAAAATTGTATTCCGACATAAAATAAAAGATGAGACTCAAACAGTAACACATGGTCACTCGGAACAATGCCTAATGGAAGAAATGCTTTGGAAAGCGTTTTCGCTCGTGTCGCATTAATCTTTTATATGCGTAATATACATATGTTATTCTGTTTTTAAATGCTTTACAATAATCTGGCTAAAAACAATAAATTTAAATAGCGAAGAGATGTTTAACCATTCCCAAAACTATACGTGTGTAGCACGACCATACATAAGCGTAACGAATCTCGCAGGACTAAATCAGTTTGAACAAATCCAAATAATACATAGTAAACAATATTAAAGAACACTGCCAAACGAAATACAAAATTTGGGCTTTAGGATATCCATGATAAAACATAACTCTCGCGCTCTCTCCATTTTCCTATTACATTCATTAAAAGTGGCAAGTTCAATTTTAAACACGACATTCATTGATGCGTTATAATAAAATATTTCTAGAACAATGTACAACACTTCGATTTTTATACTGATGAAAAATATAATGATTTAATCAACCTTTTGTGGAATATAAATTCATTGTAAATCGATCCTGTAGGAATGATGGAGAGGAGTGAATGCTCGAACACTAGGCCAATCTGTCACGTTTGACCCATTCAGCTTGATTAATTAAAAATGACTAAACGTAATTACAACATACGTATAATACTAAACTAGAGTATTATGACACATTTATGTTATGTACAAAGGTTCTTTGTGGTATTTTATTATATTACTACCCTTCTTTCATAATTGGTTTTAATTATTATTAATTGTAACGCTATATACTTAAATTTACAATGATCATGCTGCGACACTGTCCTTTCCAAACGAGATGTGTTCTTCGGCGATTTCTACGATCATGTATAATTTGTATAAGGATTTTCGTAATCGAGATAAGCGACGAAGAAATTTGCATTGAGTATCCAGTTAAATATTGAAGGAAATTTTTTAAGCTCGTATTCACACTGGAGGATGGCACTCCATTAAAAGGAGCATGATCGTTGGCCATACAATGGAGTATATATATATATATATTTATGTTAAACGTAAGTCTAGATAATATAATAATAATTGCTATTACCTGAAACTGGTGTTCTCTGAAACATTTTTCAAAATCATTACTTCTTGGATTATACTAGCTCTATCGTTCGTTTTTTGACAACGCTTTATCGCGGAAATTTAATTTCCATTTTGAGATTCAAATTATACCAGTGCAACGACGCAGCTATATTCATTGTTTTATATAAGATAATTAATAATTAAACAACGATGCAATTTACGCTGGAATATTACGATGCAGGTTACTCCGAAACTATAATGTTTTATTGTATGACAAGTATGCAACATGTATTCTTGATTATTTAATTAAGTTCTATATCATTATACTTCTTTTCAATCTTTACTTCCCTGACTACACGAATATAAATTAAGAAATACTTCAGAGGTCGCTACTTTAAAATAAATGATTAAATTAAACTATTATGGGATCGGTAAATAAATTAAGAAATGCATTGCGACCACGTAAAGTGAAATTAAAATTGAAAAAAAGAATTAAGAAAATTTTGTATCTGTACTTGTAGATACAATGTAATAGACATGAGTAAATATAAGAACTTAAATGAAATTAATATATAGAGAGCTGTATGTAATAAGTTCATTCGTCGCTATGATATTATACTAGGTATTATATGATTTTTGAAATAAAACATTTGTTTTAAATAATTCCGTACGCGTGAGCGTTCCCAACCCATGCCACATCCGATCACAAAATAAAATAAAAAATGATAAAGGAAATTGATAATTTATAAAAATTCATATATATGTATATTTATTATTAATCATAGCGGATTACTGAAGACCACTTTATTTCCATAATTTTCAGATGGCTCGTCAACCAGGAATATCGGAGAGTCGTGAGTATTAATAAGTTAATTAATTTTTACTTCGAAGTACCTTCTAGTATTTCAAGCACAATTGTAACTAACACCGTACACTAGTTAATCGTGATTACTCGAACATCGTTATTTATCGTTATTGAAAATGTAAAATCACACGAACGGTAGTCAAAAGAATTTTTTTAGAATATTGCTGGCATGACGCACATTTTCAGAGACTTAGCGGATCCGGCAGCAAGCGTTAGTCTTCTTCGCTTCCACAAATCCAAAACAGATGAAACCAATGGGCGAAGGCAAGGAGTACATTTTATTTTCTTTATCTCTTATACCGTTCACGCTATGTTCAAAATTTCATGCATCCTACCTACGTGCCATTTTCTTAAGTATTGTGATAATGTACAATCCGCTAAACGTTTGCTTTGGTACGCGGTGTGACGTAATTGTACAAAATATTCATTTATCGCATCACATCCTTGCTCAGTGATCACGATGAGTAATGTCAGTATGTCTGATTATAATAACAATACTCCAAGCTTCAAGATGCACGTCAAAATAATTAGATTGTTCAAAAAAAATCATTTAAACGTTTTTGCTTCACTGTAATCCCTGTTGACTGTTAGCATAGCTGATCATCGAATAACCTAATTAAAATCCATTTTTTCCAATATTCCAATGAAATGACATTAGCTATGGAAATATAAACCGTATTAATACTGCAATATGAAATTTATTATTAACTCAATCTGATCCTGCGATTAATGACATAACTATTTACTTCTACCAAAAGTTATTGTTAATTGCGCGTTTTAATTCTGGTTAATGACTGTTAAATAATCAGTCGTTAAAAATCATAATATAATACATCCCACTGGATACATCAACTATACTATAAATCATATTTATAATTCTAGATGAAAACACTTACTATATTTTTTATGATAGAAAACGTCTAACAGAATGAATAATATTTGCAAAAATATATTGTACCTACTGTGACTAAATGCTTAAGACTGATGTCGAGGTCATAGGTCAATGAAGATATAACGTAACTTCCTACTCAGAATAACCTGCTATTAGTCGGTTGCAAATCGATACCTCATTGATGATCTTTTTTTTTCTTTCTTCATACAAAAAAGAGGTATTATTACCAGTGATTGAAAAACCTTTAGAAAAAACGTATGTCTACAATTATCATGTCGCTATGTTTTACAAAGACGCGTGTACGACGGCTTAATAATTCATCATAACTGGATGTTACGCACATTCGATACAGTAATCGATCGATCAAATCGCTAGAAAAATAAATCATCGGTAACGATAGTCATCGTCACCATCGTCAATACTGACTGTATTTTTCATTTATTTTATAATTATCCTTATTTAATCATCGCGTTCCCTTTACGAGACAATATCTTATATAATCAAGTAAATTCATCGTGCACTATTACATTCGCTAACGATAAACAATTATTATCGCTTAAAGAATCATCCTCGTCATCTTCCTATGTCGTATTATTTTATCACGTTTTAACGATACCTGATTCGAACCACTTTCATTAATTAGAAGCGACACTGAAAGCGCTGGAAGATATTCCAGGAGCGAAGTGGATAGCGCTGTTCCTGCGAGACGGCGACGTCCCAAAATTACCTTATCTCAACTCTTCAAGCGCAATAAGGATAAAGTGTCTGGGGCTGACAGCGATACAGTAAGGACTGTCGTTACTGTAGATGACGAGAAGGTAATATTTTCTCTTAGTACTTGAAGCCACGTCTCCTGCTGCAATAAGTCTTTATAGTAGATTCCTAATGGATCATGTTAGGAACATAATGGACTATGGCATATTTGTCATTAAATACTTCGAAGTTTCTTACCTGTATATTCAGTTGTTATGTTCAGTTTCTCTGTACTGTTACTTTCGTTACTATTTCCTTCGTGCTATGCATTATCATACTGCGCGTATATTGATTATAAATATTTTTTTTTATTCAGCTTCAGACGACCGAACAGCCAGTTGAAACAAACGTCAGCAATCCTGCATCTAGAGAGGGCGGAATAGTTTACGCGGAATTGGATTTGACGCAACAGCAAGTCACTCCACGTCTTATAAACGAAGACAAGACGGAGTACGCTGAAATTTTATACACAAAACCACCCACTGAAAAGTAGCTTGAAGATTTTATCATTTTACCACCGATGCTCAGAGACGTATTTTGTTATAGTGTTAAATTCTCAACATAATATATGCCTTTTTTTATTGAGAACTTGATTGTCTCGTGAACGACAATTTGACACTATTGACGACAATTAACGCATTGTTAAAAACGATCAAACTGAGGATTTTCAAACTTGAACGATCTAATCGATATATAGGAAAGATTCGGTGTTTTTACACTTGGAAAAAAAACGTGGCATCATTGCGCCATGTACAAATAATAAGTTTATATAAAAGAATGGAATTGTAATTGGTATAATTTTAGAGGCAAATGATAGGAGATATTATACGCATATGCTTATCTGGGTAAAAGATATATTTACATTGACACATTCTCATGATAGTTTGAACTAATGTTAAGACGCGCCAAGATTTTCAGAATAACTCTGCTTTTTTATCGAAGACATTATTCATCTTTCTACAAATCATTCTCGAATACCACGATGATTATAAAAATGGCTATTTGTACCCATATATATATTAAGTAATTACGTTAAGAAGTCATTCTTGAAAATATATATATATATATATATATATATTGACTATTCAAGTACTTAAAGATGGTTGTTAATATTATTAGCGTAATGGTGTAATAATATAACTTTAATAATGCACTTCGTCAGAGGTTCCTACAGACCCTATACATATAGTCATATTATTCAAACTAAACATTAATCGAAGTAGCGAAATAATGTCCACCGATTCAGGATCTTTATGTTTTAATTTTAGATTACATTGGTCTGTAGAACCGTTAATTATGTAATGACAGAACATCTTGTATTTGTATATTATGGATATTTCCCAATGTTATGTTTAAGCGTTTGAATGAGAATGGATATTTCATAATTTTATACAATTACATATTATTTGAGATCTTTTGACCGGTAAGCCGATCATTTCTTATATCTAGCCTAATGATTTTTATACAGTGACTAATTCAGTCTTGTGCTATAATGAATGAATGACTGAAATCAATGACATCTTGTATACGATCATTGTGTAATTTTCAAAATAATTTATTATTGCCTTAACTTTAATGTATTTAAATATTATATATTTTTATAATATTGAAATTTATCTTTCAACTCAATTTATTCACGCTTTACTTAAAACGACGCTTTCTTTTGCTTGCTCAAGATAATGGCGATGACTAAACAGAGATACACGTAGGCGGAAGTTTATGTTTTCGGATTCATTTTGTCTTCTGCCCTGTCAAAAAATATTTAGGCTCTTACAATTTTACAATTTTTGAAACAATCCAGTTCATTCATTCGTATTTTAGTATAAATTCATATTGGTCATTTTGTGAAAGTCACTCTGCATGTTATGTCAATGTTGAAAATCATCATTGATAAAAATCAAAATAAATGTACATGAGATTGTAGCATTCGTAATTCAACCTAAATTTAAAATTTAGTTTACGTCATACAAGTCCTTTTGAATTATTTACTAAAACAAATAAGGCAATTTTTTAATATTGTTTTACGTCACGTTTCGCCGTCCAATACTAATAAGAATACTTATTTTTTTGTTTTTCTCAAACTTATTGAATAAATGAAATAATTGCAGTACAGAACCGTGTTAATATTAATATACGAAGTGACGGATCATTACTTAGAACGTAGAAGCGTTTAAAAAATATCATCGCGTGATGACTGTGCATGCATTAGCTATTAAAATTGAAAAATTAAAAACTCATATTCCGTTGAACACAATTTTTATTCTAATACAATATTACACTAACTGGTTTTACGGATATTCATGATGCAAGAGGTGTTTCGAAACGATGATTATTTCAATAACTGACCGAATCATTATAAAGCATCATTACGTATTGATAAATGCTTTGATAAATGTCGATAAATGTTCATAAATTTTAAACATTTAAATCACACTCTTGTATTATTCGTTATCCGTCACGCCTTCATCAGTCGTTTCACCATTGTTATCCAAATTGCCTTCTTTAGTATCTGCAGTATCCAATTCCGTTTCAGTTTCATTTTCAGTTTCATTTTCAGTTTCCAATTTTTCAATCTCCGGTCCAATTGCTTGTGTGCCACCTTCCAAATTATCAAATTCTTCTGGTCGTTCATTTATCGGTGATATGCGATGACGATATGTCATATATTCCTTATCCGCCATTTCTTCAATTTGTTTATCGAACAGCGCACGACTCCTGTCCAAAATAAAGCTGGGAGCTTTGATACAGTGTATGGGTTTTTTCAAAGCTAATGGCATGGCATTTTTTTCAGGTTTCATTATATCCTTCAAAATTCTTGCAGGTATCTGAGATGATTCAGTAACATTTTTCATAAAATCAATCCATTCGGGATACTTGTTAACCTCTGTTAAATGAGCATAATTCTTTTTAGTGTGCGCATCGACTGTTGCATTAGGTAGCCCTGCGCATTCTCGTAAATCAGATTTCATTAATAAAGGATTATACAAAATTGTTGTATGTTCATGTGGAATAGGTTGGCCAACGTTTAAGTGCCACGTAGTGCTAATTAGAGTATTATTCAAATTATCAATTTCTAATTTGGGTTCAGGACACGGTATGGATGGATTTTCCAATTCGCTACCATGATCAATACCAGTAGTCAAGTTTCTTCGATAATGAAGGTAAATATCTTCATCAGGCACTGTTGGGGAATCAGATATCAAATTACCAGGATCATTAGATTTTCCAGGTCGAACGCGAACGGGATCATTAAGAATTTTCTTCTGCGGGGAGAAACCTTTTTCTCCACTAAACTTGCAAATTTCTTGGGAAAACGTTAACAATATTGGACTAATGGAGAATTCCAATCTCTGATTAGTATTTAACATTTTGGTCAGGCAATATACCAAAACATTCATATTTCTACAACGTAGTGTATAAATAGCGCCGTAGTTTTTTGAAAATAACGGTGGTCCCGTCCAACGTGGATCTGTTGCAAAATAGCCATCTTCTGTGGCAAGTACACAAAGAGCCACTCTATTACATTCGATTATAACATTTGATGCTTCCTGGAATGCCAAATTTAACATATCAGCCAAACACATTCGCTCCTGATCACCATATAGTATTCCACACATATTCGGCTTAAAGTCTATAATCCATACATGTGGAAATACTTTAAAGCAAGGCTGCAAATTAAATCTATTAGCGTGTCTTGATCCTTTTCGTAAAGCACTCTTTGAACTCTCAGTGTAATAGCAATCGCCACATATCACAGCAGAATCCAAAATTGCTGGACCCCATTGGGAAGGATGGCTAAGATACTGCATTGCTAATACTGCTACACAAATCGCTGCCTGGTTTTTACCGGCTCTATTACCAAATCTTGAATCGTAACAGCCCAATGTACCCCATACGGAATAAATAAGATTCGGCACTTCAATAACGTAGTAATTCCATGAAGGTTTTTTCTCTTTAAACATCTTTCGATTTCCCTTTCTTCCATGTTTCACAATATCTAATCCGTGACTGAAGCTCCAATGAAAGTCAAGGTAAACCCACATTGGATCTTCTTGGAACTTTGTGAATGCTGGCACATTGATGGATTCTACGTGTAATCGGTGAAGGAAAAATCCTGTAGTGTTTTCAAATCTGTTTTGACACATGTGCTTTATCATTTGGGACAATGAAGAAAAAATACAAAGGCAGCTCATCCCATCACTCGATACTTTCTTGCCTTTACCGTTACATTGATACGGATCGATATAATAATAACAATTAGTCGACCTGGAGTACCAAAAGCCATAACAACAATTGGTAAAGTGTAGTATGCCATCAGTGTGCTTCTTGAAATGTTTTTGTAGATATTTCCTCACCGTAGAGTAAAAGTCAATGCCGGAGGTTGTTGAATTCTCTTTAAGGTTAACGAGGGTCGATGCGGAATCTCGAAATTCAAACATTCTATTCATAACGGTTACGTTTCTCAAAATATGCTCAGTATGATATTTCGGTTCAACGAATTCTTTATAGAGTGCTTCAGCAACCTCAATAATTCTGTCCACCATACCTGGCATAGGACTTTGAATTATATCGCGTTTTACCATTACAGCTAAAATCGCTACGAAATAGCATCGTTTCACTCTGGGTTCAACGACAGTATCACGATTACGCAAGGCTACATTTCCTTGTACGAATATTGGCTTGGGGTTCGATATACTCGGTCTAAATATAGTTTCGATGTCGTAGGACGTCATATTTTTTTTATGTATTTCAGGTAAAGACGTGGTAGGCATTGCCTTCTCATGTAGTCCCTCCGTATCGCCACAATCAGGATAAACTTTACGGGCGTAGGAAATCGTTACTAGCCTCATGAAAAATTCCAATTGATCCGGTTCGTTGATCTTCTTAACAATCAGCTTCAAGAAATCCTCGATATCCTGAGAAGTAACAATTTTTAAAGTCTTCGTTCCCGTCATCGTCCACCAAGCATAATAATGACCCTTCCTGTTCATTACGCCTATGTGCGCCTTTCCACAGTGTATTATCGCACCAGTGTACGCGGGAGTTTCAAAAATCTTTTTCAGTGACATAGCTAAATTCCAACCCTCTGTTGCATACAGTACGCCATGATGCATAGGTGCGAACACAGTACGGAACGTGTAATTCGCTATGGTAAATTCCAGCAATACTCCATCTACCATATCAGCAACAGTTGTATCCTCTCCTACTAATAAACTGTCTAAAGCAAGATCCTTGCTAGCTTCGTATAATCCCCTAATCGTTCTAATTCCCCAATGCGTTGGCTCGTGTATAATTCCCCAAGCCATAATGCATAAATCTATTGGAATAGCCACAGCAGTATGGTCCTTAAAACGTCTGTCATATACTTTCTTCCTTGGAATTTCATCAGACAAGTTAGCATTACATTTCCCATCGACCGATGTAACTTTTACTTTCTTAAAAGGCGCCAGGATCGGTCTGGTAATATCATTCTCAAGAACAATGACTTCTATCGTGGATGCATTGTAATTTGGGATAGGTGCATAGCCAGGGATTGTCATATCATACGCGTTATCGATCCTTTTATCGATCCATTCTGGTAACTCTATTAATGATACTTCCTCCACAGGTTCATGATTTTCTGATGTTTCTGACGATTCATCTTCATCCGATATCTTTTCGTCGCATGATTTCTTCTTAGGATTTCTCTTTTTCTTTTTCCTTAACTTTATTTCCTCCATGTGTGCAATCGCTATGGAATACACGCGGTATGGTTTATCTGATGTCTCACCAGTGTTTTCCTGAATACGCTTAATCATGGAACTCACGTCGCAAAATTCCATGAGACAGGCCAAACCATTTTCATTGGCGCGGCCTTTGTCATCGCACGCATACGGATCGAAAAGGTAGAGACGCTCTTCGTTCAGCCAGAAGGCATAGGACGCGTTACTGAATACCAAAATGCCCGTCTGATCCTTCTTCAGGTAGGCATCTACCCTGGCAAGTAAATTATCTGCTTCACAATTCTCCGGGTCGGCGTAGAGTACTTGTTTGAGTATCACGTTGTATCGTGCATCGAGAATTTCGATGTTGTGAAACCACCTTAATGGTTTATATCGTAACTTTCCTGTACGCTGATATATTTTATCACCTAATAGTATAAACTGGTCCAGAACACTACCACGGAAATTGTTAACGTCTAATTGCACTTTAGCAAGAATGCATAAAATTGCACTGTAATAACATGCTTTAAAATGACACTGATCGACTTCCTCTCGGTTCTTCAGGCACGTGTTTCCTTCGATTATACCTATGTCGTCGTCTGTATCTGTAAATCCACAAATTTCTGGTTCCGTGGACTTTTTAACCTTTGACTTATCATCTTTCATCCGCACGTTGGACTCTTTTCTTTCTTTCTCCTTACAAGGATCCTTTTTCTTTTCCAATTTCATATCCTGTGAGGAAAAAGCGAATTCGAGTCACGAATGTCGCACGTTTGTCATATATCCGTCTGATGTATAAGAACATAGAATGAATCAATACTTACTTTTTCAGCATCTTCGGAATGCGGAAACAGTAGGTCGAACAATACTTCTTCAGTTTTACACTCGAGCTTCTCTAGAATACCGTCTCCTTTGTATTTTTTCTTTAATTTACATTTCCTATCGCTTCCGACGATGCACGGTTTTAATTTCTTCCTCGGTCTTAATGTTCTTATCGTTGGTCCCAATGGTATTATCAGTGGTGTGATACGAATTTCTGTAGGAATTTCGGGAACTTTTTCTGTGTAGATATTTTCATTGGTACTTTTGTGACTTTTTGCAATGCATTCCTCTTCCATAATCTTATCTATATCTTCGTCCTGAATGAATCTTTCGTCGATCGCTCTAAGCGGTGTAAAACCAAGTGACAAAATTCTCGAGACTAAATACTTTTTTAGTGGAAACTTAATTAGCTTCGAGGGTATTTCCGTGTCGAGTGCATCAGACACTACGACTGCTAATTGTTCTGGTGGTTTTTTATCTGGTAACTCACTGCCTTCTTTTATAGCCAATTTAGAATCTATCGAAAAGCGGGACAGCAACGAATGTACAGATGCCGAAGCGCGTTTCGCTTCCACAAGAACGCAAAGTGCCTTTTTTGATGGTAAAACGTAGGGTGGTGGGTGCATGTACTTCAATCTTTCGTATCCAATTATTTGTTTTGACTCTTCACTAATTTCTGGTTTTTCTTCTTCAATATCAATGCCATCGGTGAGAAGAAATAAATTTAATCTTTCTGGTGCATCGGGTTGCGTATGTTCTTCTACGTTTAAAAGGATATCCGTTACCGATTCAAACTGTTTCTTCGATTCGCTTTGTATCACTGCGTCACCTTGCCCAGTTCCCTCTATCTTTGAATTCTCTTCCTCATTATTATCAATTTGGTCGACCCTACCTTCATTTGCCGCTTCTTGATTGATTTGTACGTTAACTTTTTCCATTTTAAAATCAAATAAGTCCTCGTCGGTAATGGGTAAAAATTTAGTTCGATACGTTTCCAAAAATTCGACAGGTGGTATTTCTACGGTACTTGGTATAATATATTTATCATTAGGTTGAATCGATTCAATAGAAATAAAATGGATGTTAAATTTGGAATCATTAAATTCAAGAATACCATGAAATAAATTGCTAAGTTCATTTATGCTATCTGTCACTATTAATGAAGCAGCATGGTCTCTGATTCTCCAACCCTCTCTGTTACTTCCGTATGGATTTAATAAAAAAAACTTGTCATCTCTTCGCCATATGGCATATATTAAATTGTTATTTTCTACTATTAATTCTTCATAACGTTTAAACAAACATTCCAGAGCCTCGCCAAGATTCGCAAGTGGATTTGCATCACCTTCGGCTATATTTACTTTACCCTTAAAAGATATCTCGTTTTCGCCAAATTGTAATTTTTCCGGTAGCATAGTGAGGTCAAGATGATTAGGAACTGGTACACCTTCAAAACCGGCTGCTTCAGTTACCTCGTCCATGTTTTTAGTCTCCTCACCCAAACCTTTCTTTTTCATATTTGCTTCACTCGCTTGTGTTTCTCCCCTTGCGCCATCATCGTAATCATTCTCCACTTTCGTCTTTCTACTACCTTGATAAATCCAAATTGCAATCTCCGCATATGTCTTGTCAGCAACATCAGTTATCTGATCAATGTCTAAATTACGCCATTTCCATGGTTCCTTAATCTTAGCATACGCGACGCCAGTCAGAGCTATTATTAAACCTTGTTTTCCACGACATTTTTTCGGATACTGTGAATCTAAACAGTTTCGCGAGCCTTGCAGTATTATACAGTGTGGATTAATAATATGGTAACCTTTTACATATTTTACTTGTTGTTCCAGCTCCATTAATTTCTTTTCGTTCTCTTGAAATCGTAACGTATCATCTCCGGTTCGTGGCAAATCCTTGAAGTTTTCAAGTTTTGCCTCCTGTTGACCATCCGATAATCTTTTATCGTTTTCAGTAGTCTCTGTATTATCTGTTTTCTGGGACGCATCTTGTAAATCAGGATTTGGATTATCCGACATTTGTAATTCAACAAAAGTCATAGGCTCTCCCTCCTTTGTCATATAAGCTTCAATGTTCTTCATTAATTCCGGAAATTGCGTACCCACATCTTTCATCCTCACTGCATCCGATCTAGGCTTTGGGGTCATATCTAATTCCCTTTTACGAGAATCCTCTATCGATAAGATTGGCAAATCTTTCTTTAATGCTTTTGGTCTACGATTTATTTTTTTTTCACGATATATCACACGATCCAAAGGACCATTTATAACTGTGCCTGTTTTAATGTACAGTACGCGTAGCCCGTGTATTATAAATGGATCCTTTTCCTTGTTTCCAGTATTCTCCAATATCGTTTCAATCATTTGATTTATGGAACTATTCATAGTGACACACGCCACAGCTGCTTTGTATCTCTCCGCAGACTCACGATCCGTTGGATCCACTCGGAATCCTTCATCGTCACAGGCAAACGGATCAAAAAAATAATACTTATCGAACTCCTTCCAAATAGCATAAAAAGTCTTTTTGACCTCTAAAATACCGGTCGCGTGCTTGTTAAAGAATTCACGAATCCCACTATCTATAGTAGCTTTCCCTTTCTTTCCTTGGCCAGGCACAACGTTTACTTCCACTTTAACTTTAGCAGCATATATACCCAAGACAACGTCACCGATCATTTCATCGACTTTCAGCTCGAAGGTGTCATCGAATTTTTTTTGCAATACTCTAACCAGATCCACCAGATAAATATGAGCTTGATTAAATATTAAATCAACCATAGCCGAATTCCACTTGTTAGCGTTAACGAGACGCGAGTATATTAAAGCCACAAGAGCCAGTACAAGATGTCCACGACCTTGAAGTTCCTTAGGAATAACAGAATGCATCATATGATAAGAGCCTTGCACCAGCGCTCGAAATTCTTCCTGTATTTTGTAAGCACTGGGCCTCCTTCTTGGTTTTCCGACAGACTTTTCCGGCTCGGCAGGATCATCCTTCGTTGGTGGGATCTTATATGCGCATTTAATCCCAACTCCAAATAATACAAATGGTTCGTTCTGAACGTTACTCTTCTCAAGGATGATAAAAGCGACTCCAGATATATCCCGCACCAGCATCAACTTAGCTGAACCAGCTTGACCGGATGAAACCGGTTCGCAATTTTCTTTTCTTGCCTGTCCATCGAAAATATTAAAATGCCTAGCATCCCTCCAGATGGCCACGTTCAATCGCGGTGAGGTTAGGATACCTGCATCGTATCTTTTGAAAAAGAGGTCCAGTGCCTTCATCAGGTGCATCTCCGTAGGACACTCGGAACGAAATGCACCTGCGTAACTTGGCTCGTCGATTCTTAAATACACGTGATGACTGTTTTGCACAATCAGATCTTTCTTGAGGTCGACTACGGTCAGTGTCCTACGATCATCTGTGTCCACCTCCTTGTAAGAGTCACAGTAATAAGTATCGCCATCCTCTACTATCTGATCTATGATCAACTCGTTCCAGCAACGTGCTTTCTGCAGTGAAGTTGTTGCATAGGCTGTTATTGCGATTGCCGCGCCCTGCAGTGAAAATAATATAAAAATTATATCCGTCCTATATCGTATAAATAAAATATGAAAACAACACGATTCAACGGCGCGAAAGTATATGATCTTTTTTTAATTTGCATAACTGATTTTCTCAAACTTTGCCATTTATTATTTTTTATAGGATACATGGAGTGATTATATAATTAAAAAATATCACCCATCAAATATATTTTATTCAATAGTATATTATAGCTCGTATTCATGAAACTTGCGCGACTATATATTTAATGATTTGTCGACGATCTTTATGTTTGAAACTGTGACACTTTTTTCTCTTTCGACGTTATATTTCTAATGAATTTGCATGGTACGTTTTTTATGTCATGTGTATTTTTATTAAAAAATTGTTCTTAATTGGCTTTTAATTAATTGGCTGTCTAATTACTAAAGTTTGATTGTTACCTGATATCCTCTCGATAATGGTGAAAATTTGGACATATTCATGTGCGTCAATCCAGACCGGACACCGTATTTGAGACATTGTGGTAAATTAGGATCTATTTTTGTAAGCGAATGAGTTTCTTCGGGGAAGTTCAGTAAATCATTTAGAATGTAATATTCATTTTCGAGCTCCTCGTCTATCTCATCGCCACTAGAAACATTCTCTTTAAGTTCCTCTATGTGTTTCGTAATTTTACCCAGATCATTAATTTCCACGTCCGATATAATTTTTTCGTAAGAACAAAGATCCTTTAGTTTAACTTTAACACCGTTGGATTCCTTAGAACTTTTGACTATATCGGTTTTTTTATCTGCCATATTAACATGGCTTGATTATCTTATATTTTCTGAAAGGAAGAGTATGAAAATAATCATTAATCCTTGTTGATTTTTTTTAACAAATTTTAAGTACGAATATCGAAAACTGACAGTTTCATGTCCGGATGGCGATCATTATTAATTACATTATTTCTTATCACACAATTTTTTATCGTTGTTAACGTAAGACGATGGCACATAAAATTTTAGCATTTATTCTATTTTACGAGAATTTAACAGAAAGCAAAATTTCGAATCTTATTTTGTTTCTTAAAACGTAAACAACGTAAGGGAATGAATCGTGTGAAGTTTGCTTAAATCTATTTACTGTTTCCTGTCGTTTTCGATAAAACAAATTTTTACGTTTTCAAGTCTTTATGTTCGTATTCTAAATTGTATATCAGGCACAATATTTACATAATTTTATTATTTCGGCAGCGTGAAAAATGCACAAAATACAATATTTTGGAAACTGAAAAATAATGGCTCATGAAAATATGTTTACAATGGTAATGTGACGTAGTGAATTTCAAGAATACATCATATAACTACCATTTAAAGTACGTATAGATGAAATGGTTTTTCGACTTACCTTCAAATTCTACATCGTTAACAACTTTATACGGAAACAAAGTGCTCAAGAGCATTGTTCGACCATGTTAAATTCATAGTGACATAACATAAACTGGCTATGTTAATATGGTCTCACAATAATAGTACGTACGTCTTGTAATCGTATTAGCATATTAATACAGAAGCAGCACAGATGGAAGGTCCTTTTCGTCATGACCGGAAATCCTTTTGGCTCGTTTAATGAAGCTAAAAAGCACGGGTACTCCACGTCTACGTAAGAAATTATTTGACGTCGTTCAATTTCGAAGAATCATGTGTAACGAATGTTGCAAATATAAAAAAGCAAAAAAAATAACTATAAAATGTAGTAAAAGAAAAAAAGGCCATACAGTGATAAATGATTACGATTGCGAATCGAAGGAACAGATAACTCGGAAGAGCAAAACACATAAAAAATCAAAATCAAGATTATCGCCTGTACCTAAAAATGATCTTACGAATGCAGAGAAGATACTGTTAAGAATTCAACCACCTATGGCCGATAGAGAAAAATACATAAATCCTCGTCATGTAGTTTGCTTCCTTGAAAAACGAGAACATCCTTGTCCTGTAACTCCCAAAACAAAGCCTTGTCCTGATAAACCAAAGTCCAGAGAGCGCATACGCGGTACGTTGGATACATAATTTAATTCATTCCATTATATTAACCTTTGACATACTGAAAATCACAAGTATATAGTGATGAAACGTTTCAGTGAAAAAGAAATAGGAAACGTTGATTCTTGTTTTTGTCATATATTGCATTATATTCGATAAGTGTAAATGTAGCATATTAGGTGTGTAAAAAAAAGGTCATGAAAGATTATGAAATCTAAGACAACTAAAATCCAGAGCCATTGATGCGTAAACAGATAATGAGCATTTTTATCATACAATGTCTTCCTTTTTTAAAAGTTTTTACTTACATACGTAAAAATACAATCAATTACATTGTAATGATTTTAACGTGTTATTTGTGTACGCGTGATCTTTAAGAATAATTAAAAAATTTATACGTCTTTATTTCTCGTCTAGCCGCAACTACAAAGCAACTATCGTCGAATGAAAAAAATAAAACGAACAGAGAAAAGAATGAGAAAAGAGTAGAAGAAAACAAAGAAAATAAAAAAAATCGCCGGAACAAAGAAAATAAAAAGAAGGAGCAAAACAAGGAGAAGAAAAATAGTAGCACACGGAAGAATAAACGTGAGAAAGACAAATTCTGGTGTTCCAAGGTAACTAAGAAGTCAACGAAACCTAAAGAATCAGAAGTTGACGAGAATGACGACTGCAAAGATACTTGTTCTTTCGACAGTGAAGTTTATCTCGCAGGTAATTGCATTATCATAGAAATCTTACAATGATCATCGTACAAAATAATCATCATTATTTCACTATAGTATTGGGTTGGCATGAAAGTAATGAGGCGCTCTAGAAAACTCGACACGTGTCCTTTTTTAAATTAATTGTTTTTGACCATATTCTAGTATGTTGTAGAACATTCTAGAAACTTCCGCTTTGTGGGCATATACAATAGAATATGGTGAAAAACAATTAATTTAAAAAAGGACATGTGTAGAGTTTTCTAGAGTGTCTCATTACTTGCATGCCTACCCAATATTAATCAAATAATTTTTATGAAAAGTTATAAACCGTCCGTTACCAGGTTGCGGCTTGACTAAAGAGGACAAAGAGAGTATCGAAAAGAACCGACAGCAGAATAGTCGTCAGTCTAATAAGAGAAACAAGAATGTTCAAGAAGACGCAAACAGGGACGAGAATAAGAAGAGCAACGACAATACGGAAAATCCTGCAGAAGTAGATGTAACGAATGACAAAGATTCAAAGGAGTAGCCCATCTTCATTACCATTGTATACATACTCATTCTCAGTGCATTAAATATAAAATTAAACCATATCAATTATTCCCACGCATTCTATATATAAGGCTGTGTATACTGCTATATGCTGTGTATACTGGCTCATACTTCTTCCTCAGTAGATCCAGTTGGTTGGAGATTCACTACGTTACCTAATTAGATAATAAGTCAGCAACGTCTTATATTTAATATACATATGAAACAACGATATCGATAGTTGTTGCTGTGTATCCCATTATCAATGTAGCGTACTGAACTGTTTCGAAGATGCTGAGAATCTGAACGAGTTGAATCGGATCGTCCCTTCAGTGGACGAACGGTCGTTGATCGAAGCACCGGGATTGCTGATATCTATTTAACGAAAATTTGCCTCCTGATAAATGCTGGTCACATTGAATGTGAATGTTGATTACATTGAAAATATTGTAATATCGCTGATCTCTGACACGTGTCGTGGAAATAGTGACAAAAATTAATACTTACAGTATATCCGTTCATTATATTATACTGAATCGGATCTTGAGGATAATTTCTTAGGGATGCTGTGCTACGCCAATATGCCGATACGTACGTAAAGGAATAATCAGATACTTTAATCTCATGATTTTCTAAAAATTCCGTCTTTTTAATTATATATTGTCCATATCTTATACTCATGGTATAATCATTCGGTGATACGTTAGTTGATATTTTTTCTCTTTTTCTTTGCCTCTCCTTATAATTAAGACATTACAGCTTAATTAAAATAGTTCCAACTTAGTTGCGTGTTAGAAAAGTGGTTTCTAACGTCATAGATTCCACAAGATGGATGTATCATTATAGTGATCGAAGGGAAATGCGTTTAGTAATTATTTCATGTTGTGTGCATAGAGGAAACAATGAAATTAAAGCATAATACGTTAATTACTTGAAATTGTTGTTTTTATGTACGTTTACGTCCTCGGAACGATATTTATTCAATATTCCAAGATTACTGCAATTGAAGATTTCCTTCGCCTTATGAAATTCTCGTCGTACCATATTATACATCATATCCAAAGATCAAGAATTTATACTATTTACATACTATATATGAAACAGTAGATCGAAGAATCCTTTCAACAGATAAATTCGATTTATCCGAAATTGATCATAACTTAACTTAGATGGTAATTTACAGGGTCTCCGAAGACCGAAATGAAGAAATGCAAGGCGAAGATCAAAACTATATCTATCCCTCATATTTACTCTACAAGAGGAACGAGAGGAGTGGTGCTAGGAGGCACAAGTCTGCTGTTACAGCCATCATTGAAAAGTAACTATGTAACATTGAAAGGGACATTTTGTTGACATGCCTTACCGAACACATTGTCCGAGATCCAATCGCAACGGTTTAAATATGGGAAAACGAAAATCGACGTCGGTGGTCGAATTGCAAAATTATAAGAAAAACAGTATATAACTTAACCATTATTGAAATTTCATATAAAAAACTATTTCAATTAAACGGATAGGTTATTTACTTGTTTTCATAAGGTATATCAATAGTATCCAGTTATCTGATTCTCAGCCACGGTATGTACTACAGTTTTTCCATTTACGAAACCTATTACTTTCTTGTTAAACTATATTATGGTAGAACAAAAGACATTTATAACGTCTTCATAATTATATTCCTATTCGTCTTCATTTTCATATAAAATTTTAATTATTTTTGCTTTATTTACTTTTTATAAGCAATTAGTAGATATTTTATTATATCTGATACGCAATTAATTCTAAAGTTATAATACTCGATGTGTTAGTTTCTAAGAAGAAACATACTATACGTTATCGGTAATACTTGCATTTCTTGTAACCGTATGTCTATGCAAATTACTGACGTTTTCATCTAGTTTTTACACATATCTATTGAAGAAAATGATTACTAATTATAAAAACATAAAGCCATTCGTTGCACAGGGTATGCACTACGATCGAATCATTATTAATAAAGCAAATGGATATGCAATGAATATTTTCCAAAAGTCATCGCAATCGATTTGATCATAACTGTATATGTTTAAAATGATTAGACTACTAGTGTAAATCGATAATGGAAAATTATATTACCTGTAGAGTATCGATATCAAGTTAAAATTATGCGAAAGGATTTTGTTCGTACTGTTTAATTGAAGGTAAGGCATCTTGTACAAATTTTGTCGTTAATATCAACTGCCTTTATATTCTCAAAAGTCATCATGTAATATGCTATCATTAACATACCGCTATCAATGAATGCAACAGAACATAAAATTATTGCACCAGTATGGCAAAATGCGTCATTGCACGATGCTATTTAAACGAATAATCTTCCTATATGAAAATTGATATAAATATCTGTCTGAAAATGATTATATGATTTAATTATCTGTATATACATAGATAACTGAATAACTTTCTTTCGTTCAAGGTGAACTTTGCGAAAGTTCAAAAAAGAAATGTTAACTTTTAAAAATATTTGAACCGATATTTTGTCACTTCATTTTCTCCTCGATATTGAACTATGGAAGAATATATTATTATTAAGTAATCCAACACTCAATTTGCAAGACATTATTCTTCCTAACCCCTCGCAGGTATACTACACAGGAATCATAGAATTGATTGAAATCCATTAATCTCTGTCACGCATTTGTAATTACGAATCATATATGAAATTATGAGATTATAATAGGATTTGTCCCTCTTATCATATCACACGTTCTCATACCACATATAAATTATCTCTTTGTTCGTTAATTATGAAATCATAACAATCAAGTTCAATGTCTAGTATATATTAAGAGGAATTTTTACTGCAGCAACACTATCGAATATGCTGATTTCTTTTTCTATGCATAATGAACAAACA
This sequence comes from Trachelus iudaicus, assembly GCA_030142595.1. NCBI lineage: Eukaryota > Metazoa > Arthropoda > Insecta > Hymenoptera > Cephidae > Trachelus > Trachelus iudaicus. The sequence continues at coordinate 2,070,921 of JARQTH010000318.1, forward strand.
AACTTTTCATAGACATTATAAAGTACATAAAAACTGTCATTCGTCATTAAAATACATTATGAAAATTCCCCGAGGGTCTTGTGGTCCGCACATTTATTACTAGATAAATTTGTCATTTGCGCACGTTCACTCAGAAACAATGTTGACAGCGGCAGCTTAATTATCCATATGATAGATTCAAAACAATTTTTAGAATTTAATTCATCGTACAGTCATTCCCATACGTGGTGTTACATTACAAGGCAAAACAAGTGGATGAAGGTTATTGTAAACGTAGAGTACGAGCTTTTTTAATGTTATTTTCTTTGAGGGATCAATTAACTTCCAGTTAAACATACCAATAACCGATACGATCACGATCTAGAATATCCATGAATTAAAAATATTTCATTGGACCACAATTTGGGAAACAAACAATTCGTTCGTTCAGTTCGTTCAGTTCAAATCGTTTGGTTTTTTCCCGTATCCTTTCTGCTTTTTTTTCTGTATATCATTCTATAATAGACAGATTCGTCCGAAAGGATCTGAGGTATTCCCATGTCATTATTAGGGTACAATTTGTGGCTTGGGATTCCACCATTGACGTCATCAGACGCTCAAGAAGGAAGGGCTTAGAGAGTTTGCAAATATATTAATCTTCGTAATAAAATAATCGGTTTTTTTTCAAACTCTCTTCACCTCTCCCGCAATCAGTGATTGTCATTAGGTACTATTCGTCATTGCTCGAAAAATATGTATGTCAAGACTGATTTATGAAATTTAATTTTCTTCGTAAGGATCGAAGGTCAAAGCTAAGTCAAATACGATACACGTGTACATTAATTTTTTTAACTATGCTATTCCCAATCTAAGAAACACAGATTCTGTGTGATGTTAAATTTTTCTCTACGTGGACTGTAACTAATCATTCATAATTGGAGAACCACTGCTGATCAAATTTAATACATACTTCTTATTGTGATACCCTGTCTTCTTTGCCTGTTTAGTATTAACGTCATAGTCTGCCCTTGTTTCTTTTATTTTTTCCTATTACTACTTGTAGTCACTCCCACCGTATTAAAGGAGCAAAACAAAATTCTCCATCGTTCAAGAAAACATGCAAATGCTGTCAATGTCTAGTGACCTGTGTAATACGTATAAACTAGTCACGTATTTATGTACCCACTTATGGCGCTAAAAACGATAGGATCGTATATTTTTATTAAGAAAATAAGCGATAAGTTGTCAAACCTTATTTCAAAATATTTTCCATTCCTCTATTCATTGATTGACCGAGAAATTGGAAGTATGAATATCATATTGACAGCCAATCATTACAGCAAGCCGAACAAATGTCGAATAATTCAAAGTACTGAAAGCCATTTATACGTGAAGCTATTTTTGCTATCACAGTAATTAATCGAATATTAATCCAGGATCCTCATTGTTCATATTTCGATAAAAAAATGACGCAAAATCAATTTGATTAAACTATGACAATTTAATTTTATAGTTAAGATCCTAAGAAACATGAAGAACTTTTTATTAATAATGAAGTGGTGTAATATGCCATGGCCGTGAATGATCCATGTGTGGGATTACTTAGTGCCGAAAGTAGCGGTGGGGATTTTGGATTAAATAATCTAATACAATGATTAACATATTACATCAATCATCTGATAACTGCATTTATATTTATGATAAATACGTAAAACGTCATTACGAACACCATACAAAAATTAGTGAATATAAATTGTCAAAATACAGAAAGATTTTTATAAATGTTTGCATTTTTTTCCATAGATCATATCTGCTATACATTCCGTTTTTAAATTAAGATAATCTACTATTCGTATGTTATCCGAAAAACCCGAAATGACGTCAATCATAACCAAGTTTCTTGATTCGATTAACACGTGCTGGTTTCGCTCTTTCAAATACTCGGACAACGCGTAATGTATCAAGTTTCGTAAGTTCAAGGAAATAAAGAAACGCCGTTCGTCATCGACTAGAAGCTAGACATTTGGTCCTGGAAAATTACTAAATTCAAATATACGATATGCCCCTAGGCTGCTAGAGTCGCAGAAACAATTCCGTAACGACAACACGTTAGCAGTATAACTCGTGAATCATCTAGCTGAATTGTACAAGGCGAAGGAATCTTCGAGAATCTGTTTACAATCACGTGATAGATGTGAATATGCCGTTTACGTCCTTGCTTCTGAGAATGAAGGTAGGAGAAAAGTGCCGTTCAATTAAAAAAAAAAGTATGGTCGAACTTTCGAGATCATGAATCTCGAAGATATCCTCAAGATTTTATTTCAAACGAAAAAATTAAATCTTGTTTAAGTCGATTGTGCCGGTATATGTGAATATATTAAATAGATTGCGTGTGCGTATAGCGCATACTGACCGAGTCAATAAGTGGGACGTTTCTGCTTAATCACGTTTTCAGGTCCACGTGTTTAAAGTACGGCAATTTTTTATCGTCGTAATTTAGCATTATTTATACAATAACAAAAAATTCAATAATTTACTTCACTCGTGTGTGTGCCCCTTTATTGTAACATATTGTACTACTTGTAAAACGCGTCGGTAGAGGAACGTGAACTCCGCCAACTGATTTAGATTTAATGATGATGACAACCGATTTGGAATAAGAATCTGATTGTGATGATGTATTCCTTTTTATTTATTGTTTGCACAATGATCTATTTTAAGTGAAAGCTGAGTTATAAATAACTCTAGACCAATTTTGAAGTCCTCTGCATGCCATGCCTTGGATCCTTTCTTGAAACGAGGAAATGTGTTTGAATTTCCCCTGGACATAGGTCTCATAAAATTGGTTGATATGAAGTACTTCGCTACCCTTTACGGGTGAAAACCGAAGCCGTCTGTCCTCCAAGGCGCTATCAGGGCCGAATATCCGAGGATACTGAGTAATGTAAACGGATATGCATTTATCTAGAGTTCAAGACTAAGCCTTGCATAATTGACACTGTGAGCTATTAGCATCCGCAATCTTGTTGCAATGTAAATAGCATCAGGCAATCGCTTATATTTGTATAGGGTTATTCAGAAAAAATGTAATATCAGTTAAGTCAGCTGTGTCTGACTGTCATTTTTTGGAGATGCCACGTTGCTGTGTCGGCCACTTGCGCCCAACTTCAGCTGGTGCGCTTGTACTGACTAACTTTGTATATTGTAAGCTATATGCACCGGGCTAATAAGATCAAATACAGCACCTGAAATTGAGCAAGCTCATTTGATTTGTACGATTGTTGAAAAAAAACGGAAAATATTAATAATCACAATGTTTATTGGATTCATCTCATAAATTATACGTGATTAAAAATCATGTACGTCATACGCATGTTTGATGACTTCGCAAAATAATAGTAGATTCGAGAAAAAATGTTATTCGACTAGTAAAACACGAGTCTATGCATATTACTATGTTCGATTGATTTGACACATTAACAACCACTCTAGGATATTTGTAACTTTGACGATTCTTCGCTGCACGACCGTACTGGAAAATTTCCTTGATGAGTTGATGAATTTTATTTATGAGTTTTCATATATTCAAAGAGTTATTTGAAGCTTAAGTTAAAGCATTCTTTAAAGATTCATCTAAAATTGCATGTCAATTAGGTATGAAAAGAAATCCTGAATCATATTTAAGAGCCCAAAAATTCATCGGTAAAAAGGTATATAAATGAATAATTACTATACAATTATGCGGTCGTAGATACTTAGCCCACTCTGAGTAATCTTTAAAAATTAGCTCATATGCGATAATATCGCAGAATGATTGAGGAAAAGATTTCAGAAAATGCAAAGTCATCAAAATTGCATGGATCACTTCAATACATCATTGACGTTTATTTAAACGAATAAAACTTGTTTGAACCTCGTTTAATAGTTTATCATCCGTTCAACAAAGGCAATAACGGATAACTCGAATGTAAAAATTTATTGGATCCTTGAGAAGATGCAATTTCCAAAGATAATACAAAATTTTTTGTCTGACCAAATTTTTAATTCCATTATACAATTTTATTGCGTAATTTTCATGTAACTCGACATTCGTCTGATTTTCTCATTTTAAACTTCATCAAACTGCACGACGATCTTTAACCTTTCGCTATGAATAACATGATATTGCTTATAATTTTAATAATATTACACGTTCAAGTACACTTTCGTACGAAAGATAACACAAGCTTTTATATGTATATATATGCAATAAACTATATACAAATCGTGATATAAAAATGAATAAAATGCACCATAATCATATAAAATTACAAGAGTCAGTTAATACAACGTCCTTTTCTCTTTTATCTATTTATTCAGCAATTAACATATTATTTCTTTGTGCATTTTACATATTATTTCAGTCAGATAAAGTACCTACTCTTGGCATTGTCGATTAAATATTAAATATCAGATATTAAACAAATTTTCCATATTCACGATATATAGACGCAATTCGTTCGAAATTAATGTGCGTCAATTGTCAATAGTCTTGACGAACGTCATTATTACAGTATGTACATGGTTTATTTTATTACTTGGAAACAATAAATTATCTTTTCTGCGTAACGACGTGATGCGGAATAAATAATTGTATAGGATTGTGCAATTTTACTAATTTCACATATCTTTCCGTTGGTAATTGCTGCTATAGTTTTTTGCTCTTGTATTCATATTTTTTTCTCTTATTTCTTAGAAATCCTTGTTTCACGATTAGTTAAACATTTAGCACTTCATTAACAAATTTGTATTTGAGCTTTATGAACTATTTCAAGTTCAGGATTCTCGCTTCATTTTTCGTATCAATACGTAAGAGGACAGTGTACAATGGTATGCCAGTAATTATTACGGTTACAGAGATTAACCTGTTCCACTTCAATAACCACCAACTTCCCGAAGGTTATAACACTGCTGCAAGAATGTCAATTACAACATTCTGAATTCTGTTCTGCATTTTATCCAGCCCTTTATTTGTTTACTTTGTAGATTTGTATTCCGCCTCTTTCACAACAAGAAGATAATCCAGTGAATTAAAACTTATAATTGTATCAAAAGTCATATTTGATTTACTTTTCTTTTATTTATTCATAAAGTTCGTAGCAACATACATATTCAACATTGATTAATACCTACTCACCCGTTTGGTATTATCATTAAAAATGCAATAAGTGATATTGAATGATCAAAATAAACTTTTATGATAAGAAATGTGCATACTACTTTCCAACTAATCTTATATATTTTTATCATTAGCATGACTTGAAAATTGTTAATAAAATTAATAACATCTGTGTATATTATATCCAATACAATTTTCTCATTATATCTCCGTTAAAGAACCCTCTGAATGTTTATAATACTTTTTTTTCTTAAATGCCCTTTGTTATAAACATCGGTACTCTACGTTGCAGTAAATTCATCTCACAGTTTATATTTTACATAAACCTTGCTCTCCTTGCTAGCTGAAAACTGGTCTTAAGGAGACATTTCCCACTTACTGATACAGGTGTAGGTCGCCATCGTGCATCATTGATTTATCCATTCTGTCTCGGATCAATTATTAAGCATATTTTACTCAATCCTCGATGTTAAACAAAATTCGTCATTAAAAACTTATTAGATATAAATGTCATCTATTTTCTATATATAGCAGTAGATATATACATTAATCGATTTAAAAGAGCATCCTTATTATACATAAATAGTCATGAAATAATGTGTCTTTAAAAGGAATTTATTAAACCTACGATTAAATGAAAACATATCATAGAAGATATGCATATATCATTTCCGAAATATTCGAACGTATTAATGCGAAACCATAGACAGACGCATATGGAGGACTAATATGCATGTCCGCATTATAAAAAGAAAAAAATGTCATAGATTATACAAAGACTTAAGTAAAAAAAAAATAATTATATGCCAATAAGAGATCGTATCTGAATATGTTAAGTAAAAAATATCTATTCGAAATGATTTGGAGAATTTTGAAGATTAATGTCTCCTACGGGGATATCCAGAAGGGGATTTATCTACGACGAGAAACAGTAAAATGTCACGAGAGTTTTGGTTAACGCACGTTCATTTTATAGAAAGCGAAACGAATACGCTAATCAACATCCTGTTTTCAATTCTCTTCAATATAAATAACACGGTATCCAGTATGTAAGTAATATACGGGTCTCTAACATGAAGGATGTGAATTTAATAAAAATGAATCTCTAAAAAAATCAATGTATAAAATTATACGTGCTGTAAAGGATGAAGGTAAATGGGTAATCTTAATATACGAAAGATATATTATCAGGGAAGTCTGGTGCTGTGATGTTCCGAAATGAAAAAAGGTCTCGCGCCATTTCTTCAAGCGTTTCGAAACAATCAGTGCTCAGTCAAATAATGACTCACCTGAATAACCCGTGGAAACTATATGGACGACGGTATAGCAAATTGAGAAACCAGTCCAAGGCTGGAGGGGTTGTGTATCGTTTTTCCCAATGCATATTTAATTTGTTATAGGCCTCATTAGATGAGAACGAGTCACTTTCTGAGTAAGGTTGAACAAATCATTTTAAATCTGCAAATTCACATGTAAGAGAAAAAAACCCTTAATGTACTTCCGTATACCATGTTTCAGTTATTTACGGATTTCTCGACCTTCGATTCTCAATCTGTGTTAGATATGATATCCTTGATACAAAACTGGTTTCTCGATTTTTACAACGACCGATGGATCGCACAATTCTTTCTATAATAAAAAGAGAAAGATGTACTAAAAGTATTTAATATCACTAAGCATTAAAGAGAAAAACAGGAATTGAAAAAAATTCGGAACATTTTTTTTTATTATCGCTTCACTGGTATGGCACTTATTAGTAATAATGATCTTTAGTATTAGGGATCGTGCAAACGAAAAAGGAGAAAACGTATTTAAATAGAACCTGGGACAATAAATTGTAAAGGATGTCTTCTTTTTACGCAATCCAAAGCGCGTAAGCACGATATACGATACTGAGACGTAATCGTGCAAAAACTGGCAATTCACACAGTACATCAGGAGACTATTGACGTGACAAAGTCAACCGCGTGGAAAGAAATCAACAGGAGTAGTATAAAAATTATTGCGACGTAGAATACACCCTTCGTAGAGGATACTGCGATGTCGATTGAACGTACGTGCTACAATCGAATGTGTTTACAATATCATTCTAAAGATCAAATATAATTCCTTATGATATAAAGCTTTATGGGAATAATGTTAAAATGGCATTGTACAGCAATCATTGTAAATTGTAATATAATTATTGTTCATAAATGTTGCACAATATAGCATTAATAATTCATAAATGCATGGAAACGCATTTAACAATGAAAAATATACAAATGTATATTTGAGTCTCTTGATTCAGTCACGTGCCAAAATAATCGTTAACCTTAAGACACTTGCGCGGCACTAAAATTGTTTGTCCATCCATGATATTTAGGTATCGGTAAGCCAGTCATTTAAACGAGGACAAATAAGCGGCTAGATAATTATATTAGTTTCATATTCGGAAAGTTTATATACGTCGAAAACAAATCCAAATTACATGGACTTGTTTTCAAATTTAGACCTTATATCGCGCCTCAAAAATAGAAATAACGTTGGCTTCGTAGAAGATACTTTGTTGAAAGTGTCTGTCAACTTGACGGGAATGTTACTTTCGTACGTCAGTCTAGGATCGTAAGGAAGAACAGTAGTGGCGAACGCTCGCAGATCTGGTGGGATACCGGTCAGTATTTACCATTGGCTGGAGATCCACGTGCAACAACCACTTCCACCTTGAACAGACATCGACAAGGTGGGGTTGGTACATCTGATATTTTTCGAAGTCGACCAATCATTTTCATCACTTATTCACGGTATCGCATAGAGTTTGCATCGAGTCGTACACTCGGATCAGTGGAAATTTTAGTAAGTACGTTCGATTCTCCTTTACCACGAAATATTGTCTGGTAAATTTTAAACGAGTTACGTACCGACCTAGTATTTCCTAGTATTCAAGAAAAAGAAAGGACAAACGAAAAATCGCCCAGACTCTTGTGATCGATCAGTCATACATTGAGTAACTTTATTGAGTCTTTGAATGAGTGTCTTTACATTTAATAAAAGACTAATGATATACCTAAATCGTGAATCCTGCACACGTGCATAATACTTTTCAGTCTCGGTCTCGTTGATAATTGGGTGTCGTAAAGATACGGAATAGTTAAAAAGTCATTTGCATCGAAATTTCTGAAAGAGTATCCCTCGTGGTTCTTGGGTGAAAATCGTGTTGTGAAACTGGAGTGAACTTTTGTTTTTCTGTCAGTGGTTCAATCGCTGCTTGAACGTGCGCGATTTAGAAAGACATCTTACGATTTTATTTACTTCGGGACTACCGTGTTTATCATTTCTGTAGTCAAGCTAAAAGTGCAGTGCAAACATGAAGGAAATTGTGTCGATTTGGGATCGTTTGGCTGGCAAAAGGTATTCCACCGTGAATACTGATCCAAATGTTGATACAATACCGAATGAGCAGCTGGATGAAATTTCACTACCGAACAATCCAAAGAGTTTGAGAAGAAAGTCTTCCGTTGTTATGAATCAATTTTTTAATGCTGCATTGCCATTGCATTCGGATGGCAGACCAAGATGGTCCAGGAGTAAGTGAATATTTCTTTGTATTCAAATTACTTGAACGTTATCATATATAAAATATTTAATTGCTAAACTAATTGATTAACAAGACTTTGAGATATCAGCTTCGAATATTTTTTTATTTCTCATACTGTACGATATTACTTATCATAGTAATTATTGCTGGTATTTAATCGACTGTTTTTATGCGAGGCGTGAGGTTACTTATTACTACTGCTACTGGATAGTTTAACGTAAAGTAGCTTATTATATGCGTAGATGCCTTAGCACGTCTGCTGCACTATACGAGAGATTTTATGGTTTTGAATTGAAATAATTGCGAGAAAAAAAGATTTTTAATGTATTGAGGATGAATTATAATAGGTAATTCAATTATACGATTAAATTATCATCCATTAATGCAAATATTTTCCAGAGAAGGTCCTATTAGAGAAATATAAACGTTGGCATACTTATTCATTTATACATAGATGTAATAAATAATCTTAATTCATTGTTATATATTCATTTTCGATTCGTGGACACATACCATGTAATTAATTGAAGACTAGACATATCATACCTATTACTTGAAAAAGTATGATACTTATATAGTCAATGATACTGCTATAGATATATGCGTAGTAAATTTGAAAAAAAAATCACTGTAAATGTTGAAATTGCTCTCTGAATATTATAAATTAAAATTCTATGGTCACACGGGTCATAAGGTAATATAGATGTACAATGCTAGGAAATAGGCGAATCGGTCAATTATCCTTATTTCAATTTTGGGACATATCGACTGACATCGTGCATTCTAATAATTTTTAATGGACGCAAATGGGACGTTATTTTTTCCATACTTTCTAAATTCCAAATGACTTGGAACAAAAACAATTACTTGCCTTGAAAACATTTCCGTAATTCCAAGACAGCTCAATATAATCCCAACTGATAACGTTAAAAGTTTCGAAGGAATTTGATATTTTACCTAACAAACGGAAAGTACAAAGTTAAAAATTTCTAAAAATCTCAACTTTTGTTATTTAACTAATATCCTTAGTTTTCGTTGGCCATATACTTATATTAGATTTATATTTTTAAAAAAATGATTAAGAAAGACATTTGTGATAAATTTTTTTAAGTTATCATGAAATGAATAATCATTGATACTCAAATTCACGTTGGGTACGATAAAAGGCGCAAGGTAGATGTCGAAATGAGATATGAAAATAATTTCAGCACACGTGCGGAGTTGTCAACGTGTGACGACACGTGCTGTTCCAAGGAATTTCAACGTCTTTCAATGCTAAATAATGTTTAAAATTAGTAGCACCATAATTGTTAACGAATAAAATTCTTTCGCGGATACCAAACCTAGTATTTTGAATAACAAAATATTGATATGCACATCTCATATGATTTCCTACTCAACAAAGAAATCAAAATTTAGAGTCAGTAAATTATTGCATAAAAGAATCAAAGGACTACCAATGTATTCGTCCGTCTAGCATTCCACAATGTCTCAGTGTTAGAAAAATAATCCTTGGCTCTCAACCCATAAACTATACTCGTTGCAAAACATGATCACATTGGTAATTGAAATTCGATGATTATGATAATAGAAGACAATAACTCCATACCGTGTAATTTCATCGTGAAAAATATGAAAAAGGCTATGAATCAAATTCGCTCTTAACTTTGAAACGGCGATAATTCATAAAAATAACGTACTCGGTATTAAAATTAAACCCAGCGTAGGATAATTTATCATGGCCAATTTTGACGCATGTAAATATCTACTTACACGAGGTAAATATGGATCTCGTTTAACAAATTCAATTACACGGCTCGAAGCAAGGAGTTAACATATTGCTGAGAAATATCGTTTAATTAAACTTTATCCGACTATGCACTTTTGTAATTAAGTAAGTAATGAAATCATTAACAAGCGCAGCACGCACTTTATGCTATGAATTATTATATTTCCGGTGCACCGTCAAAAACTCCAGACTCCCCATCAGCAATTCTATTTCTCTTCCACACATCGTCCACTGAAGGTTTTAATAGAAACATCCTGTTTCATTTACAATGATATGTGGTATGTCAACAATACACATATAGCAGTGTGAAGATATACGAAAATTTATACTAACAATGGGTATTTGAATATTTACTGCTAATTAGTACATAATTTTGTCTTCAAATCATTTTGTACATTTAAGAGAAAACAACATTCAGACAATGGTAAATAACACTGTACATATGTGATATCGACCTAATTAAAAAAAATATTTCAACAACGTAGTAATTAGCATCATTAATGTTATTTCCTAAAATATATCGTTTGATTGATTGATTTCATGAATATTGTGTGTTTACAACTAATATTCACATTCAACTTGAATATGAAGATTTTTACTGTCAATGACTTAGCTCCACCTGGCGTGACAAATATGTCTCGCATTGTTCATGCTATCCTTGTATGATAACAGACCGATGAGTACTCAGCTTAAAAAACAGGACCACATACGCACTGTTTGATCTGTATGGCAGATAAGTATGTATAAGATACAGACCAGTGAGAGTTACACTTCGGATTAGGATTTCTACGCACGAATATTTTCCCGATATATTTAGCACATCTTCATTGGCAATTTAATTAACATCATATTGGCATAACGGGTGATTGACCATCATTAATTTAATACCCGGATAGAATGAGTAATTCAAGGATTATTTAAATAGTCGAAGTGAGAATTTTTGTAAAAATCTTACGATACACTCCGCCTCTTGTATCTTCCACAAGGATTCTCCTATGAGTAACAATTAATAAAATGCCTGAATGCGAAACTGCACGTACTTGCTAATATTTCTTGCAACGTTACGCAATAACAATCACGCTAGAAAAGTCACGAGATACAACTAAGCAGTGATTTCGCCGATTCTTGAAATTAAATATCTTTATCGAAGATCGTTATAGCAAAAAGTCTTAATATGATCTGTGAATTGGATAATTGTTAATTCGTGTCGATAAAGTCAGTTCCGATGCTAATAAAAATTTGCAAAATTAATAATTCGCGATTGTCGTTGCTGCTGACACTTACTTATCTCGCTATCTCCTTGATCTGCTACATTATGAATCAAGCTCGTTCCCTAACCTTCCTATGGAACTATTATTATTGCATATCCTTGGTAAATTAAAATGTAATCTGATTTACGTTAACGATTCCGCGCAGCCTCACTCCCACGAAAGTATTATCGACGTATTAAATTCAGAGAAAACACGTGTGATTGAAATGCTTTATAACAAATTGTAAAATAATTGATGATACCGTTGACCTATTGGAAAAATCGAAAAAAATAATTCATTTTGCTTACATCTTGTTTTCTTACAAGACTAGTTGCAAACTGATAATTTGGCACGCAAAGATTTCCAAAAAGTGACTAGGTAGAAATTAGCTCAAACCGTAAACTACTTGACGTCTCACATGATAGGAAATGCTGAGAAATTATATTTTTAACTTCCCATCGAACCATACTGAAGTGATGTTACGAAGCACGTGTATCTATATGTCATTGTACGTAACTAGTAATAAATAAAAATAATAAATTGGCCATAATGACTGAATGAACATTCGATGAGCATATGTGATTGTCTTATTATGTCGATAATTGCCAATTCTTGTATAATTAACAATCATTACAACATGATCAATGAAGAATGATACTACGATATGTGAAATATTCTTTAATTAAATTACCGAATGTAAGCCACGTTCAAGTACATATGTTCCTCGAGGCGCTATATCAGCCATATGAATAACGTCAATTAATAAATTACTCAATGCCAATTCCCACCCATGAAACGTGTTTTAACGTATGATTTATAAGTATGGCATGAACTTAATTTTTTGAAAACTGATTGATCCATTAACACCGAATAATTTTAATACGACAGGGGTCAGAACAACCTTGGCCCAAAAACCTAGTGACGGATCATCAGAATCTAAAAGTCAATCTTATAGAAGAAAAAGGTTACAGTTTTATGGTACTCATAAAAATTTGTGATTACAAAATAGTTGACCGATAATAGTAAAACTTATAATTGCAACAAGTAATCTTACTCGTATTGTAGTGGTATGCTTTGTGCACTTCCCTTAATTTTTTTATCTTAAATGTGTAAGGCAGAGATTATGCGTGTCTGATAGTGCGTAATAAATAATAGCAATTCTTATATTATTGCCATAATATTAAAGTTGTAATGAATTACTGGTTAACGTGCTATGCTAATGCTCGATCCCTCGGTGTAAATGATTAAATTCAAAATTACACAAGAAATAAGAATCCACAACCAAGGAAATGATATTGGAATTTTTTAGAATAATTCTGGTCTCATTTGCAGACTCGTTTTTATGTCAAATGATAAACGGCTTTCAGATGTAAAGTGATATTGTAACACAGCATGCACTTTATATCGAAATTACGCAATTTGTGGACACAGAAAATATGTAAAATTTTTCCCATCAACAAAGAGTATTTCATATTTAAATACTTGGGTAAATTTTTCCAGCGCTATTTAATTTCATCGATGGCATAGTAGTGTTTCCATTTAAGCTCTAACACTACTTCAGTACTTTACTATCGGCTGTTCCTTGAATATTTGGTAATGTATTCGTTAACCTCTCGGATTCTTGAAAATACTTTCTCAGTGCCTCTGGCATTTAAACAAGGCAGCAAGAACACGTGACTGACGAGGTCGCTCTTATTTCCAAAGTATACGCGCGAAGATAAAGAAAGGTCGTGAAACTATAAAAAAGAAAAGATACGTGACAGAAATCATGTGACTTTCGAACCATATCGTTTGAAATGTTAATAGCTGTTTAATCCAATTTAGGATGCGACTAAACGGACCTGCGTCTCAATTCCAAACTTTGATTGCCATGCAATGTAACATGTCGCCAGTATATTTAGTTCTTATATTTTTTCATGACGTACACACAAGCGTCATATACATATATAATAATAATTAGCCACTAGTATTACCGTCACGCTAAAGAAAGAATCGTTAGATATCCGAAAAACGATACCAAATTCATAGAGCTTACTGATAGCCTTATGAAGTCATTGAAAAATTTCAAAAATAAACGTATGTTCTTGTCTCGACATTTGTTTTTGAAAAAATGTACATTAATACATTACTAATTGTACGTCCGTAAAATTCATTAAAATACATCGTAATACGATAATTATCATGTTATAGTCACCTTGAAGTACTCATCGTATAACAATAGAACTTTCACGCTCTTTGTGTGCATTCCGTTATAATCATTCCGCCCTCGAGGGACAACGAACTTTATCCGCATACATTATTACACTTATTTACAAGTTATGAATAATCACGTTCACTACCGGTCGATATCAGCTTCTTCCAGTATATACATTTTATTTCCGATTGGGATTAAGTAAAATTGCTTAACAAGCTTAAACTTTGTTTCTTATTCATATTTTAACAACTGGAAATAAATACCATTAGAAAAAATTCAAAATCGTCTATAACAATGAGTTCTAGTAGATGATGATAAAGTGTGTATAATTTAATTAATAAATAAGTTTTAAAAAAATTTGCAATCCACACACATACCTGTGACAACATTTAACTGGAATTTCCATCTTTTCGTTTTTCTTTCCTATGTATATTTATACAATGCATTTGTAGTCACTGGGATTCAGGAAGAATGATACCCGAAGGCTATCGCGGTAGTTCACCTTTCATGCGTATGCATTTTTAGTACTGCAAAGAAACATCTTTAATCATACAATTTCTAAAGTGCCTACAAGGCAAAGGAAACCGATTTGCTGTACCTTGACGTCATTGGACATATTTTAAATTCCACATACAAAAATTGACATTCATCCCTAGTCTACTCATTCATCCCTAGGCACGAATTCACATTTCAATATCGTAACGATCTATGTACATGCGTCAGACACCATATAGATACAATTATTGGCGTATAATATGAATATTACGTACGATCATTTTCCAAACAACACGATAGGTACAAGTAGCACAGAAACTGCTAAATATCACAGGCAGTTTTTTGAGTTCGTTATTGACATCCAGCTTCTGGAAGAGTAGCTTAACACTTTAGCATACCTGTACAATAAATGTCGCTTGTGCGGAAAACTTTAGCTACTACGACGATGCTACAGGTGCTTCCGCAATCCATTCGTATTCCATTGGGATTCGTGGAAGATTACTCAAGGCTCTTCAATGCAATCGGTTACGTTTCGTTATCGAGAGCCAAGATGGCGGCTTCCAATGAGTTTTGTCCTGTATTATATATTGCTATATATATCCTGATTCCAGCTCTACGTATATACCTAACGTATGCACGGCACACGGTTCGTGTAACTGGAGGGAACGTCAACGAGACTCGCGTATATTTTTCTTGAGCCACGAGGTCAGCGGCTCTTTTGCCGACGCTGAGTCTGAAGAAGTTTTCTTTGTCCGAGTAAACCGGCTCCCGAGACTTGTCTTCATTATTACGAAGTATAACATCGTTAAATAGGTTTCTTAGAAGGAAAGAAATGGGCAATTTGGTAACTATAAAAACTAAACGATATACCTTTTGCGCGTCACTCAATTTTTTTTCTATTCAGACAACACAGGCTGAATTATTGCTATATAGCCTTTTGTATCTTGGATGAAGATCGCAGAGGTCATAAATCGTCTGATCAAGGTCCCCGAGTCTTTGATCGTTCACAATGTTTTAAGGATCGCATATGTAGGCGCAGGGCCCCATGGCTGAGTCAGTCAGTGTTTGAAAAAAAAAATCGAATCTCCGCGCTGTTGTTTCCGAGGAATGACCGTGGAGCCAGTAAGTTGCCTTTCTTGATTCGCTGAATTAATTCATCAGTATCTGCTGCCGAGTTTCGCTTCACTTCGTTGTGTCACGATGGCGATCTAGTAGAATCGCCACGACGATAATATTTCACAAGGATAGACATACGTGATGTCCCTCCAAATGGTCTAATTAAATGGCACTTTATATTCGAGTTAGGTATCCCAACCACCGTACCCCACGAATAGTTCGTCTATTGAAACCGGTACATGGAAGCTGGAATTTTATTAATACTATTTACCATTTTCGATATAAACAATGCGAAAAAAATATTTCTGAGTTGCTTTATTCGTACTCTACATACATTACTTTATGAACATTATATGTAAATTTCACATCATTCTTATCTACAATCGGACGTTAGATAGCCCTATAAGATCATCATTACGTAAAGTGTCATAGGGCCATCAAAATAAGTAACGAATATCACTGTAAATACTATCATCATCTCTTCTGTTAGATGGCACTGTGGAATGACCTCTATCGTAGTATTAGATAAATTATAGCAAAGTCTTTGGGTTATCAAGAATTCTTCGTCTTGGAGCCAACCAACAGCATGCATGGAAATGTATACGAATATGCGTCAATGATAATGAAAAGCAAATAAATAGAAGAATGGGTCAATAGTCGTATTTTTATTAAGTGATTCATATTAAGAATGAGACTCGATCATCGAAAGATCAACCCAACAGTCTGGTGTTTAATATTAATGACGTATCGAATAACAACAATGAGGTATTATCTTATGAAAGTTCCTTCGCTCCGTGATACGGGGTATAACGAAATTATAGTATGACAGTCTCTATGAGCGACAGTGATTTCTATTATCACAGACCTCAGACTAATGCTGAATAGGAATTATGTTGCGGCAAGTATAACGAATTAATTGATCGTTAAGAATCGTTGTAATTCGCAATCCGTTCTGTGCGTGGCTTAGGAGTTATAAGGGTCAGTGCTTATTTTCTTGTGACGTATTTTTACAGGCATCTTCATACTAATGACCTTGGGTCTTTTGGGCCTTGCATCCGGCGGATTGATCATGGTGTTCCAGCCTTACGACCTTCTTTTCAAGCTGAAAGTCGTTTTCAGCGAAGGAGGCGAAATCTTTGAACTTTGGCGCTCGCCCCCGGTCGAACTTTACTTAAAGGTTTATCTCTTCAATGTTACAAATAGCGAAGAGTTTATGTTGGGCAAAGAGGAGAAGCTGAGATTTCAGGAGGTCGGACCATACGTTTACAGGTGAGTCAATTCATCATGAGAAACGTAAACATTTCTGAAATTGTTGATATTGATTTTCAAAATTTTTTAAATGACTAAATTAAAAAAATATAAAAATAATAATAACTAAATTTAAAAAAATGGCATACGTTCGTTATCGTAGGTCTTATATTTCAAATTACTTATTAAGATTATTTTATTTCAGAGAACTCATGGAGCACGGAAACGTGACGTTTAATGACAACGGCACAGTCACGGCTGTTCCACTTCATCCGTTGACGTACATTCCCGAAATGAGTACGGGTACTGAAAACGATATGATCATAGTCCCCAACATCGCATTACTAGTAAGTGGAGCAAACTATGTATATTTTTTTATATCATTAAAAATGATTTCAAATTCCATAACAGAAACAAGGAAAAAAATTAAACCCACTTTCAAGAATAATACTCAGGAAAAGTCCTCGCGATTAAAATTCTTCCCAGCTCTTTCTTCGTCATGTTCATTAACATAAATTAGCTATTAGAAACGATTTATTTATCCGCATTGATGACGAACATTCGTAATCAGTAACACGTTCAAAATGGTACCAACGCATTGCGTCCTTTATATGAACGTTTTATTGCCGTGACGTTTGTAGGTCGATTCAAACGTGATTAGCCAGTCTAGTACTTTTACATAAATATGCTGTAAGAGCATTAAACACGTTTGTCATAGGAAGCAAGAAATGAGTATTCTTGAATTTCTAGTTACCGTTGTTCAAAACTATTTTATTCATGAAAAAGGAGTGCATAATACGTTCAATTTTTAGATTACTCAATTCTCTTCCGCTTCGGAGCAAATAATTCTTCTAAAAATATCTTTTATAATAGCAATGAGAACGTGCGTGAGCATTTAACAAATTTACTCAAAGTACTAGACGTAGTGGCATTGGTGAAGGTCGGGATCAAAGTGAATGGACTGTTAATGGACGCAGAATCATCTCAATAGAAAGGAGCATTTGGACTCCGTTTGAGTTCAGCGATTTATGCTCAAAAGCTTCATTGTCATTCTTTATATAAACATTTTTTTGCCATTAAATGTTGAATAATCTGGGGGTCGTCGAAAAGGCCAAATTCTCGATACATTTCGAGTGTAAAAAATTCACAAAACGGACATCGATCAAGCCAACGCAGTTATGCAATGCGTATACGTAATCATGGCAAAATGAGATTTCAACGTATATTTATTCACGCAAATAGCTTTAAATCCTAGCTTACAGTCGTCATTGCTCAACACATTTACCAGTAAGATCGTCGCCACTTACAGTTTATAAGCATTGGGAAAACTTTTGTAGGTGTCACTGTAGAAACTCAAAAAAAAACGATCATTAAGACTATCAAACTATAAAAGACTGGTATTTTGTATAATTAGCTAACGCCTAGGAAGTTTTTATAAATAATGCTGACAAATATCTAACCATTAGGACGATTTAACATTCGCACATTGAATATTTACGGATAAGCACTTGATTACTACAAAATAAAAAATCGCATTGGTTCGCATAATCAAGTTACTTTCCAAAATATAACAGCATGGACATATAGTGTGGATTACCTAGTCATTTAAAAAAATAAAAAAATAACGGTGAAAATAAATATGGCAAATGACTTTGACGTGGGCAGAAAGTCCAGTATTATTTTACATAGCATTAACTTCTATATTTAAGGAGTTGAGTAAACGGATGTAACAGTTCACAAACCACAGTGAGTCTTGGAGAGGCTTTAAAAGCCGAAAAATTGAAATTGCATGTTATAAATGTAATTTGGAGCAATCATTATCAATTTACTCTTGTTCATCTATCTACCTGTCATTATTACTATAAGCGTAATGATGACTGACTTTCACATGCTTGGATTCCAAATTGCGAATAATTGCTCTTCCTTTATGACAAACCGTCACCGGCTAATAGCCGGTTATCGTTACCAACTGATCTTCCGGCACTAGACACTAGACACTATAATGTGTCTAGTGTTTTCTAATGCTGGAAAATCGCCAAGTGTGTCGACCGACGCGTAATCTTTTTCTGAACAAGCGTCCAGACAAGAACGTTGTCTTACGCTCACCGTAAAAGTCGTACATAATCGACTGCAAGTCTCTGCAGGCGATTACGCAACTAATCATGAAACCCGCCGCGAATATCGAAGCAATGCGCAACGTAAATATAAAATCTTTAAGCATTGTGGGCTTGACCAATGAGAGTAAAAAAAGCGTAAAGAAATTTATATCATTTTTATAATAAATATTCAATATTCCTGAAGAGTGATTTCTTACTTTTTTGTTAGTCTATCAGCGTGCGAAAATAGAGTTCAGCATGGCCTTTCCATTCTTAACAGCCACTTGGCTCAGGGACTTAAATATGGTCTATCTCGTTTTGGTAACCAGTTAAAATAACCTGGTCATGTTTTCAGATATTGGCGATTATGAAATTTAAAAAATTGTTTATCAAATTACCAAATTTGTATAATTTATCGTGTCAACAATGTATGACAGTGCGGCTACTTGACGTTCTCCAAGTTCGTATTGCGACGAATTAGAACTTTTCCAATCGTACAGCAGAGCAACAACATTTGCATTTAATGCGACTGCATTCTTGAAATTGCATGCTGTGGAACAATCTCCAGAAAATTATGATGTGGGTCGTGGTAAGGTTGCTTGATATAATGGACGGCAGGACGACTCTATAATTGGAAACACAAGAAGAATCAGTGTCGTTAAGTTTATTGGATTCCAGTTGAAATAAAAAGTGGGAATGTCCCAGGAAGGTGTCCAATATATATCGAAATGTGAGCCTCGTCGAACAAACGGAAACTTCTGCGACCAGTTCGACTGAGTTGTAAAATTCCTTAATTATAGGAACAAGTTTCTACGACGTGTCTTACCGGGTTGTCACCTACTTTAAATACATGTAACAACGAATTCCCAACGGTTACTCATGTGCTATCAGTGAATTATGAATTAAGTATTCCCCTTATTTGAATTCCTTCGTTCTTGCGTTGACCAATTCCGTCAAATGTGGATTTGAGCGTCAGGATGCTAACCTGATAACTACGATATTTCTCGAAGCGCTTATAAGAACCTAAATATCTATAGCTAGTCCTACTGTTACTCTAAAACCGAAAACCCTACGTGTATACTTCGATTTTTATCGCAGAATGTTTTCAAAATATTTAAATACAAATATTAGTAGAGGTGCCATTTAAAGATATACGTTTCTGCGGTTTCTGCTAGTATAGAGATAATTATGTAGACACAAAATGATGTATTGACACGTTGACGCCGGCACGTACCACCGGTGGCTCATACTTTGATAACTATTAATGGAGTCACCAGATGGCGAGAAACACGAATTACAGCGCCACCATCACTGTATGCAATTGGGCTTTACGAAAAATTGTCACAGTAACAATATTGTCTTATTTTAAATTATTTAAAAGTAAAAACAATTGACTAATGGCTGCATATATTATAATGTATAGATCTTATATGCGGGGTTATATACATTTTCATTCAACAAAATAAAGTGAAAGGAAGAAACCGTGTATTAAGTCATTAACTCGATAACAGAGTTTCTTGTTGAAGATATAAGTCATTCAGCTAGGTACACTGACTTGTTACACGGCAAAACGGAAACACAAGTCATCTTGTGAGAAAGTTACCTTGATCTTGACACAAATACTCGTGGTGAACGCTCTGAAGTCATGAGTACCAATGATTGTCAAAATTCCTAACAAGGCTATAGCTAACCGGTAAATAAGTGAAATCAATTTACATGGTATATTTTATATGTATGCTGTATGTCTGATTGTTAAAACTTCATTAATTGGTATTACGCAGTACTGAACAACCACCTATCTGCTATATAGTAAATATTGTGGCACTTATTAGATATAAGTTACATATACATATAAAGTGTATTCAATTATGCTAACCGAATAATAAATGTATAATAGATCCAGTAATCGATTTCATTACTAATTAAAAATGTAACTTCTGTAGAACATCGTGAAAATTAGTTCACGTCAAGTACATGAAAATAATAATTTCGAGTTTTTGCAAATTTACAAAATTTCGTAGGTCTGTAGTATACACTTTTTTCTTTAACTTTACAAATGCACTTATGGTCACTTGTGGTTCCATTTAATGTACATATTTGCCAATGAATAAGTTGCAGAAGAAAAATTATTTCTTACATAGTTATCATCGAAGACATTAACGACGGTAGGTCATGGAAGTAAAGGGCTATGGAAACGGAGCTAAAGTTGAACAAATCTTACAAAAAGTAATCTATAGCGTAGGTTACACACTTATTGCATACGCTACAAGGCCGATTACATCTAATTACTATGAATTTTGACGTGACATAATTTGTAAGTGACGAAACTTAGCCGAGCTGTTTAATCAATTCGGAACATTATTGATAGGTAGGAAAACTACCTTACCAGTGTTTGAATTCTTAAGTAAGTAAAAACAGAAAGGAATAATATACAGTTATATTGTCTGTGTCGTAAAAACCATAACAGATATTAGAAAGTTAATACCGGAGAATGGTATTTCATACTTCTTGCTTAAAAACCTCACATATTTTCTTGTACAATTTCACAAGACAAAATAGATCAATTTCCATGACCTCCTTCCTTCTCGATAATTATTATTTAAATGATTATTTCATACCTTACCATCTGTATTGTCGCAGCATTGCGATACAACACTTTTCTCTCGCTCCTAAGTGACATTTGGCTTTTCATTTGTCACGTATCTTTTGCATAACGCAATCACCGTTCATGTGTTTCTCGATAAAATCCATCTTAGACACGAGTGACTGACCGTTCACTTGGATAATAGTGAATGCACCGTGGGTCATACTGCACATTGTAATACCGACAGACAGTCATGAAAGTAATGGAAAGATTGAAGGACTATTGGTAGAAAGCCATGCTATGCCTAATTAGCATAATTATTTTCTATTTTTTACCTTTTCTTAGTCGTTTCTTGAGCAATAATTGAATATGAGGACGCTTAATGTATGACGCTTTAGAAAATATACATCAATAATTCTTTTCTATACATTACAGAGCATAGCAAACATCTGGAAGGATGCTGCCTTTTTGACAAGATTTCCCATAAAGGTTTTTATCGAGCAATCTGGTTATCCACCCCTTGTAAAAATGACTGCGCGGGAATTCATGTTTGAATACGAATCGCCTTTGGTTGCACTAGGAAATTACCTCGTACCGTCCTGGATAAAATTTAAAAAGCTCGGACTGATCGACCGTGTACGTAGTTGCTATGTCTGACTATGATTTTAAATGATCGTTGTATGAATGACAACTTTTTAATTCTTCTTATTAAATGTGACACAGATGTACGACTTCGAGGGTGACTACGAAACAGTGTATACAGGTGAGAATGACGTTCGGCAAACTGGCTTGATTGAGAAATACAATGGCGATGTGAACTTACCTCAGTGGGAAGGACAATGTGCTAATGTGAAAGGTGCCAGTGATGGTACGAAATTTCCAAGTTACATCCAACCGAATGATACTTTATTATTCTTCCGAAAGAGTCTTTGTCGCAGCGCTCGTATGGTAAGTTAATAAGCAAATAAAAAATTTGATAGCACTTATAATACTGCGTATTTGTATAAATATTGTAAATTATTTACTCATCTCTATTTTTTACAGTACCAAACTGGAGAAAAGCAAGTTAAAGGTTTAAATACCTATAAATATAAATTCATTGAAAGTGAATTAGATAATGGTGCTAACAATACGGAAAACAAATGCTTTTGCCGCCATGGTCTATGCCAGAAACCAGGTCTTATCGATGTCACCGACTGTTATTACGGTAAGAGCAATTCTTCGTTGCATACGGCATGAGTTAACTTCTACATACAATATATTCCGCTGATTTACATGACGAATCTCAATGCATCATCAAACCGTTTCTTACTGAAAAATAAAGATTACGTTTGCATATTGCTTATGCTATAATGTACGACTTTGAGTTTGATAAAAAAAAAAAAGCTTAAGGTCATCGAGTTCTGTGAAATTGTTGTCGGATGAGTCGAATACTGGATAGAATCCAGTAAGAATTCTAGAAAATTCGGTAAATTGCCTGACCGCGGATCTTTGCAGAAATTGAATGATTGCATAATTATACACGCTAAGCTAATATATTATATAAAAATATCAAAACATGTGAGTTATGAAATATCACTGAAAAATTTCATAATCTCATTAATGAATTCTTATTTACAGGTTTTCCAATCGCACTCTCGTATCCGCATTTTTACAAATCAGATCCTTCACTTTTGGATGCTGTGGAGGGTCTAACTCCTCGCGCTGATGATCACGAATCGTACTTCTTTATTCAACCAGAATCTGGACTTCCAGTTGATCTTGCATTCCGTTTTCAAATCAATATAGCTCCACAGGATATCGGTTATATCAACGGACTGGAAAATTTTCAAAATACTGTACTTCCGTTGTTGTGGTTCGAAATTGTAAGTATAACTATTGTATTGAGTCAAATAATATTATTTTTTAATGATCTTAACACGGATGGTCACTCACTGGAAGCGTTTCTTGAGGTGATCATTTACTGCTGTATTCACCCTACTCTCCCTTCAGCCAATAATAATCACCTGACCAGGTTAGGTGAAAAAAAAACCATTTCTTGCAAAACCTATTTAAACGCACTACCAGTTCTACCAGCATTAATAGTCAAGAAGCACACATATGCTGAGAATCTGTTGACAATATTACATAAGTGAAATAGACATGAACATATCATTGAGAAATATAAAAATACCATATACTTTCTTTACAGGGAATGTACGAGCTACCAGAAAATATGAATAACCGGTTCCTGTTATACCTGAACGTACTTCCGGTTGTACAGACTGTAGCAATTTATGCTTTTTTCCTAACCGGCGCCATATTCCTAGTGTGGAGTGTTATAAAGATCCTTCTTCATCAACCTAAGGGATCAAAAGCACCAGCACAATGGTTTGAAGCAGAAATGCAGAGGAAACGTCTAAGTTTCTTGAACGAAAGGCGAGCTTCTATTAAAACAAAAGAAATGGATACATACTTTAACTCTCTGCTGAATCCCAAGGAGGACAACATAACTTCAGTAACGCTCGAAGACCTTCAGTGTCTCAAGAAGGAAATCGTTTAAATCTGCGAACGCCCACTCTCTCAAGATTAAAGGGGATTAACCAAAAAAAAAACGATGAGACTTCTTCAGGATCGTGCAGAAATAAGATTCCCGATTCTTTCAAATAACGGAAAGCACAGTATCCTCGTCGGAAGATCCTGAAACAGCCTTGGAGGTAATTTTATAGGAATTCCGGGGATGTTTAATAAGACATTAATATACATATGTCAGCTGCATTCCAAAGACATTTCGTGAGAAAGAATGCTCAGTGCTCAGGCACGTTTAAATGGATTTCACGTCATTTATAACGAATAAAAGTGTCGGATCGTAGAAGGTTCTAAAGAAAACATTTAAATACCAATAGCATACAATCGATATTGATTCATCTCTTAAAATGTATTTCAATCGAATTTTCTTTCGAAATGCAGGGACTCTATTCATTTCATTTTAGATGAAAACGTTGCGGATTCGTGTCGCAAGCTAATTTCTTACTTTCGTATCTCAATGTCACTTATTAATCTAGCTATCTCAATCATCAAAACTCTAATATCAATCTTGAATGTCTTGTATCTGGCACTAGTAATTCAAAATCTTTGCCTCAATTTATCTGCATATTAAAATATTGATGATTGCACGCTTTTACCTTGTTCTCAGGATCAAGCAAATTATATAAAAGTCAACACTCTTTTTAGCAATGATCTTCTAATCTATCATGATTTGAAGCTCAAGTATTCTAAACTGGTGTTAGCGTGTATATACTATTAATAAAAGAATAATGTACCTGTCAACGATACGAAATTGCATCTTCTAAATTATCAGTCACCATTGTAATTAACCTATTAAACATATACTTGTATCGATTATAAAATATGTCGGATTCGTCCATCGAATTTAGAAAAATAATGTACAGAATAATTGATACAATATTAACCACATCGCGATTTACACAACCGGCACACTGTTATCTAATATTCAACATGCGACATCATAATTAAGTTTTGCAAAGTATTATGCCACGCGTCTTTAATAATTAATCTAGAATAATACCGATAATCATTATTTTGCAGATCCCATCATCATTTCTTTTTGTTTACATTTTTGAATCTCATCACAATCTTCATGCTGCAGTTACTTTTGTATTGCTGCACTTACGGCAGAACACGGAAATACGTTACTTGCGTATTACGACCAGTTCTATATTGTACTATAAGACACTGGAATTATGGTTCTACGTTGTACTTACAATGTGATACATTAATCTCCACGGGTTATTGTACTTTATGCGATCAGATATCGAACTACATTCATTACGGGTAATATTTACAACGAAAATCATAGTTACTTGACTTTTACAAAAGTAAGCGCCATGGGATACGGCATTTATTATTTAAAAAAACATATTTATAGCACATCGTAAGGTATAAAGGCGTATTAAAAATACATCATCGAAGGTATAGAAAGCAATTAAAGAAAATAAAACAGAAATGAAAGATACCCGAAATTTCTGCTCGGTATTGCTATTATAAAAAATATCCCAAGATTCACGCTAAAGAGAAATAGTATTTTTTTACATGTTTCTTGGAAGATGAATTTATCTTACGCGTTAACAGTATTTGCTTAAATATGTTGTGAACGGGATCGTGAAGTCACCACTTCTTCTATGGAAAGATTTTAGTAGACTATTATATTTCCATCCTGATAGAAATTGATAGATAATTCTATACGCGTTAACTGGGTATACGAAAGGATTCATTAAGCAAAGAGCTTTTTTGTTAAACTATCTATCTATATATATATATATTTCTGTTTTATATTGAATCCTTGGTACAAGGTGCACATTTTTTGTAGATTTCTTTTACGAACAGTAATAGGATGGATATAATTTATATAATTTCATTACTGGGATATAGTTACATAATATATCGGTGATACTGACATTTATACGAAATTTATATGTTGCCCACTATTTTTAATCAGAATGGATAATAGTTTAAGTACTACATTTTAGAAGGCAAAGATTCGATTCCATGATTATAACATCCTAAGATCTTCCAATTGATTCGATTGAATATATTGTACTTAAGCGGTTTCCTAAATATGACATTATAAATCTGTTTAATTTTTTAATTTAATGAACTTCGATAGCATAAGCTACGCCTTTATATTATGGATAAGATACATATTCAAAATAACACAATTTTCGCAATGCGTCAACTCATCTTTTCCTACATAATACACAATATCTATAGATAACAATCTTGTAAATATGTAAATATAAATATAGCTAGCGAATACTAATTATTGTAATGTCTGACTCGTACGTTAGTGAATTTAACTGGGAAAAAAAATGGAAATGTAAACAGATTCCGACAAATAATTCAACGCGTTTGCTGAAACTGACACGTATACGGTTAATAACGTTAAAACTATTGTTATCCTTATCATAGGCACAGTAATAAGTGTAGAATTTATTAAGAGTATAGAGATTTCATATCAAAATTTATTGTGACGATAAACAGAATTATCGATCTTTCCAAGATTTTTATTAATTAAGAAAAGATTTTACGTTTTATGTGAGAATCGTGAAGTACATTTTACGAACGAATTTATACATTTCTATACTCAAATCGAAACGACATTGTCGAATCTGTTTTCAGCCGAAATACAATCTTGCCTTATTTATTGGCTATGTGCAAGATTCACAGATCTAATATCTAAGCATGTGTTGATGTGTATATGACTTTTTATTTGCAGATACACCGAAGTACATGCTTTGATACATGACCTATGCATACGCCCATAGCTAATAGTACAAGTGTCTTCGCGAAGGTAGCAGCATTATTGTAATATAACAACGTACGTTTACGATGACTACATTTAATAGGCGCCATTGATTTTTTCTGATTTTATACTATTATTATAATAACAAGGAATGGTTTAGCGTAACTTTGTGATCTTTAACGAATGACATGTCTCGCAATTTGTAGAGGACCAATGTTTCTGTCTTCCAAAGGCCATGGTATGTTTTCAAATTACATTCACTCTGCCTGAATTGAAGCCTTACATAAAGTTGACAACTAAGGTTTCCACATTTATTATTTAACACAGTAGTGTGAATCTTGCCAGTAAGGTATCCTCCACATTGCGTGTACACATCAATATTGCTCAATAAAGGATTTTTATAATGAAGCTCAAATAATTGCCACTTTCTCCCAACAACATAAATGCCAGTAGGTCCAGCAGTTTGGGTTTTAAATAAAAGGTAGATAGGGGAAATACTTGAACATGATAGTTTGAACTGAAGGATATGAAATGTGTTAATAGAGTTGACGTTGTAAATGCATAAATATATGTATTAAAGCAACCAAGGACAATTTACAGGAACATTACTGAAATAATAATTAGTTTTGTTTCGTACATAAATAGTTGAGCTTATATAATCATTTTACCTGAGATAAAGCTATTTCAGTTCTAAGAAATTTTTTGCGAAGTTTTTTATACCTGCATCATCTGGAATAACAAATACAAGAGGTAACGTAAAGATTTTTTGATGATACAATTCTACTTATAATATACAGTAAGACCCCGGTTTAAGCTCAGGATGCAATATTAGAATTTAAAGAGATAAATGAAACAGTGCTAACTGGGATACATGTGGAAAGGTACGGGGGCGCGTTCAGGAAATCAGGAAATTACTGTTTTTTCGAGCGTTTAGTAAAAACTCACTATAACGAAATAGGATTAAACGAGGCAACGTTAATCGGGGTTTAAGTATATATCATCAATGTTTTGATTAAAATATTAATCTCACCGTATATTCTTTCATTCAGGAGACGCTTATGAATCTCTTGACAAATTTTACGGAAAGATGCGTTGTCAGGAATACGTTCGGATAAATAATATCTCATGAGGTATTTTTTCAGTATGTCGATAGGCTTCATTGCTGTAAGCTCAAAACTTTTTTCTATATTTTTGTGTTCATCTTTTCGTTGAGCGCTACGTATATCACTTGTAGTGGCTTCCTCCCTGAGTTTCATCCCAGATACTTTTCTAACATGAGGATTGGATAATGATACTCTTTTTGAGGAAGGCTGCAATTTTGTATCAATATCACTAAAGTCAGGAGCTTTGCGTTTTTTACTTTTGGTAAAGGATTTCTGAATTTGGATTGATTCTGGACCGCTATCATCTGAATCAGAAATTATAATCGTCTGAATAGAACCATCGTGACTTGGTTTTTTCGTTGTTTGACTTACTCCGGATTCAGTTTTCCCACTGACTTTATTAGATTTGGATTCAAGCGATTTGACTTTAGCACTCGTGACTTTCTCCTTGTGAATAGATTCAGACTTCGAACTTCGAACTTCTTCAGAACTTCGATTTTTAATAGAATCCCGTGTAATCCATTTACCTAATTTATTTTCAACTTTTTTCCTTGCACCTGTATGATTAATTTTTTCATGAAGTATTTCACTTTTGTCTTCTAACAATTTTGTTGCAGTCGTAAATGTTGCAATTGGTAAAGTTTTCTTTTTCATGTCAACACTTCCTTTTTTGACAGCACTTGTCTCGTTTATAAAAACACAATCATTCTTCTTCTTCATGTCTTCTTCTGTACCCAAACAATCTTCTTTCGTAATTAAGAGGTCATCTTTTTTCTTTGTTACTTCATCGGAATTTACATTCCCTTTGAAAATTTCCTTTTTAGCAAATATCTTTGTTGAACTGTCATTTTTATTTTTTCTTGATTCGTTTTTGAACATAGAATCTACTATAATGTTGACTTCTTTCTCTTTCGCCTCGATGCTGTTATTGCATGTGTTTGAGGTTTTATCACACTCTTTATTATGTTCAATACTTGTACTGTTGCTGGGCATTTTTGAAAAATTGTCAGAATCCGACAAATTGTTAGTCTGTGATTTTTCCTTGTTTCTCGACGTTTTCAGATCTTGCTTATCATTATTACTAAGCTCTAAAGCTGTTTTGAACCCACAGATTAATTTATCTGTTTTAGAACTGTCATTTGAACTTTGAGAAATGGTTGTTAATTTATCAGTAGTTTTTGAATCATCATTTCTCGCTTCAATATTCTTGAGAACATTCATGACAGACAGACCTTTCTGGTTGGGATTATATTCTTGAAGGTTTTCATAAATCATATTGTTTCTTGTACATCTCTGTACGGCAGAGACCTTGGTAAAGTTTTGAAAAATATCAAATAGCATAATATAAAATAATATAAATAAAATCTCATTTTTCCTGCAACGTAATATTTAAAGTATTTAGAGACAGTACATACCAGCTGAAAAGCATTGTATTTATACTTGTTGGCCAATCTTGTATCGCATAGTATTTTATACTCTAAACGGCAAGCCAACACATGTACGTCAACTTCTTTCAGAGGAACGTTACATTCATGGCTAAACTTTGAATGATTTTCCAATAAAGCTGTCCTAAGTTGTTTGAACATATGTTCCCGCACCTGAACACCAATTGTATTAATAGTTTAATATATCGATAAATAATAATACAATATCTTATTAATATCTCTGCACACTTGAACGGTTAATCCCTTCACTTTTCGATCAGTACTATCGGCAGCATAAACTTGAGCATTCTTAGCAGCTTCTTTATTTTTCTTTTCTATCTGAAAGACATATAAACGTAAAAGAGTGTATAAAGAATTTATTACTGAAAAAGTATACCTCTTCACGTTTATTATTGCCTCTACGCATACTAAAATGACGCTCAAGAAATTCCTTTGCTTCCTGTTTCTCTCGAGCAAGAAATTGTTCCTTTGATAGTCTACGGCCACCTGATTCATCATCGTCGCACCTGTTATATTAATTATGAAACGTTGTATGACAATTAAGCACTACTGAAAATCAACTTACAAGCCAACTATATCACTTCAGAATAATCCATCCTAGTTCAATCACACTAAATTTAAAAAACTCTCATGATTTTGAGTGATATAAATACTACTTTTGCATAGCTTACCCATTATCACATTTTGGAAGTGCAAATCCATCGGAATTATTAATTGGTCTCCTTGGCTTCGTGTGATACATTTCGAATTCTGAAATTCTTGCTTGAACAAGGCTCTTGTCTTCGCAAACATCGCATTTATCTTTGCAGTTGGGTGGACTATCACCAAAGTATTTTGAAAATACTGAATGCCGGCATCTATAATCATAAATACACGTGGAAAACATTTCATATAAATTCCCTGCAAAAATTATATGTATTGCAATAGTATTTATATCTTACTTAGTTTGCAGGCAGTATTCAATCATTTTCTCAAAACCTTTCCATTTTTTCTTTTTTTGATCAGTTTGTTCCCCAGTTGCTATATCTTTTAGAAGATATGAAATAGCCGAATATTCCTCGTTACTAAAATATATGCGACAGAAAGCCTGTTTACCATCTCTACCTGCTCTCCCAGACTCTTGATAATAACCAGCAACAGTTTGGGGTACTGTCCAATGTACTACAAATCTAGTTGATCCAAGAGAGTTTAGAATATTGAATATTATAGAAAAATGGCGAAGAGACATTACAGTTCTCACCTAACAGGTCCCTTGTCCACGCCCATTCCAAAACTACAAGTAGCTGCAATTACTGGTACTTCTCCTGAAGTCCACTTATCCTGTACGCCCATACGGTCCCCAATTTTCAAACCTTTCGCGATCACGTTATTTAATTGTATAAATAGAAAAAGAAAAATCTATTACAACAATAAATGAAGATACATACTTCCATGGTATGCAAGTGTTGGAATGCCAGCCTTAGTTAATTTGTTTGCAATAATTTCGGTTGCTTCCTTCTTTCGACAATAAATAATACCGCAATTCCTCTCATTCTACAAAGTGTTAAAATTGGTTCTAAACAATACATTTATCTTCTTAATAAAAATGGTTGTCAGTTTTATGTTGTCTGCATAATTCAATACCTTCGGTACATTTTCCTGTTCAGAACCTAGTGCTTTTAGAATAAATTCCTTTAGATGAAGAAATCGATTCTCTATGGAATCTAAGAACCACACATCGTAATAGAGATTTGAACGAAATACAGGTAATGAAAAAAGTTTGGTTTTACTCATTTTTAAACTTTGGAGTATATCAGTGACTACCTAAAATAAAGAATTTATATAATAATATAAAAGTGACAATTATGTACAATTAACTAAAATGTACCTCTTTTGAAGCAGTTGCTGTTAGAGCTATAATAGGAACAGTAGGACATAGCTGTCTGAAAATACCCAGTTCTCTGTACTTTGGCCGAAAATCATGACCCCATTGGCTTAGGCAATGAGCTTCATCAATTATTAAATATGATATTTTTTTATTTTTGTACATTTGATCAATTAGGATCTAAAAATTATTAATCTTGTTAAACCCTAATGAAATTGATATTTGAATATGTAACTGTAAATTAAAAGTGGAGGGACCATACAATATACCATAAGTATTACCTGAAAGTACTTTTGAGCACTCATTTCTGGAGTAATATACAATAGTTTGATAGTAGGTGCCTTTGATTGTAAATTGTTTATTATCTTTAATCTGTCGTTCGCTAAGGTTTTTGAATTTAATGTTTTCGCATTTATTTTCCTGCTGTGTAAGAAATCTATTTGGTTCTGCAAGTGATTAAAAATAATACATCACTGGCAAATACTTATTACTATTTAGAAAACTTGTATTTAGCACAATATATACTGCTGGATATGACACAATATTTCTCATACTTTTATAAGAGCGATAAGTGGTGAAAATACTATGGCAACTTGATTTTCCTTGAGTATAGCTGGTAATTGAAAACATAGAGATTTGCCAGATCCAGTAGGCAAACAAATATATACATCATTCTTCCCTAAAATAAAAACAAATGAATATATGCATCACTAGACTACAACAGGGATAACAAGAACAGTACCTCGTAAGAATTTCACAAACTAAAGAACAATTATGATTTATAATAAGAGACATACACTTCATACCTTCATTAGATTTTAAAACATACATTAAACATAAAAGAATACTAAAAACTCATGTTTGTTTTGCAACATGTTGATGTTGCCATAATGCATACTAGGTTATATCCAAAACTAACCGTCGTAAACAGCCATAGTTGCCTGCTTTTGTACATCGGTCTTGAAATCATTATAACCGAATTTTTCTTTTAGCATAGCTTGAAGTGTAAGCATTGTAATATGCTATCACAAACTAGTTTCACAAAATATGGCACTTCAAAGCATTAAAAGAACATCTTTGAAATTGATCCATTTACACAAAGCCGTCATACACTGCAGACTACGGAGTGTGTTCCGAAATTTACTGACAGTAGTGCGAAAGTAATTGTGTCTCTCTCAAGAGTGAGTGATTTCCACGTAGAGTCCCTCGAGTAAAGCTAATATTTCATGCATGCGACTGCGACAATTATTGTCGCGTGACAAAACCACGCTGATTAGCTAAAAATTGACGGGATGTAGGTGTAATTTTGTCGCACATACGACGGTATTCATAATCACCCCTTAACGGGTGCTTTCCATTTACTGGTACAAGTAGACTTGAGTCGAGCTACATGAAGTTAGCCGGACCTGTTTTGCCGATTTTGATTTTTCTAACTTTTGATTATTGTAATCGTTTGTTAGTCATTTGTAGGTGATTGTTAGATTGATAAAAACGTTTGCTGGACTAGCCGTTAATTAAAAAAATGAAAAATAAATTTTAGCGTGAACTTAGCCGGAAATTTTTTATTTTAAGCGCAATTACGATTCCAAGGTG
>JARQTH010000318.1:2103813-2146836 GCA_030142595.1 Trachelus iudaicus
ACTCGCCGCTCCGATTTACGCCATGTTTATGGTATCGCCTAAAACCGTACCGTTGTGCATCTCCCTACTCATCTCTGCCAAAAGCATGGCGCTAAATCGTAGCGGCGAGTCCGGGAGTAAGATTTCGTGATCCTGAAGTATATATACCTGAGATGAGTGGGGAGATTGCCAATGGGCCTGTTTTTCGTGACCTCACTGGCTCAGTTTCCACCGTGCGGAGTTTAAACCGAGTTAACCAATCACTTATAAGAATTGAATGGAATTGACCAATGAGGCCTCTAAACTTTGTGTAAGCTCTGCACGGTGGAAACTAAGCCAGTGACGAACTCAGTTCAACTCTCTACATATGTTTCCACCGTGTAGGGTTGAAATAGAGTTAACCAATTAAAAATATATTTGAGCGGAATAAACTAGCTTGATTCGTTACCACTATTTCAACCCTGCATGGCGGAAACATATGAATTGTCAGTTCAATGGGGAACTGGACTGGGACGGGAATTCAAAAACTGTCTAGCTAGTTTCCTAGAATCTGATCGTAGAATTCCAGAACGCTGATTAGATCATTGATTTATTACTTAAATATTAAGAAAATCGATATTAAAATTTGCTAAAATATTGCTATAAAGTGCGAAAACACTTGGTGATTGGTCGTGACGTTACAACCTCATATCCTTATATGGAGTTTATTTTATAGCCAAATAGCCAATGAGGAATGCCCGTATTCGATCTTCGCAAGTTGGCGACGAATGGTCGGCGCCACAAGATGTTATTATCGAAACTTTACTCATTAATCCGCAAGATGGCAGCACTGAATACGAGGTTTTGACGGCCATTTCATCACGTGACTCAAAAGGGCGTTTGAACTGCAATTTGTGCAACACGATTTTTAATATCATTTTTTAACAAATATAAACATATTATTTACCTAAGATATCAATATCCATAGTTGTTATAGCACCACAATTAAGAAAAACGAAAATAAAAAAATTGGTCCAGTTCCCCATTTGAACGTATTCACGTCGATGTATTTATTATGGCTAATAATTTAATTTCGTATTACTACCCGTGAAACAAATATGTTTATGCGCCATTGTATTTATTGTAAAGGATCTTATGCAACATACAAGCATATGTTTAACAATTATTCAGTAACAATAAAATACGGAAATAAAGGACAAAAGTTTCAGCTAAATGTTCCATTCGTGATAGTCATAGTTTATCGAAATTCAGATAATTTGTTATTTAATTTTGATTCATTGTAACGGTCATTACGCCTTCAGTTTTCATTAAAACCAGCTACAGAGTTATATCAATATTATTGTGATATTACTTATCGTAAAATTTCAATCTATTATACAATAAACATTTTTAATTCATAATAAGCAAATTATTCTACCACACACAGTCATTTAGCAGGTAAATTTAAAATAATTATAATAAAAGGAAAAGCGTTTGTCAAATATTCGCACAGTTGCACAAAGTTATCAAGCAATAGAAATCACTGTGTACTGTATACATATATTGTGAGTGTAATCGGTACTGTACTTGGCGCAAGACTCGATTGAATTTCTTGAACGAACATCCCATAAGGATAATTACTGTCGCATTATCGTTATCTGCATTATACATATATACATAATTCTACGAAAAATAAAAAACGCGGTACATATTTATAATATGAAAATATTTTATTAAAAGGCAGAATTGTACTCGTAGCTTTCAGTTAAGAGTGACGAAAGAATAAATAACTTTTGATTCTTTCCCCTTCTAGATACTTAAAGCTGTAGAACATTGTGCATTATCTTTCTAATAACTTAATATTAAATAGCTGTTAGGGTGGATGACACAATTATCGGCCATGTACCAGTAATCGTCAGTGTGTGCTTTGATTATAGATAAAATCTACAGTATTATAACACAACTGAGGATTACTGGTACTTGGCCGATGACTGAGCCATCCACCTTATGGATATTATTACATTGGCAAATATTTTTTACAACATATATGCAAACGAAAGCACCAAAGATGTTATATGTACAAGATTCGTGTTTACTTCTTTAACACATATGCTTTGTCGGTGCACTTGTGTCTAAAAGTATGTTGTTGCTCCATACTTTGAATTCTATCGGCATCCACTCTGTCTCTTTCTAAAT
Source organism: Trachelus iudaicus (assembly GCA_030142595.1). NCBI lineage: Eukaryota > Metazoa > Arthropoda > Insecta > Hymenoptera > Cephidae > Trachelus > Trachelus iudaicus. The sequence continues at coordinate 2,105,968 of JARQTH010000318.1, forward strand.
TACTTTCGTTTACTATATCTCACTCACTCGCCCTCATCCCTCACTCATTCATGCAAACAGTAAGCTGTTGAAACAGCTTAATGCAAAGTCGTCGAAGCTCGGTCAAAAAGTATCTCCCGGAGGCTACACACCTGCAGAAAAAAGCAATTATTGGTCCATACACATAAGTGAATAGGATTTAATAACAGTAGGAGATACGTATTCGATTTCTTTTTTCCACTTTTTTTTTTACCATTTGTATATTGTTACGTAAATCTCAATACAGTATTCTCAATATATATATATATATATATATATATATATATATGTCGATTGGTTGTACATATATGTTTGATAAATTAATGAGCAGATACATATAAATAAATGAAAGGCACAGACAGACCGAGCATGCACGACTGAGATCTAACGCCCTTCTAAGGGGCACATTTAACATATTTTTATTCGTATTGATTACTTCAACGAATTCAAATAATTTATTTGTACTTTTGACAGTATCTTTACACTTAGCTGGGCTGGCTGGTATATCACATACATAATAACTCGATGATTTATCACTTTCCTTATAATTTTCTAGTGTTTTAACATTGACGACGTACAATTTTGTTGTATTATATCAAACAAGTCACGTTCAACTGTCTCCTTAAATATTTTATGTACTAAAAGGAGAAACGTTTTTTACGAAAAAAAAGTGAAGGATAACAACGACAATGATTATAACGAGTGATATGTCATGTGTCATATCGGTTGCACTAGCGATGAATGTTATTTTTCTGTACCCCGACAACGATCTATACCAACATCTGAAGCAAGCATTATTTTGTAAATCAACTTTAGTTCTTTAAACGATACTGGTTGAGCGCATAAAAAAACAAAGTCGGGTTCATAACAGAATTTATTTAGAATTTTTTTTTCACGACGATAACGGCAGGTATCATTGCTTAAGCAATGCCGCCATAGGATATTAAAATGATTCGATTACAATGTAATTTCAAAAGTTCTTTTAATCAACGTTGTATAAATTTCGTTCATAGCCGTATGAAGCATACCAAAAAATCTGCACATATTTCTTTTCTAGACGATGAAAGATGTTTGAGAAATTTCTGAAGAACGATGATTTATGTTTATACGTTATATTGAGTATGAGAAACGTAATGATGAGAAGTCTTGGGGCAAAACTTGATTCGTACTTATAAAAATAAATTGGCGCAATGTTATCAATATTCAATTATATATTATCAGGTGTACCCTACTGCCTGTCAAAGTACAAAAATAAATGAACTGTCTAAAAATTACAAATTTACTTTTCTTCTTTAAGTAACAGTAGTTCATAATTGGGTAAATCTGACTAATATTCTAAAGCTTATCAATACACGTTTGCCACTTAATTCATATATTTTTTTTTTTTAAGAGCGACAAAATTAATGAACCGTTGAATGACACTATTTGTTTATGATGTTAGATAATACGATTAACCACAGACTTCTAAATGATTTACTCTGTGAGTGATGATTGAAAACGCAATACATTATAAGGTAATGATAGAACCTTGGTACGGGGAGATTGTTTTTTAAACGCCCAACAAACACGTGTCATCACAAATCAGAAATGCTACCGACTTTTATGCTTTTATCATTGGTATGGATGTTGTAGAAGACAGTTATTACGTGAAAAATTGCGTCTACATGACGCACTCACATAGCTTTTTTGACGCAATACAATTTCTCAGAGAGCATTTCTCACGCTGCTAGCATTACCCTGAGATATGTAATTTTGTTCGAATTAATCGTTATTACGTTCCCAGTTTTTTTTGTATCTGTCACTCGCATAATACTTTTATCGTATATTATTACCGAATGCACGGTGTCGCTAGGGAGTGAGTAAAGCGTTATTGAAAAAAAAAAAGAAACTGGAAAAGATCACGTAAACGGTTCATAACCGCTTATTATATTTAACAGATAATAAAGAACGAAAGGACTGCTATATATCGACAGAATAAGGAGGGAGATTAATTATAGTGACTTCTGACTAGCACAAACTGGCTATACTCGGACACTCATCCGTCGATCACTGTTTACTGTCTGTTACATCGATCTTCGCTACCACAATTCAGTACATAAAGATCAAATAAATTAGGAAATAAATATAAAAATATACACATACATACAATATATAATCCACGATTTAGCACAAAATTCTTAAGTCAAATAAATTATTGGTAGTTTCTTCTTCAAGTTATGTATTTTTCATTCCATAGAGTCAGAGTAGCGAAGATCGACTTACTGAAGTTTGAAGATCTAGGAAGCACACTTGCCCTGATTGCATACTCTTTTTTACACTATTGCCATACTAAGAGCCCACTGTCGTTAGCTTTGACTCGTAAGGTTGGATAGACGATACATCAATAGTTAATATACAGGGCTAGAATGAACGCCACATATCCACATTAGCGCCGCATTACGTACCAAACATAAATGAAATCTAGCTGCATAAATTTTTAACATAGTACAGAATCATAACGGTAACCCAGTCGAATTAGATCAAAAGAATGTTTGGTTTAAGGCCAATCTGCGTACGCCGATATCGCGTATGGATATGTGCCGCTAATTTACAGCAAAAACATAGACCTGCGAATCCATCAAGTTCTTTCTAAATCTTATGCCATGTCAAGCCACCTTAAGAAGTTTACCTGTTTACTACATTTTCTTTTTTACTTCTTTTTATCCATTCATTACATTTTTTTGCACTCAATTTTTTTACTACTTTCTTTTATATTGTTTTTGTTTGTATTTTTTACCTTATATATATTTTTTCTTTGCTTTTAATGCGTTTAGTAAATATATATATAGAGATAGAATATACCTAAATGTTTAATGAACGTGGGTTTACGAACTGACCATTGCAGAATTGGTATCATATTCCTTCCAATGTTTCTATTAGAAGGTAGATCATTTTTATCAGAATCTTAGTTCAGTCTACGTATTCACAAATATTTTTTGTATACATATATTCTGCACCTTAACAATCGCTGATAAATTTTGAATTTAACAGAACCCACATTTATTCATTCACAAAGCCAGACATTCATTTCATTTCTTTATTCTTACTCATAAAAAATAATAAAAATTAACGATGTCACGAAAGCCGTTTTAATCGTGACCCATGGAGCAGAACGAATTGACATACGGTAATGCAAACGTACGTATCTGCCTTTTGAATTTTGGTACAACAAACATCACTTGGTACAGTTCTTCGATACGATTGAGTCTTAACTCAAAAATTACTGTATCGAAAACATCATTGAAAATGATTGATGCAAGAAATGAGTTACTATGGTTTAATGCTAATGATTGATATCTAACAGGCCAGTGGATGATATAAAAAGAGATGCTTGTAAATTCTGTTCCCAATCACTGATATTCTTATCTTCACTGCTCCAGATGAAAATTGAACTCACGTTGCCATACCTTTAAATAAAACATTAGTTACAATTTCAGTAACTACGTGGCATACTTATAAAGCGTAACTTTAAGATTTCAAATGATCTCAACAAATTAATTTATTGATATTTGTATTATTTGATTAGTGACGCGTATAAGTTTATAAAATGAAATTTATCAGTCTTTAACTCAGAAAATTAGGGCTAAGTCGCAATTTATAATTACCTTGAATGCATTGATGATTGTACATCTATCGTCTCTTGTTGCCATGACGGCGAGCAAACTTTCGACTTTTTCTGAACAAAGATAAAAATAACTCCCATTAATATCATATATATTAATATCATTTCAGTATTATAAATTTTATCCTATTAGTAATAATGTTAAAGATTTTAAAATATACCTGTTCCTCATTCGAGAAAGATATATGACATTATTATATTATGTAGAGTACGTATGATATATACCTGATTCTGCTGGGTGAAGGAACCGGTGCATGTTCAGCAATAACGGGCAAAACAGAGGTAAACTTGTCGGTGGGACGTAAAAGGCGAGCAGTACGCGAAGATAATCTCCATACAAGTCTCTGTCTATGGGGTGTCTGTTCTTGAGCATTGTACTTGCTCAATATTGCGCCAACGGCATCATGGGTGGAATAAAAGCTTTCGTCTGGAATCTGAAACAAAGATTAAAGGGAGAATAATACGTTTAGTTCAATCCATAATCGAACCATTGTACGGACAAAGCAAAGATTCCTAAAGAATATTCACCTTGCAAATCTTTTGCAGCTCTGCAGCAAATTCCACGAGTCTGAGCATTTGATGAGCAGGCGTAGGAGGAGTAGCCAATGAAGATGGTCCAGCAATTGCTACAGAAGCCATGGTAGCATCTGCATTAGAATCCAGACGGTTCACAGCAGCGTCCAAGTACGTGCATAATAAAACCAACGCGACTTCAGATGGCCTTAGAGTCGCACAGTTTCCATCGCAGGCGACCATTTCAAGTCTAAGTAAAAGTTCAGACTCCTGAAACATTAATTAATTTTTATCGTGAATACTAGATCTTTCCTTGAACCAGTATTTGTATATTTTATTGACCATTAAGCGTAACTATTCCTCGCTACTGCACAGTGATGCCATGCTTACCGTAACTATGCTGGCGTAAAGATCACCAAGGCCAAGCTGTGATGCAGCCTCATGGAACATGACATTGAATAAACGGAGGAACGTTAGAGCTGTTATAGGCTGTGTACCAGGTGCCCATTCCAACTTGTTGCGAATCACCTCGGACATGCGTTTTAAATCACCACCAGTGCATTTACACTGAGAAATGGATACTAGATGATCAGCATCCAGCGATTGAGCCATTTGGACGGCGGCTATATGAAAAGAGGAAACGCTAATGCAGGCCATGTGTTTTGGTCTGGCTTTCATCTTTGTAAGGAAACGGTCCATCAGATTGATGGCGATGAAAAACACGTCCGATGGTAGATCGTACCAAACTTTAAGACAACGCAGCACATGTGCAGAGCCATCTCGAGCACCGATTGTAATCTCATCGTTCTACAACAGCAAAAGCAATACAAAGATTCATGAGTACATTATCCATTAGACAATAATCAAGAACAAAAACCAGATGGAAGTTTGAACACGGTAAACTTACTTGGGTAGTAAGGGGTAGTTGAAGGTCAGGTTGGTATTTGACCTCGAGGACAAGAGCTTCTTGCAATTGTTCGACAAGGGGGTGGATTGCATCCGGTACTGGCGAGCCCGATGTATCCATTCCTGCAACGTGTGACCAGTACCTGACTACAATGACAGAAGTGACCCCAAACGACACTACGGATCTGTAGTCTGACTGAAAATAATAGTCACACTACAAGAATGGCCCAACTGGCTAGCCGAGTATCTGAAACACAAAATTCACAGCCAATAAGTACACGCGACGAAACCTTTGAATTGTTGACAGAACATTCTAAATCAATGAACTAAATAACGTTTCGCTAATCTATCGAATGTGACTTATTTCGTTGAGTATTTATTTCCGTAGAGTATTTGCCGTTGTATCTAAGTAACTTATTCTCCACGCCGAATCCAAGAAAACTTCTTTAGTAAATGTATATCGTGGAATACGCTGATAGATATCAGTATACAGAGTCGTACTCTTCTCAACCTCGGAAAAACAAAGCCACTAGTAAGAGAACATAATCGGGGGCATTGGCCGCTACCAGGGCAGTGTACGCAAGATCTCGAGAATACCCGAGAGTGATCCTACTATAATATAGTTGGGTTCAGGGAATAGAGTCTTACAATTTCTGTCTGTATTAGGAATGGGTACGAGCTGATGTATTCCATATTAGAATAAACACAAAAAAAATTTCATTTTTGGTATTTCTCCTTCGATTTTTAGTTAGCTTCCCCTCAAGTTTCGGTTTTGTTAGTAAACTGCAATTTCATGTTATGTTAAATTGCTACACGTTCAGCAGGTATAGCTGTGGTTCAAATGTCCAAGGACATAAGTTTGTAATCGAATAATACATTCACTTTTCAAATAAGAATCGCTTTTTGTAGCTATAGAAAGAGAAGTGCTTTGTAACTTTTAAGCAACTTCCATGATTCAAGGATTATTGGGAGTTTCTATCTGACACGAATTTAATTTCTCTATTGTGATGCAGAGAGGTTGGCACTTGCTCAATTCCAGTTTTCGTTACTGACGAACGTGCTGGGATTTTAGTAAGATTTCTTTGGTAAATATATGTAACATTATAGATATATATTTTTTTAAATATAATGTGTATTAAGTCACTTATAATCATACGTTTGGAATGTTATTCAAGAATATTGCATACGAGAAAATTGTCTTAGGAAATTCAGATCAAGATCGCAAATTTATAAAGATACATCAGCATGACCTTCCATGACTTCTTTTTGCAAAACAACTTACGCGCGATGATATTCGTTACGAGGTCGAAAAATAATAAAATTCTGGCGTCCTTAGTGAACGAACTCGTGCGCTTTTAGACTTTTGCGCAACTCTTAACACAACAACCAAAAAAATTATTTTTAGCACGCCATTTACAAAAGCGATCTAAACGGTAAGATCAAAATCATCACCGAGAACTTTAATCGATATAAAGGTATTTGGATGAAATAGATTATAACATTTTTAATTGGTTCATGACATGTATACATATATAGTAGCACGGCCATTAGTTATGTAAACCAGCCTGCAAGACTTTCTACGAAAACAGGGTTACTACCCCTGTGTATCCACTACAGCCGCGGCATTACGAAGGTTCTATTTGCCAACAGAACGAAAATAGTAACGGATCGTCAACTAACGTAGCGTAGATTATGCAAGAGGTTTTTTTTTAAACATCGGACAACGACCGACCATACATGCCAATTCTTAGTAAAAAGCTAGTCATTGAGTGCTTGCATTTTTTATAGCATCAGCTTATTACCACGTACATTATCGATATTGCGAATCCTACTTTTAATGAATAATTTTCGCACAAATCACCTTTCCCGCTGAAACGTGCATTCCAAAAATATTATTTAGCGTTCCAGGTAAACTTTATGCAATCACTAGGAAAATCATGACGTAAAAAAAAGGCCCACGTCAGAGCCACAATTATCTGCCAAATTCAATCTCAACTGCAGGCAACGCGCGTAGAAGGTCAATTTACAAAATGTCAAGGAGCACCTAAGCTCTTACATTATTTCGTAATGAACTTGAGGTCGCTCCTAATCTTCTAATCTAACATGGGTAAGGCAGCATTTCCTACGTGCTTCTCATACACTGTAAAAATACGTCAGTGTGTCACAACAGTCCGTAGTACGCAGTTTAAAAGATAAAATCCCGAAACGCTTGAGTCAGTCACTATCCCAAAAGTGGCTTAAAGTAATTTCGTTATCTGGAAAAGATTTTTCTTAAACAATAGATTAAAGATACGAAATTCAAATATTCATATCAAGATTTTTAAAACCGAGTACGTGACGCTAAGTGCCGTCACGTCACTCGCACACTACACGATTCAGCATACTGTAATTAGTAAAATATATTTACCGATATACACTGTGTAAATAATACGATACCAAGGACCAATGACTCACCGCCTTTTGTAGCATGTAGATTTATAAGTGTGTTCATCAATAATAATGACAGAACGAGTTGATCTTACGCGCGTATTAATTTGACCAAATACGACAAGGACCCTGAAGTATCGTGATTATACCACCTGATAAATTTTAACGTCCGATTTCGTAAGATGTTTTGCAAAAAGTGTAAACAACGCGTCAAAAATTTTTGATTACGACTGCAAACAAAAATACAATTGCGTCAAAAGTGCTTTGCGGAAGCGTCGGAGTACAAATGACCAGGACATAGAAGAATGTCCAAAAATACGAGATACATGATCCGAAATTTATAAAAGTGACATATGTGACACATTGAATTTTACAATTTGTGGTTAAGCGAGGAAAGCGTGAATATCACGTAATCCACGTAGTAACGCTTTCTACTACGCATCTTTCTGAGTATGTAGGTTATGTCCCGCACACGGGAAGGAGGAAGTCTGGTATTTCATCAGAAGTTCTAACGTTTCGCTCGCATCTCTCCAATACGTGACTTCGAAATAGCTTGACAATATTACGACGTCCAGCTATTGGCAATCGTGGTAATTCGACATTTTAACTGTAATGTCATGAATTTTTTTATTTCCGCAATGTTCATGCGAGCGTAACAACTATCGGAGAGCAAACTAATGAATTTATCCATTAATTTATATCCCTACGGTAATTCACAGAGCTATAACTCTTAGCTTTAATCGTATGAAAGTTTCAACGCAGCATTTAAACAAATCAATGTCTAACATTTCCTGATATAGACATGACTATTACATAAGAGACGTTGATTTTTCCAATGCCGTTATAAAAATGAAGGTGACTCATTTCTAGAACGTCCAACAGTATCCAACCTTAACTTATTGTAACCAATGGTACTCAGTAGTTTCTCTTTTGTATAATTGATTGGTTTACTTCAATTTTATATTGACTTCGTCTACGGGTCGATAAGAGTCTTGTGTATACGTATATAAAAGAATATGAGATCAACCGATAGGAATGCTTACATAACCTTCAAAGAGCGGATGGACAAAAGATGTTTGTAAGATGGCTGTGTCAAGTTCACTTGGACCGATAAAGATACAAGCTGATGTGACGTGAACGCCTTGTTACTCAAGACTGTTCTTAAGAGCTTAAACTATAGTAATGATGAGTGATTGGCTCATTTATATGTTTATCTATGCCCACGGAAGTTGATGAGGATTACATTCTAAGGAAAAAAGGTGGCGAATGAGCATTCGCAATAATCACATTTCCGTTGAAAGCGGGTCACATACTATATATGTGCATACAGATAAGAATCATATTTACTAAGGATAATTAATTGTGTTCTGATTGCTTTAAACTTTCAGTCTTGTGTTTATATAGAAATAACGAGCAGCCAACGTTTTTTAATGATTCTAATGTGCATCTGTAAATGAAAAATAACGATTTTTTTTTTAGGTAATCAGTAGAATGGAACGTGTAACATAATAATATCGTTAAAGTCTCCCCACCAGATATTAATACCAATTGACAACATTAAATACAGCACATTTAATCGTGAAATTTAAAGTGATAAGAATCTGTTCTGGTAAGACGCAGTTTCATATGATGTCACGATACGATCTCATGTTGATCGTAGAGGGAGGGTCATTGAGTTTTAATTTCAAACGATAACATTCAATTAATAAATTTATCTAAATAACTTTGATGAAAAATGAATTTAAAAAGTAAATGAATGTAGAGAATTACCCTTGAATTGCATTCTTTTGTTTGTATATATTTTTTATCGTTCTAGCATTACTTTAATCGGATAATGAAACACACTTCCCATCTAATCAAAAACTTATTCTGGGAGCCAATGACCGAGAAACATTATTTTCTCTTATTAAATTATATATACTAAGGCCGAGAAATACGTATTTCTGACTCCGCTACGATATTTTCTTTGTTTACACCGTGGCGCTCTGGCTGGTCGTGCATGCACGTACGCAGTTTAGGCACGTTCCTGAAGAAAGAAAGTTTGTGAAAACTTACTGGAATGACGGTTGCAAACTTATTGCGAATAAAAACTGCACGATCGCATTACCTTGACTATCTATTAAATTATTTTATACAAATATAGCTGAATTTAGAGCTGCACAGACTGAGCTACTAGTCACTTGAAGTTCTGTAAGCAAATGTTTACTAATATTGAGCTCCAGAAATTTATGACTTTAACAAATTTCTATAAGTTTAGTTCGTAGCAATTTATCAAGTTTTTACATAAACGATTGTTATCCTACTAGGAATTTCATCAGTGCACATGAATATCCTATGACGCACGAATTACGGTTGTGACGTAATTGTTTATTGTATTTCTCTTACGTATATAATATTTACTTACTTATCGGTTGAAATAAGTCCCTAGAGAGCCATAAATATCACAGAAGTCCATGTATATAGAAGAAAGTTTGTACTATAGCGTGTTGAACAAAGAGACTCGCGCAGCGTGTAACGGCTGATGCAACGAAATGTCAAAACCAACCGAAGATTCCCGAACACACACGAAGATGACGCGGTCGTAAACACGTAGAGAAACAATGTTGAATTGTGTTAATTCTTTATGTAGATTATCTCCACGAAAGATTTATCAGGCACACAATTATTTAATATTTATTGTTTACGAGTTAATCCTTAATACGATAGTCAGTCTTACGAGTTACTTTTATCTTGGGTTCCGCCTATTTTCTTCCTTGATGATCGGTTCAAGTGGAATGTATAATACTATTACGAGACTTACTTGCAGTTTAATAAAGGTAAAAATATATTATATTTTATAGTGATGTAGTTTATGTCGATGACTGTATCTTCTTGAATTAAGCAGTTGTGTAACGATGAGCGTAGGTGTATTATTGGTTCGCTCGTTCAGCTCGATAGGTTATCCTTGGCGGGAAGGTTTCGCGATCACTACTTTCTTATGACTGTCACACAATTCCGATTGGTATGTACGTTCTTAATTTTCGAATGACTTACAGTATTCTATATAAGTACACGTATTCACGAATTCTGACACTTTTTTGATAATCTTTTACGCAAGAACGACCGCTCCTGCGGACGAAAGAGCGCGAAAAGCGTTCTCGTCGAACCGTTGACTGCATCTGAATCCAGTAAGCTACTAGCAGTCTAACCGAGCCTGGTCGAAGATAGACGAAGCGGACTCCGAAACTACCCGAGGTGACGCACGAACGGTTGGCGTATTTCCATTGCCAGATCGATTTTACGATCCTACTCCTCTTTCGCTCAATCGTTCATTGCGTGAACAGCTCATCGACCCGAAGAGTCAGTGTGCTGTGTATTAACACATTACAAATGTATATTACTATCCAATAACTGTGTACTATACAATTACTATTCTAGTCAATCAGACGAATCATGTGTCGGGTGGTAGGGTAAGAGTTTAATTTTAATTGTGATAGTATCCTTGAAACAATAATGTTAAATAAAATTTATGTATATATTCGTTGATTATTTTACTAAGATAATGCAATTAAATATTACTTGTATCATGCTCAAATTCAAGGGTTGCCATTGAATCTTGCAGTTGCGAATTCCAGTTTCTCTTTTACACATTGAACATGTACAATTACATGATTACTGATGAGGAATTTACTATGCGAGGTAGTTTAAAAAGTGGAACTTCATTGAAATCCAGTTTTTGAAATTATTCAGGACACGGAAATACGCGGCTGGCCATCGTAGCTTTGTTGTCGGAGAAGGGAAAAGAGCTGCTTGCTTTTGGTGGGGATAGCCGTCGCGAGATTCATTCCTGTCTGAACTTGCTTCTTTCCTCTCTAATGTGTTGAGGCGGCCACATGAAAAAAACTAATCTAGAATGATCTAAACTTTATACAGTAGGCTAAAAATATGTGCGCCTCAAAAAATTCCAGGCGCATGTATCAGTTCTTAACTTCAGAGAAATAAAGTATGTCAATACTCCTCAATTATACAGAATGAACTGTTAACAGCTGAGAACTATCGTACGATACTTCTACCAACTGTTTCAGCTATATTCCGCTCATTCATAAAACTAACCAGAATGAAGTAAATTCGCTTATAATAGTAATCAATCTTTCAAATACTCTAAGGTACCTTAATGAAACGGAGTATTTATGTCAAATTCTACGGAAAATCCGTAGCATGGAACTACACCGAACGCCCGGACGCCATTTTGAAGTTAAGATACTATCGTATATAGTATGCGATCCCACGAACTTTTACTATGAATATTACTAAAATTCCTCTGAGGCCATACTCTTTCGAATGGTACATAGTGTGGATAATTAATTTGAAACTATGATATCCCAGCTTGAATAGTTTTTGCGTATAAAGGTATGAAATCTTAATATTTTTATATACGGATACTAGATTGACACGTCAGCTGCTGTGCTTGGCAATGCTATCAGTTCCATTTTTGAAGGACTCTTATTAAAAGTCATAAGGACTTAGCCTGTCGAAGTGAAACTGACCTTATAGCACGATTATACAAGGTGATTCCAATATAATCAACATTCTCACCACACGCTTGCAAGCTCAGAATTATACATATAAATTCAAATGAAGGCATATAAACTATATCATGAAATAGTAATACTGAGAATTTATGAACACCATATCACAAATAAATGATGCATCGCTCTTGCTTTTTCATGAGATGTGCCAATAGCAGTAGGTTGTTGTTCAGATAGAAGCGGAATCAATGTGTCTTTACGAGTATCGTACGTACGTCGATATAGGGTATAATTAAATTACCCTGAAGTCTATGTTTTCCAGTTTTACTTTAAATAATGTAAAACCGAAAGTTAAAATATATTCGAAAACACCTTTATTATGTCATTTTCTTTTTATCCTAAAAGTGACTATATTATAAGGGAGAAATGGTATAGTAATATGTACGTAACTAAGGCCAATCAGTGCCTTAGTGACATGTTGTTATTGAATAAAGATTTAATTAATAACTAATAATAGAACGAAGTAAGCAACTCCAAGGCCGAGCTCGTTTCATTAAATGTAGTTTATCCCGTGAAGTTTACAAATGACTTGAGGGAAAACCGGATACAAAAGTTAGACTTGCTTTTAAGCTCTGATGTTCCACTCTGTAGTAGGCTAACGAGGTCATCGCAGTTAAAAAATGGCCGTAGTGATTATAGTCCCATAGAGTATACCCGATATACATATACTATCATCGTCATAAAAGAACGACATTTTTTGGTGAATAGTTATCCATTTTAAATGACAAAAGAACGGACACTTTACGTTGCTTGCCTCCTACGCATTATTTCCAATTCAAAATTTAGATGAAATGTGCATTTATTTTTAATTTTCATTGCTTCCAATATAAACTATAATTTCTTGTATATTAAAATGAACGTTCATCTATATATATAATTTACACATTCTTTTACACGATAAAACAAATTCAGAGTAAGACGATATTGAATTTTATCTCCAATATACCCGTCACTTATGACGTAAATTCGTTTCTAATCGTATCCCTACGTTCTCAGAGCTTATAACAAGAATTAGGTTATGAAACTGTTACACGTTCTTGTGTTGTTATATTGGAAAAACACTGCTCATTGAAAAAGTTTTGAAACTACGTGTAACATTAAGCAAGTGACGGCCCTCCCAATTATAAAGTTAACTTTTCCAGTCAAGCATACCAATAACAAAGAGCCCATTTTAACATGTTGGACTAATCCATAAATTTAATTGAATAATAGTTATATGCATAAAACTATTATATATGTATATATATATATATATATACACTAACGTTATTACATTGTGCGACTTCTTTCGTAAAAATAACAGTTATAAATTGACTTTTATACTGAAATTAAAAGGAACGATTAATATTGCAGATGACTACGTGTAGACATAATGCCACCTATTGCTACCATCCAATTCCGTTTGTACCACTGCGTAAACTAACATACATATATAATTATTGGCGCCTTGTCAAGTATACGGAAGACGGTCATCGACCTATTGATCATTGATCATCGGTTAAAGACTCGTATGGCAAATATTCGACGAAGAACAAACTACGCGTCACTTACGTTTCTCTTAGTCTGACCAGTAGATGCTGTGCATTGTCAAAATATGAATAGTAAGTTAGTCTATATATTTAATTACTTACCCGGATGCGTCCAAAACGCTCCCACTTCAAGAAATCACCCAATATCGGTCCTTTTTTGTGTTTTACGGTTTAGGAAGAAGATAGAATCGGATAAACTACACTGTCCCGTATTTGACAGTTACCTACAAACGTAGTAATGGCGTCGCTTAGCTCAGCTGATCATTGCGCGACATTGCACGCTATCCTACATCACGAAAAATAGTCCGCTCATGATGTATTTTCAAAATAATATAGCGTAACCGTTGCTATTAATTTTTTTAAATCACTGTAAAAACTGTGTTTACAATAAAATCAATTATTCTGTTTATGATTATTGATAATAAAGCATAAATAATGAATTCTCTAAATGCAGGTTCTAACGTATTCACATTACGTGTATGTCGTACAATGCACGAGGTATAGAGTAAACAGAAGGAATGAAAATATATATATATATATATTTTATAAGTAATCCTTTCAAGGCAAAGTGAAAAACATTTAAAAGATTGAGACAATTTTTAAACATTTTGTCGAAATATTTATGATTATAGCTGTACCAAAATAAATTTGTAGAATTTTTGGTTATAATAAATAAGCAGACGTTAATAAACTTTTTATTTTTTTGTTATAAAAGACTGATATTATGTCATTATAAATTTTTAAACATGTAAATGTGCATTCACTGTACAAGTTCATATCAAATATTGTTTTCAATTACAAAAAATTAAATGTATTGAATGTTAATTTTCATGTAATTGATTATTTGTCAAATTGTATGTATAACTTGCTGTTTAGTAAATGTGTATTAAAAACTTGTATATACATCAAAAGATTCGAAGGAACTATATTTCCTCATTGCTAAATATTTTGATATATCTGTGCAACTCACATTTGTGATTCAAACTGCTGAAAATAATAGGTTAGCAGAATATATTATCATTCTATTCTGTATTATTCAATAGAGTTTAATAAATTATGAAATTCATGTCTACATTTGCAATTGAACCTAATGAAAAAAATTCTTATTTTGATTTATGGTTGTCCAAATATTCATCCACCTCTAATATCTCTCTATCTCTTTCATCTTCTAATTTTTTTACAGCTGCCTCCAAGGTAAATAGATGTTCATCATAAACACCTGGAACTACTAGACGCATGGCAGTTGCCAACTTATAAAGATACTCTGTGTTAGGTCCGCTAGGTCCTCTAGATTCAAGAATATGTCTAGCTATCGTATTAATATCCTCTACGCCAGCAAAATTAGGGTTATCTTCACCACCTATATAGATTGTCAAATAGAATGGTGCTTCCTCCAAAGATGTAGATAGGGATGATTCCACAGAGTTCATATGCATGTTTGAAGAAGTAGTGATGTCCTCTCCATCAATGCTTTGCTGAGGATTGCATGGGTGAAACAGAACAGTTTGTCGTCTGTATCCTCCTTTTTCTCGAAAGTCTAAATGATTAACGACATTGTCTATATTTTCTGTAGCTATTTTGTAAGCTACACCCCAGACCTCATCATTAGGATTCTTTGATGATAAAAGAGTAACCACTCTTCCTGGCTAAAAAGTAAAAAATATACATAAGCAAGAAGTACTAAAATTATGAGTGCGTTCTTTTTTGGTTTTTCAAACGCAAATATAAAATATTATCTCATGTGTCTCAATCATTTAAGTAGACTGATTATCCAATCATAAAATATCCATGTATCAGATGAAAGTAACATAATTTTGTATATGTGACAGATAAGTTAAATCATCGCGTGTAGATAAGAACGCACCCTTTCTTAAGAAACCCACCCTACTGGGCACTCCTCTGTGATCCGTGCTTTTCTGATAAAACCGTCTCACGTATCCTTTGATATGTCCCACCAATTTCCTTTCATATGGAAAATCGACCTTCCATATGAGAGAGCCATAGCCAAACACCCACATTTTCTTTATAGATCCGTGCAATTTAATTGAGTATTTCACTTCTGGGCTTTATCCGTGTTAATGTCTAAGCAATCCTCAGATCCGTATATCCGTTACGTAGATTAGTAAGAAATATATGAGGTTATTGACTAATCAACGCAAGGAATCCTACAGAATAAATGTGACAGTTACATGATATTAGAAGCTGGTGGTATGGCTCTTACCAATTACGCTTACATTTAACATCATTTTAAAAGTATTCGATGTTTCTTTCATAAACTTATGTTTTATATGTTGAATGGATCCGAAATATTTTATACACTAGTACCAGTTGTTCTTATAGCCCATCTCTATAGTTAGTGCTTGAAACGATGCATATGAATAAAAGGGAGCCACGATGCAGTAAGTCATGTTAATATTTGACGTTTGATTTGATATAATTTTTTATGAATTTACCGGGTCGATTAGAGTTGTTATTGACATCTATTTTTGACATTACACCTAACTTCATTGTTATTTCACGGAGGATACGTTGACGCTGGTTGGGAACCGCTGGTTTCTCTTTCAGAGACCCGTCTGGATATGAAATCAAGATTGCACATGGATTATTGACATATTTATATCAACTTGCGCTATTCTTCGTCAGTTTTATTAGTGTAAATAATCTTTACATTCATTATTCTAGATAGAGCATTATTCAGGTAAGCGTAGATATTATATTATCAGTTTTTAGAATTTTCATATATCTAACCTCCTTGCTAACCTTTTACACCTTGCCAATTAATATATTATAGATGAATTGGATTTTTCTATGTCCTTTCCTTTCCCCAAATACATTCAATCTTATAATTCAATTTTTTGTTGTAAAAACGTTATTTATGTTTCAATGATGCAACATTTTCTTTATGGCAAATAATATGTTTTTCAGTATATCTGAAAACTAACTAAATATAATTATTAGTAACTTCTGATAACATTTGTTAATTATATTTTTGATTTAGGTACACCTTTCACATTAAAAAAATATAGTCTTGTATAAATGTAAAAGTATTTGTAAATATTTGTATATGTTATTATATCATATTAATTATAATTTTAGTCAAGATGGTGCTGTCGTGCCGGTTTTATAAAGAAAAGTACCCTGAGGTGGAAGACGTTGTCATGGTCAATGTCCGTAGTATAGCTGAAATGGGTGCATATGTGCACCTGTTAGAATACAATAATATAGAGGGTATGATTCTGCTGTCGGAATTATCAAGGAGACGTATTCGGTCTATCAATAAACTTATCAGAGTGGGTAAAACTGAGCCAGTTGTTGTCATTCGTGTTGACAAGGAAAAAGGTATATTAATAAACTTTATACAATCTTGAATATACTCTTTAAATAAAAATTCAGAGAGTATACCCATAATGTTGTTTGTATTGAACATTATGATTGTATTCACTTAGGCTATATTGATCTGAGTAAACGCAGAGTCTCAGCTGAAGATGTAGAAAAATGCACAGAGCGATATGCAAAGGCTAAAGCTGTTAATTCAATTTTGAGACATGTTGCTGAACTTTTGCATTATGATAGTGATGACCAGCTTGAGGAGCTTTATCAAAAGACAGCCTGGTATTTTGAGGAAAAATACAAAAAACAGAAGGCATCTGCCTATGATTTTTTTAAGCAATCAGTATCGTAAGTATATATTGCAGGTTTGGATTAACAAAAAAACTTATTCATTATATTTATCATAGGGATCCTTCGATTCTTGCGGAATGTGGACTTGATGAACACACTAAAGAAGTGTTGTTGAATAACATTAAGCGAAAACTCACATCTCAAGCAGTGAAAATAAGAGCTGATGTGGAAGTTGCTTGTTACGGCTATGAAGGAATTGATGCTGTAAAAACTGCTTTAAAAGCGGGTTTGGCCCTTTCTACTGAAGAGCTGCCAATAAAAATCAATTTAATAGCTCCACCACTATATGGTAAATTATTAGTAGTATATATAATAACTAAACATTGTAATGATGTATCGAATGGATAATTAAAAATCAAATTTTTATATATAGTAATGACAACGTCAACGCCCGAAAAGCAAGATGGCTTGAAAGCATTAGATGATGCGATTGAAGTCATACAAAGTAAAATTACATCGTTAGGTGGCGTCTTCAATATTCAAATGGCTGTAAGATGTTTTGTATATTATCTCTGAAGAGATTTGGATAAATTTCAAACAATTTCTTTTACTTGTACAGCCGAAGGTAGTAACGGCTACCGACGAAATCGAATTGGCGAGGCAAATGGAGAGAGCTCAGATGGAGAATGCCGAAGTGGCTGGTGACGATGATGAGGAAGAAGTTGAAGGCATGGGTGACTTCAGTGGAGGTGAAGGCGGTGATGAAGATGGTAAAGGTGAAA
The DNA here is from genome assembly GCA_030142595.1 of Trachelus iudaicus. Lineage (NCBI taxonomy): Eukaryota > Metazoa > Arthropoda > Insecta > Hymenoptera > Cephidae > Trachelus > Trachelus iudaicus. Next base: position 2,123,993 of record JARQTH010000318.1, read on the forward strand.
ACGAGTCTCCGGAGGAAGATTAAGTTTGTGATCAACCAACAAATTACATACTTGAACAACTGATTTTGGTACTTGACTTTGCCCTTGGTCAATGTCATACAACACTGAATAACACCGTCTAGTTTGACATGATGTTACAGAATTTTACAAATAAATTCAATAAACCTCAAAAAAAGTTGTAAATTACTAACTGTTTATGTAAACCTTTGATTAAGGCTGCACAATCTATTTCCATGGTAATGTAATTGTTTGTTTAGTTTTATACAATGAAATTGCTGATACTTTGCCTCAAGCAAGGAATAAATTAAAAATAAAAAGTATGCAATAGAAGATATTTATTTGTATAAGATGGTTAGCAACATTTAGTTATCTACGGAAAGAAATGGAATTTTTCTTTGAGAATGGTATAGATCAAGTTAAAAAATAAAACAATGCTCTTCAACTTTTGTTAAGTTTTCAATTTTATTAAAACTTTTTATTCATTGGCGATTGTGACCTCAACTTCTACACCTGGTTCAATAGAAATGCTTGTGATTTGCTTCACAATTTCTGATGGAGAATAAAGATCAATGACCCTCTTGTGAATGCGCATCTGGAAACGATCCCATGTTTTGGAACCTTCACCACAAGGAGTTTTACGAGTGGTGATCCTGAGAATCTTTGTAGGCATGCGCACAGGTCCTTTAACTTTCAGCTTTTGCTTCTTTGCTCCATTGATCAATTCAGAGCACACTGAAACAATTAAAAACATAAAAACGATATCAATCTGTGAAATATAATCTGAATAATATTTCGAATATATATACCTTTCTCCAAAGAACGAACATTGCGAGAAGTGAGAGTAATCCTGATACGATGAATAGGAGTTACTTCCTGTCCTGGTTTTTCAGGATTGTCGGTTTTCAAACTCGCCTGCAATTAAATAATACAATTATATAAATTTACTGCTAATGATAGTTGTAATCGGTTAAGGTCTTATTAAAGTAACTTATGATGTGTCACAGCGTCGCGTCCAGCGACACAACCTAAAAGCCTACACATTTTTCTAATTATGTCAAGTCCTTTTCTTTTAAATCACGAAATAGTAGATTTTAATTAAATTACATACACAAACAATTACTTACCATTATAAGTTTCTTTTTCTGGTCGAGATGATCGAGTTACAATTGGAAAAAACTGATCAGCGCTGAACCAGCTCACGTACTCGCTGCACGTGTCCAAAGAGAAGGAGACTTCAATAGACTTGAAGTCGAAGCAACACCTTCGGCCCCAACTTACCCAACTTCCGGCGACACTATCCCATGAACAGCGAACCGCCGGCCCAAACTCATAGCCGTATCGTCTTCACTCTGAAAAATTGGTCTTATCAATATACCTGTGCTCCATTTCATTAATAATTTTATATAATCAATATTTTACGAAGTCTGAGAACTGGTACAATTAATTATAATATCAATAATTTATTAGTTTAAAGGAAAAAAGCGCCATTTCCATCGGCTACTGACATCAAGATTGTCTGTTGACAAAACTTGTTACTTATCGACTTCTGAGATGATTTGACAATTAAGTAATATTTATTACAATTTTCTTTAGTTTTTAAATTACATTCATGTTTTTATCTCTGTTCATAGTATGTCATGAAATGATTGTATTGCTCATTTCGCATATAGAAATTGAGGACATTTTTATGAACGCTTCCTTCAAACGTGGCTATGCGTAGCCAACTTCAAAGTGTCGAATTGCGCTGTCGCGTCCTTTGACACGGTTAACCGTTTGTAGGACCAGTTTTATCACTTTTTGGTGATGTTCTAACCGTTTTACCATGCAAAGAGTTTGCGGGAAATCGCGAAAATTACGACGAAATCGCCGTATTTATGTTTAGTGGTGAGGAGTTCTCGAAAAGTGCAGTTTGTGTGATAAACTAAGCCAGTGTCGTGTGCCTCGACAGATATATTTGCTTTATTGATATTTTGAGTGTCATAGGCCTTACGGTGTCTATGCATATCCTGAGGTAATACTTTTCTCTCAATATATGCGCCGTATTATTTTTATTAAGCGATATATGATCACGGAATAACAATCCTTTTCAACGTCAATTTCAGAAATTATTATTGTTTACGTTAGGTGTTGCATACGTGCGCAACCACTAGACATAACCTTTCAGCTTCTTACATTTCGTAATGATGCACCCTTCACTAGGTATGCAATATAATTAAAGTGAAGCGTTATTGCTACCACCGCTTTTATCTGTATATAGGAAACTCCATGTTTATATTCTCCACAGGTTTCTTTTTATTAGAGCTTTTTATACAGTTTTAACGAATTTAAAAAATCCCTATGCAATAGAACCAATATTTTTCATATAGACATTTATAACTCCCCATTATGTTTAATTAAGCAACTTATTATGTGATGGATTGGGTCACTTAATATCTCTTTGTGTTTAAAGTACTGTTCATTTAATATTTGTAGTCAAATTTGATTCCAATATTAAAAAATTAATATATTTAGCATTAAGAAAGTAGACGATTGTGGTAGATTTTTCAAACAACTGCTTACAAAAAGAAATTTTGTTTTTGAAAGTAAAATATGTGTAACGTTTATAGAAAGCTTTTAATACAATTTTATTATTGGTATATAATGATTCCACAAAATTATTCATTCAAATTTTGGTTGAAAAATGTTTCTTTTCCATGAACGAATTATTAATGATTCTTTAATTCTATGTTCAAGCGAAGAAGCGTAAATTATCAATATTGTTATTTTCATTCACTCTGTGCATTTTAATCTGTTACAGAGTTTGGACGGTATTCTAAGCCAATTTTGTGATACACAGATTCGCAAATCTACTTGGATCATTCAGCTGACACCATGTCAGAAATAGTGTACCCTCAAGGGTGCAGATCTGTTACAGAAGATCTTGGTCCAGATGAATTAATCAGAAGACTCAAGGTATTTAATTGTATTCTGAAATATTTTTCACCTTTTTCTTCTTTTAAATCCTTAGAGTTTTATTCATATTGTTGAGTATAATAATATGTAAATAAGTAATTTTTACCATTTAAAAAAAATATTTGATTCCATTTCTCATTTGCCAATAATTGTATATCTGAATTCAAACAATTTCTGTCTTAAATTGATTCCATGTTATGCAATTTTCTCAAATTAATTTACAAGTTTATGGTTTTGTTCATAAGAACTTGACTAGTACAATATATGTAAATGTTTATGTTATGTGTAACTATTTAACTATTTGACATACAGACTCTTGCACACACATTGCAAGCAATGGGCCAAGATGAGGGAATGTATCAACAGTATATTCCTTTAGCTTTACATTTGGCTGAAGAACATTTTCTAATGCACCAAAGTAAAGATGTACAGCTACTTATTGCATGTTGCATAGCTGATGTTCTAAGGGTCTATGCCCCAGAAGCTCCATATAAAGATGCTGATCAGGTAATTACTAATACTGTGTATTTTTATGAAAATTGGTATAAATCAATAGCAGCTGAACTTATCGTCAGGCTAATGTTCCTCATGATATAGTTTCAATAAAGTTTTACTGAAGCTTTATTAATACTTTGCAGGTGAAAACAATATTTTTGTTTTTAATTAAACAATTGGCTGGTTTAAAAGATCCCAAGGACCCTGCATTTAAAAGATACTTCTATCTCCTTGAGAATTTGGCGTATGTCAAATCCTTCAATATGTGTTTTGAACTTGAGGACTGCCAAGAGATTTTCTGCGCATTATTTTCTCTAATGTTTAAAATCGTCAAGTGAGTATCCGATAATCTCCCAAATTTATAGAAGTATATCTACATAACTGTATCGTCGTGTAATATAACTGTTTTAGTGATGAGCACTCTGGAAAAGTTAAAAGTTTCATGTTAGACGTTCTTTGCCCATTGATTACCGAGTCGGATATCGTCAGTAATGAACTGTTGGATATTATTCTGATGAATATTGTAGAACCGAACAAGACACAAAAAAAGAATGCGTATCTTCTCGCTAAGGAACTCGTAATAAAATGTAGCGATACTTTAGAGCCTTACATTCAAGCGGTGAGTGGTTTAAAAAAGTTACTTATACTAATTAATTTTTAAAACTTAGTTTATACAGTTTCCTATATTCTGCTTTAAAATATTTAACAAGACCCATTGTTTTTTCTAACAGTTCTTCAATCATGTCCTAATCCTGGGCAAAGAGGAAAAAGGTTTACAGATCTGCAAAAAGGTCTATGACTTAATTTACGAGCTGAATCACATCTGTCCGAGCGTGTTGCTCTCCGTCCTTCCGCAATTAGAATGTAAATTGAAATCCTCTTTGGAGAATGAACGATTGGGTGCCGTTGCTCTGCTTGCTCGAATGTTTTCTGAAAAAGGTTCACAATTAGCCATTCAGCATACCCAGCTTTGGCGAGCATTTTTGGGGAGGTTTAACGACATCAGTGTCTCCATTCGTATAAAATGTGTGCAGTACTCGATGCACTTTCTATTAAATCATCCTGAATTAAGAAAAGACATTACAGACACATTAAAGTTGAGACAACACGACGCTGACGAGAGTGTGCGATATGAAGTTGTTATGGCTATTGTCACAACTGCCAGAAGGGACTTTGAAGTTGTTTCTGACAGTGAAGACTTATTGGAGTTTGTTAAAGAAAGAACATTGGACAAGAAGGTGAGAATCAAGGCTATTGAAAAAAGAAAATCCTTTACGATAGAAATTATACATAATATTTACTACTATTAATTCCATTTACAGTTTAAGATCAGAAAAGAAGCCATGGCTGGTCTTGCTATGATTTATAAAAAGCATTTAAATGATGCGGATGTGCCCCAAGCTACGAAGAAAGCCGTCACTTGGATAAAAGACAAGATTTTACATGGTTATTATATGGCTGGTATGGAGGACAGATTGTTGGTTGAAAGATTACTGAATACATGTTTGGTACCGTACCAATTACCAGCCGAAGAGAGAATGAAAAAGTTGTACCATTTATTGGGTACCATTGATGATCACGCATCAAAAGCATTTGTAGAACTTCAAAAACATCAGCTGGCGTTAGTGTTTAATTGATAATTAATATAATTTTCTGTATAAAATATCATACATCTTTTTTATTACGTATTGAATTTCGTAGTGTGCGGAGAGCTGTCGTAGAATGGCTAGAAATTGTGAAGAAGCCAGATGCCCAGAGTGAATTGATGTCAAAAATCTTACAAATATCACGATTTCTGCCAGATCCTATGAAAGTGCAGGAATTTTTACAAAAATTCAGTGTTCACATGAAAAAGGAACCATCTTTATTGCAAGGAATGGAAACGATCGTACAACCAACTGTATCTTGCAAAGAATGCGCAGATACGATCAGTTTTGTTCTTAAAAAGTTAGGTCAACCTGTTATGACGAATCTCTACTATAATACAATCAAGATGCTTCTTGAAAGAGTGAGTTCGGTCATGATTGATGAGGAAGCTATCAGAGTGAGTATACATTAATTGTATTAAAAATTCATTGATAATGTGTCCAATGTCAATAATGTTACAATTATCTCTGTAAAGGTATTAATTGGATACGTATTAGACTGCTTAAAGGGTGGTAATGTTATAGAAGAGGTCGGTCTAAATCCAAACAACGCTGGTGAGAAGGGTTTGAGATTACTTGTGGTAAGTAGTGCAATATCTGAGTAATTGTGAAATTGGTAGATAAAAAAAATGTAATTATTGTTCGCATTTTTCACAGATGCTATCATTCGTATTTGGTCCACACTTTCTTCATGATGATATTTTAATGCAACTTGTTCATTTGCTTGAACTCGAGGATGAAATGGTAGGACCATTGGTCCTTTCTATCTTCACATTTCTCGGAAAGTACAAACCGCTTTGTGAAGTGGCACCTGACATAATGAACCTGATGGTACCAATATGTAAGAACTTCGCTGAGACTGGCACACCGAAACAAGCGAAACAGGCAATCAGATGTTTGTTCGTAAACATGACGAACATTCATGACACTATATTCCCGGAAATTATTGAGAGGATTAAAAATACATTAACGCCTACGTCAGAGTATTATAGAACATCGATCGTAACGCTAGGGCATATTGCCTACAATTTGCCGGACAAATATCAGATACAAATCAAGAACATGGTGTCGAGAAAAGTATGTAATTAATCATGATTTTATATTCTTTAAGAGTTACAGCAATGTTACGAATGAATTTTGTTTTATATTATTTATCGACACTTGGTCTTATTTACAGATAGTCAAAGAGTTACTGGTTAAAGAGAACAGTGAGCAAACTGCTGACGCTATTGAAGGTGATTGGTGCCGCGAAGATCAGCTTCCCGAGGAAACCCGTTGTCGTTTAGAAGGACTCAAGTGTATGGCAAGGTGGCTGCTGGGTCTAAAAACTGATGTACTGTCTGCACAGAAGACATTTAGAATGCTGAATGCTTTTGTAGTGAATAAAGGTGACCTTCTGCAACAAGGACGATTGAGCAGAGCCGAGATGAGCTGGTTGCGTTTGCAAGCCGGCTGCTCTATGCTCAAGATTTGCGAACAGAAGGGCGTTGGAGATCAGTTCACAGCTGAACAATTTTACAACTTATCACAGCTCATGGTGGACGAAGTTCCTCAAGTTAGAGAAGCATTTGGAAGCAAATTACACAAAGGTCTTGGCAGGGGAATACCAAACAAGTGTCTGCCATTAGATTTCATGGGGTACTATGCTCTTGCTGGTAAAGAACAAGATAAGAGGTTGAAATGCGTTCTAAAAACATATATGCAGACCGATATTAACAAGAGGAGGGATTACGTAAAGACGTTGTCACTAGGAACCGTGGAACGGGCTATGGGTACGTATCATAAGTATTTCAGTTATAGCTAATTCATTGTAAGATACGTTACACTTAATAATAATAATAATAACAATAATAACAATAACGACAACAACGCCAACAATAACAAAAACGATAATAATAATTTTTTGTATACAGGTCAACTGCCTCACATTCTGCCAGACTACATGCTAGTATTTGCTGTTCCAATTCTGGCTCATGATCCAGAATTTACAAGTCATATGGACATTAGTCAGCTGAAAGTGATTCAGCAATGCCTGTGGTTCATTTTGGAGCCGCTGATAACCAAAAATGAGTACTACTGTTATGGATTTTATAAAAACCTTGTTGAGCGAATGAAGAGCCACAAGGATGCGCTAAAACCTGAAGATGATAGCATGAATTACGTGAGTACCAAAATTACATTCGTTCACTTTCATAAAGTTTATCTAATATTTCGTTTCACCGATAGAAATTGTGGGCAGTCTGCGATCTCGCGATGAACGTTATCTTCACCAAAACGACCAACTTTGACCTTAAAGAGTTTCCCAGTGAAACGCGAATTCCTACAATGTACTTCAAACGTGCTGACGAGTTACTGGCTAACACGAAAAACTATTTACCAGTCGAGATGCAGGTCAATATGTCCAGTCCTAAAGGTCGAGGAACTCTGCACAACGCGCACACAGTTAACGACAGACCTCAACGCAGAGCTAAGGCTAAACAGCAGAAGGAAGTAGGCATCGGACCGAATGAGACTGATGCAAGGGTAAGAAGTTATTCATAATTATTTTAATAATTTCAATATTAAATCGACATATCGTTGTTTGTATAATTTCTTACTATTCTATCTTTAACGAGATTCTCCTTATATGAACAACCAATGTTTAGAAATATCCCAAGTTAAGCAATTTCTAAATCGATAATATAAATTCATAAACCGGTCATCACCTTTCATTCTTATACAGAAATATTCTAAAATAGACCCTTTGTAAGCAATTTATTAATATCGTTTCAAGCTGCAAATTGGAGAAATGGAATGTATTGATGCACAGGTAATATTTCGAAAATTCGATATCGTATTGTATACAATTCGTATAAAACTGCAACTGTTATCACGCGTGTCTCATGTTTAATGCTGTGCAATATCTTTCATTAATTATAGCCCGCGGAAGCATCCGAGACCAGGATTCAGTTGCCCGGTTTAGAAGAAGAGGTATGAAAAATCAAAACTTATTCAATTTTTTATATTACAGAGAAAACCCACGTGTAAATGGACAAATTCCTAAACACAGCATGATTTTAAATTTTCAGATCGAGGAACCACCGGCAAAGAGGGCACTAAGGGAGTCGGACAAAATAAATGTTAAGTGAATGGACCGTAATGATCGGTGGCTGCAGGGGCTCGGGTTTTTGGGTGGGGGGACTTAAGGGGTGCGATGATACTATGAGAAGCATTAAAAAAAAACCTAAAAACCTAAAAACATTTTACAAATTAGAAAACAGAATATTTTGGTTATAAACAACAATTGATATACCTAAGTCGTTCGCGTATGTCTAGGAGTTAAGCTGTTAAGGCTATGGAACGCTCACTTCGAATCGTCGATGCGCGCCAGCCGAGTGGGTTTATCAAATTTCATAAATACCGAAGCACTGTAAAATTTAAACTGTCTTTTATGATTGCCTAATCAGTGTAGTCTCATGGATGTTCATACTCCTGAATAGACAGTGTATATTAACAGTGGCGCTTTATGCGGAGCCTTTTTGAAATTCTTACGCAGGCTCGCATCAACGAAGAACAGTGAGTGTGTCATTGCGTCAACTTTCTAAGTTAGGTGTCTTCATGATGGAAGTTCTACATATAAATGTTTTTCTTTCTGTTTTTAACGAATTGGTTTATCGTACTCCAAATATAATGCCCTCTGACATTTGTCATATTGTTTCCCGATAAAAATTTTAGCAATGAATGGACAATTTATAACATCGACAACATCCATATTAATCTCTCTTTTTTTTTTTTTATAGAGAAATTGGCTAGTACCTATACTTATTCACGTCAAAAGGATTACTCGGTACTCGATCAAAATTTTTTAAATAATATATTGCTCTAATAATTCAGAAATCATTCGAGAAAGAGTACTGGTGTTAAACAAGACTAGTTTTCAATTATTTATATTTTCTGATATCTTCGAGCTATGTAGGAAACAAAATGGCTATGTTAGATTCCCATAACTATACATTACATTTTCATTAAAGCGTGTGTGCGAATTGGCTCGGTATTCCAAAGTTGTTTGTTTTCTAATTATTATTAGTCGATTTTACTTTAATCGTATAAAGTGCATCGCTATTTAAATACTTTGGCAGTAGTACAGCAACATATGTATGTCTGTTCTGTTCATTGTCAATTTTAGAATATTGCCAGTTGGATTTATATTTTGGTATGAAATAACCTAACTGCCTCTTTGAATATAAATTTTTGGTAAATTCCCAAAACTTACTATTCTCACATCATAAATAGTATCAGTTATGTCATTTTAATTATTAATATCATTGAGTAATTATTGAATAATAAAGACATACACATTGTTGTACAATGGCCGTTTTATAATTAGTATTACTAAGCATTTTTATCCCGTTTCATTTGGATCATATATTGATATATCTGATAAAATTATCATTCATTAGCGTTCATCGCTTGCCTTTTTGTCTCAATAAGATTGAACATCCATACAATAGGTATCGACATTACTGCTAGGATTAAAGTGATGCAAAAGTTCTTATCTTTGTATCCAGTGGTGATCGCATGTCAAGAAGTAATAATTTCCTTGACATATTTTTAAAGATGTTTCAGGTGAACGAACCGGGATTGACATTCCTGGAATTTATATAATTTGATATGATTTCGAATCCTAAAATCACTGGCTATGATAAGTTAGGTGAATCTGCCATCGATTGTTTACTCTGATTTAAAAAGAGATTTCGTTTATTCTCTCTGTAGCATTTGATGAGAGTGTATTCTTTTTCTTTCTCTACTTCTAACTTTCTCTCTCTCTATCTCTCTTTTTCTGAGTATCTGTCGATGCTATTTACGCAAACGTTACGTTTTCGTATTTTCCTTCGACTCGCTGACCGAACATCATTGATTTCGACGATGTAAATAGTATAATAACTATCGGCAAACTCAATCCTTTCTGTAGTAAATGTAATGTTCTGGTTAAAGATATACCGAATATGGAATATGCATAGCACTTGTTTCTTTGCGATGGTATTACGTGAAATTTCCGGTTTAAACATTGAAAGTAATCTTTATTTAACGTAGTAAAGAAGGTCAATCCAAAGTTAATCGGTATCTTTTTATCCCTTTGATTATTCGCATACGAAGGAAATTATTAAATACGAAGGGAACGAGTTTCCGTGTAATCTGAAAAAAAAGCTTCACAGGGGCCTAGTTCTTACAAAGTTCTTTTTTTGTGGTATCGTAACATTATAATTATCATTATTATTATTATTATTACTGTGTATTGAATAATGTTAAATTTATAAGACGAATGAGAGAACAGCGAATGAGGTAGGTTGCGAATGGCGATGGTTGATTGAGATTATTATATAAATAACATTAAAGATATGGAGCTATTGCTTCTTCACTGAAATTGCAAATACATAAGTGCTTGACGAGTGAAAAAATATAATGTAATAGAAATTTCTTTCTTTCTTCAATGATATCACATTCAAAAGCGTTAATTGTCGTTCCTTTGATTAATTCCATTAATGTGCATCAGTGTTATAGACTTCATCAAATGATACAGTATTTTTTGGCACGCCATTTCTCGATTCCATTACTTTGAATTCTAAGTGGTTGTTGAATTTGCCATCGTCATTGAAACGTGCTGTAATTTCTCTGAGAAAGCTATAGACCACTGAGTATAAATATTCTGAATGAGAAAAAACAGATTTAAATAGTCAGTGCTATCCATCTGTCAGTCTGTGACGTAAGTGAAGTATTGTATTGGTTCTATAATAAAACAAATCAATTGAAATGGCATATTTAACAGTAGTATTAGGTTGTTTATATGTCGGAATAATTATATTCTTAAGAACAATATTCTTTTACGATTGTAGTGATACGATTCATTTTATAACGATATAAAACGGTAGTAATTATCAATTTGTAAATATTCTTTATTCATTCATATTATTTAGAAATTGAAAAGATTATTATTAACGAAGTGGCTTTCGTGCACAAAAGGAACAAAAAGTATTCGATATACATTTTTATTACTTTTTATTGTTACACTTTAACGTTTCTTGAAAGTTCCACCTCTACGTCCTTTATTTTTGGGTGCCTTTGGCTTGCCAAATAATTTAGTTTTAGGTCTTGGTTTTCTTTTATCGTTTGCTCTGAAAAAAATTACGTTATAACGCAACGGTCGGTAAATTAAATGAATAATTTCTATAAACGTATTAATGTACAAAATATGCTTACTCGTAACGCATCTTTTTAACGCCCTTCTTACTGGTATCGGTTAAGTCCTGGGCAAATGACGACTTCGATCTTTTTGATGATACTGAAAAATTTCAATTAATATTGTATTAATATATAGGGAGCAACGAAACTCATAATTTAAATGATCAACTAACCCTTCTTGGACACGCCGCGAATATCGTCGTCTAAGACTGTTCGGATTTTCTTTAATTTATTTTTCTTCTTAGCAAGTCTTGCTTGGTATGCAGCAACTTTTTCCATTTCTTTATTTACTCTATCTTCTGCTGTTTCTTTCTTAGGTCCCTTTTTCTTGTCCTTCCTTGCCTTTTCCTCCACAATGTTAGGTGCCATTTTATCTTTTTTGTCTTTATTCCCTTTATTCTTCGGCTGTTTCTCCGTTAGCTTCAATCTGTCTGGAAATATAAATATTTATTAGTTTTAAAAAATTGTGGTGAAGATATTTTCTATATAGGTAGTCCAAAAAAGGAATTATTCGCAATTTGAACATGCGCTACATACTTTTTTCTTCTTTCCTTTCCTTAGTACTCTGGAACCAGCTCCTCTCATCCTTACTGTCATCTTCTTTAAGTAACCGCTCAACCCTGTTCGCTTGGTTTTCTATCTTAGCTAATTCCTTCTCATTGCTCTCTTCCTGAAGAATTCTTTCCACGTCTGTCTCAAGTGAGCGAAGTTTCTTGTTATATTTTTCGATAATATCTGGCGGTATAATTCTATTTTTTACTGGATTTCTAGCTTGCTTGATAACTTCTTTTACCAAATGTCGCTCCTGTTCTCCTGCCAGCGACACCGAAACGCCTGCACGCCCTGCGCGAGCAGTTCTCCCAACTCTAAAATGGAAAACAACAATAACTTAAGTTGTGAAATAATATTTGCGACATAATAAATCTCAAGACATACGAAGTTTTTACCTGTGAATGTAATGTTGAATAGTAGCAGGCATTACAAAATTAATTACGGTTTTCACACCACTGATATCCAAACCTCGAGCAGCAACGTCAGTAGCTAATAATACATCAATCTCTTCGTCTTTGAATTTCCTAAGATTTTCTAGACGCTGAGGCTGTGTCAAATTACCGTGGAGTTCTCCCACCTAAAAGATTAGTAATTTTAGTGTATAATAACAAATTGCTACACGTTTCACTTCAGCATATCGTTTTCATATTGAATCTATAATTCTTCATCATACCTTTACACCTAATAAGCCTAGAAGGATATGAAGTCTATGAGCTTGTTTTTTAGTTTGTACGAACACCATGGCGTGGTCGTGAAAAGTTCTACAAATAAGAGCAGCCAGAATTGCCTCCCGATCTCCCTCTCTGTCACTTCGAATTCTATAAATCAAGAAAGAAAATTGTTTTCTATAGATATGTATACTTTACTGCAATCAAATACTTACCGAACAAATTCTTGTCTTAAATTAAAAGCCACATCTTGGTTACTGTCGACAAATACTTTCACTGGTTTATCCAGAGATACTGCAGCCAAATCTTTTACTTCTTCAGTCATAGTAGCAGAGAACAAAATAGTCTGTCTAGTCCTTGCGCATTGTTTTACAATGTGCTTCATTTGCTCAGCAAAGTACTCATCCAACATCCTAAAATGTATTCAATTATACCTGATTATTCTGCGTGTTATAGTATTTGGTTTTAAAAGAAGAAAGACCGTCATACCTATCGGCTTCGTCCAAAATGAGAACTTCAATACTACTTAATGAAAATGTTGGTGTATTTGCCAAGTGATCTATCAATCTTCCCGGTGTGGCTATGACAATATCTGGATTTTTTCTTAATACGGTTTCCTACAGAATTCATATAATTGATTTTCAAATTGAAGAATAAGAATCTTATATCTATAAGAAAAAGGACTTACTTGTATTTTTACATCCAGACCACCAACTGATAGACCTATTTCAATAGTGGTGAACTGCGCTAATTGCTTAGTGACTTGGTATACTTGTACACCCAATTCTCTTGTCGGTACGAGAACTAAGACCCGCGAAATTGCAGCGCCCTCCAATGGTCTGTATAATAATCTTTCTAAAGTAGGAAGCATGTACGCAGCAGTTTTACCCGTTCCAGTTGCAGCACACCCGCAGATATCACGTCCCATTAAGGCAACAGGTATCGTGGCAGCTTGAATTGGAGTTGGATGAACAAAATTCATTGCTCCGATTGCCTTTAAAAAAATGATTGTACAGGATATCACTTACAAGAGTTACAATGTATCAATGTAATTTTAACGATACCTTTAATAATGGTCGGGATAAATTCATTTGATAGAAAGAGGCATAATCGTCATATTCTGCACATTCTTCAAAATCCATTAACTCCTCTTCTTTTTCCAAATTTCTTCGTTTACCTTTTCTTTCCTTTGTCTTAAAGATATCTGGAATAATAAAAATTTGTAATGATCATTTCAGTTATAGCTAGACCATCTTTTTTATAAGAATGATTACCTTTTTTCAACTCATCATCGGAAAGGTCTAAGGAGTCCTCCCCCTTTACAAATTCATCTTCTAACTTAATAGGATCCTCTACAGATCCATTCTAACGAAATGAAAGCAATACTTTAACATCAGTATAATTAGTTTCTAATAAATAGTCGTTTTAAATTTTTCTATACCTCTTCACCATGTTCAAGCCTTATTTTTTTAATTTTATCGTCAAGTTTTGTTTTTGCTTTCCTCTTGATATACTTGCTCAAGTCATTCCATGTATCTTGATTATATTCCGAGGCATCACTCACAAATTGGAAGTTGCTTTCAAAATCCTTTTTCTCCTGTCTCTTCTGTTTCCGTGGTTGAAACTGAATACATAAAAATATTATAATAATTCAGCCTTATAATAATTTATTAGAAAATATGTATAGGTATAGTTTACCGTATTACATAGTTTACCAACATACAACCAAAAGAATATTTAACAATGTTCAAGTAAGACTACAAATTTAAAGTAATTGTAACTTACATCGTCTTCCTCATCAGAATTTTCTGAAAAGTTTTGAACTTCTTCGTCTTCTTCAATAGTTTTTATTAAATCACAACCGTTTGCCATGTTGTAATAGATTAATGTTCACTAATTAACAATAAAACAATTCTTTAAGGTTACAACAACTGTCCATAACCCATCCACGTGCGTATGTTAAAAGACATGACAGGTTTACATTGAATTCTGCACTACCGTGTTTTAAAAGATTGATGATATCCGTTCAAAGCGGATGTCATGAAATATTTCGGTTTGCTAATCAGTATAAGAACAGCAGATTATTGAATGTGATTGGATGTTGAAGATCCTTATTTTTCCTCAGTTAAGGCCCAATCACACTTATCGAACACGCGTTAAAACGCAAACTGTTGACCAATGGTATAACACGTGCAGAATAATTTATGTTGTGTTATAACGGTGTTATTAGTCAGGACTTGCGTTTAAACGTGCGTTTAGCGAGTGTGACTGGGCCCTTAATAGCTTTGTTCTCGTTTCTTACACTTTCAGCACTTTTCAGAAAGTGAAAATTCTTATTGGATAATATTTTTAGTAATCAATGAGAACTTGCCTTTTTTTTGAAAAGTGCAGAAAGCGGAGGTAGCGAATCACACCTAATGGGATTTTGACTTTCTTTACATGAGGTCGATTGTGTAACTCAAAATTAGTGAAAAGCTAAAAGTGAATAGTTGTTAGCTATTCGCGGGTTAGGTTCAAAAGAAGACTAGCACAACGATTGGATAACAGTTATTCACTTTTCGTATTTTCACTACATTGGAGTTACATAATCGCCCCCCAGGTGCCGCTGCTAGTAGTCGTGAAAAAGTCGTCTCCGGTTGCCTCGTTCTTCCCTGAAAATGGCGGGAAGTTCTATATGTACGTGAAGAAGCTGCGTGTGTCTCCTAGCCTTCTCAAAATATTTTTTGACTTTTAAGAGAATTAAGCAGGATGGGTATTTTAGGATTGTCTAAACTAATTGCTGATGTTGCCCCAGCTTCTATCAAAGAACGAGAACTAAAACATTACTTTGGTATGATATTCCGCTTGAATATACTTATCTCTTAATTTTGTTTAAAAGAAGCAACTGGTACTTATTGTTATGAAGTGAATCAGTTTTTGTATTATTTCTTATATTCCATTTCAGGCCGCAAAATAGCTATTGACGCCTCTATGTGTTTGTATCAATTCCTTATTGCTGTACGCAGTGAAGGAGCTCAACTTACTTCAGTGGATGGTGAGACGACAAGGTAAGATAAAATGTTTATGTATAGCATCCATAGAATGTTTTCTTATTTTGTTATATGAATTAGAATTGTATTGTACTTTTTTTAGCCATCTTATGGGCACATTCTACAGAACGATAAGATTAGTTGAACAAGGGTTAAAACCAGTCTATGTTTTTGATGGCAAACCCCCGGATCTCAAAGGAGGTGAATTAACTAAGCGGGCTGAAAAGCGAGATGAAGCTCAGAAACTTTTGCAAGCTGCAGAAGAAGCTGGTAGTTGTTTTTAACTTTTCTTCAAAATATGTGTACAATTCGTTGCCCTAGAAATCATGCATGTATAAGAATTATATTGATTGATTTTTTTTAACAAAGGTAACCTGGAGGATATTGATAAATTTAACAGAAGATTAGTCAAGGTGACAAAACAGCATGGGGAAGAAGCCAAACATTTACTCAAGCTAATGGGGATTCCATATGTTGATGTGAGACATTGTATCCAATGAACTCATAATTTTTAAGTGATATTTTGTATGCAATGTAAATTTAAAAATCTGTATTTAGGCTCCCTGTGAAGCAGAAGCTCAATGTGCTGCATTAGTGAAAGCTGGAAAGGTTTTTGCTACAGCAACTGAAGACATGGATGCTCTTACGTTTGGATGTAATATTTTGTTGCGCCGATTGACATTTAGTGAAGCACGTAAAATGCCTGTACAGGAGTTTCACTATGACAAGGTTTTGGAAGGTTTGGAGTTGAATAAGGATGAGGTATTTATTTTGAAAAACCTTTTGTCAATTCTGGGAAAAGAATTCATGTTAATTAAGAAACAATTTGGTTTGCAGTTTATTGATCTTTGTATAATGTTAGGATGTGATTATACACACAGTATCAAGGGAGTGGGTCCCAAGAGAGCCATGGATCTAATAAAAACATACAGATCCTTAGAGAAAATTATGGAGAATTTGGATACAAAGAAATTCCCAGTTCCTGAGGACTGGAACTATAAACAGGCTAGACTGCTGTTTCAGAAACCAGAAATAACTAATCCAGATGAGATCGAGGTAAGTTTCATCAGAATTTAAGTGTGGTTTTATATGTATTATATCATTGAAAATTAGAAATACATCATCAATTAACTATTATAAACTTCATAAAATACCTATATTGTGTTTGAATAGCTGAAATGGACAGATCCTGATGAAGAGGGTTTGGTTAAATTTCTATGTGGAGATAAACAATTTAATGAAGAAAGAGTTAGGGGTGGCGCTAAAAAACTACTGAAGGGGCGTAACACTTCAACGCAGGGCCGTCTAGATTCGTTTTTCAAAGTATTACCAAATCCTAATCCGGTGAAACGTAAGGTAAGAGAAGTTACTGTCGATATTATTGGGCTTATAAATAGAAAGGTATTTAATTTTTGATGTTTTTAATTCGTAATTAACTAGGCTGAGGAGAAAAAGGGTCCAGCAAAGAAGGGAAGAGGTGCAGGTGGCAGCAAATTTCGTGGTAAAGCAAAATAATTTTCTAATGTATTTATTAGTTCAGATAAGCATTCATCTCAGCCAAAACATATTAATTGTATTGTGAAAAGTCGATTGCTATATGCAAACATTTTTTGTATTATATGAACTTGTATACCTCGTTATAAGTCCAATATCTGTAGAGATCACCATAATCTTTTTACTTGTAAATTATTTCTTCTCGTTTATACGAAGCTATACGATATATTGTATTTTTTTTTAAACTTTCGCGAAAAATATAATGGATGATTAGTAAGGCGAATTACTTATTGTTGATTACAGAATGAATTTAAGAAATAAGATTTTTCTCGAATTGTTTATTTAAAACTTATTACTAATAATTACAATTTCTTAAATGCATAGTGATTCTGAACGGAGCGCAACAGATATTATTTTAATTATTAGAACTATAAAGTCCTCAATTAAAAGAAGATTTTTGTTCAAAAAAATGTTTTGCAAGCGTTAACTTACTATACATTGAGCGGCCATCATTATCTTCATTCTCTATAGTGGAAATATTTACAAGTCACAATCATATCTAAAAAATACAAATTCAGCTTGATACGTAATATACATAACAATTTTTTTTTAATTTTCAAAGTATGCACAGCCCTCGTCATAGTGATCCTATGAAAATCTGTTATTCGCTGTGGAATTTTCTATCATATTACATACATTCATAAATGTCGATCAAGATAATGAAAATCATTTGACTCGAAAATTCCAAATCAGTTACACTTGCAAGACTATTGCACAAATGGTAAAATAAAGAATAATTTTGTTGTCTATTCAAAATACCGTGTTGTAAATAACTTCATTTTCTGTACTAATAATGGAGTCTATCTGCTGTTCCGAGATCATCGAATTCATATAGTTTCCACTATCAAAATTACCTTCGTTTTCAATATACGAATTACCATTCTTAACAATAATCTTTATTTTCGTTATAACGTGACTCCCAGGACATTTCTGAGCATTCTGAGCAGCTGCGTTCTCACAAATTTCTGCATAAATATCCTCAGCCTTGGCTCGTGTCAACTTTGGCGGTGAGGGCAATGGCGTCAGACTGTCCCTAACTCGTGAATAATTCGGTTGTAATTCGACATTAGCTGGAACCTCGAGTACACTAGTGGATATCGATCTCTGTACTGGTTGCTTTGAAGAGTTTCCATGATTTTGCGAGGTAGCTTCGGGCTCTAGACTACAATATCGTTCCTGAGATCTCATAGCGACATCCGGTCTGACAGCAAAGGTAAAGGAAGCCGATTTTTTCGCTGGATTCCTACTACGATTACCGTGAGTTAATTTAGTTATCTTCTCAAGAAATCCGTTTCCTGATTGCTGTCTAGTTTGACTTCTTTCTCTGGCGGTAGTTTTCTTCAAGTTTTCCAAACCATCCCTTAAACTCTGTAAAATAGGTTTGGTATCCGGTTTTGGTTTGATCTTCTTCAAATGCATTTCCTTTAGGTTATCATTACTGGATTGTAACTTGATGGGTGCGACTCTTGGTTCAGTTGCTCTGTCGCCGACTGCTCTACTGAAATGCCCATAATAAAAGCTATACATCACTATTATAATATAAAATAGAATATCAAATGTCCAACATGGTCATACTACATAGCATAATTACCTGCAAGCTAACAATAATCGTTGCATTTTAGGAGAAGCTAATAATCTTGCTTCCGATGGATAACCCAATCGTGCTCTTCTGACTCTAGGTGCTCCATTACCGGAAACGACCAGTTCCAGCATTTCTGGATTATGAACCGGTCGTTCCGGTACTATGCATCCTAATACGATTGGTCCTCTGGTTGAAGTTTCTAACTGCATTAATCCACCATATTCTCTTGGTACCGGTACCGGCAACGGTCCAGCTATCAATCGCACCTGAAAACCAGTATACACTAAATACACGTATGAACAGTCATTGATGTCATTAAGAATGATCGATCGTTCCTCATACTTACTCGGAGTGGTAATGGCCTCCTAGCAAGATGGTGAACCTTATAAAGAACAGCGTCGCTTCTCGTGTCGTCACTTCCACTCATGCAGATCGCGTAAAATTCACCCCTCGCTGACAGAGGCGCAAAAACTTCACGACCGTGAGAATCCAGACATTGGGCATATTGATCCTTGTCGGAGGAGCTACCGGAAATACCGAAGGACACTGTGCTATACTTTCTTGTGTCCTGGAAGACGGCTATCAGACGTAAAACTTCACCAGCCCTGATAGTCGTTTTTGTGTAATGAGCGCGAAGATTTCCATTTTCTGAAAAAAAAAAAAAATTAGGCTGAGCAACATCTTATTAATGAGATGGAACACAAAATTAAATATAATCATTTTATCATTATGTGGAGAATCCCAGTGTATACGTCATTAACGTTTCATTTACGTGTCTCGACTTCACGGTGCAATGACTCTCTATTGCTGTTATCTTGAACGATCCATATGCATTTGGGTCAAGAACGTCGCTTTACTTGACATTTCTCGCTAGTGCGTTCACGCGGCGAACGTGCCAGGCTTGAATATCGTTCGATTTCTGCTACATACGAGACCGTTCCGTTTCCCTTTTCATTCTGCGTTAGTCGATAAATCACAGAACTCGAAGGCGAGTAGATTCGATTAACGGTCCGGCAGACGGTGAAGCCGCTTCTAATCGGTAGAACGAGTAAAAAGAGATAAACGGAGAAGAACCGATCGAAGAAGAAATGGTCTTGTAATTTTTTTTCACTTTAAGAATTATCTGCCCAACGGTTATACCTGTCTAGCGCGTGACAGCGTAGGATTCTACGAAGAACGGAAGTACTCGTGTATAAAATTAATGTTCTAAACTAATTAAAAAAAAAAAACATGTTATCTACAACATAACAGAAATCTTACGTCATTTGTGCCATTGCTTTTAATAGTTTGAAAAAAAAAATTTTCATCAATGACAGGTGCTACTACTTACCCATTTTCGAATGCGTTAATGTGTACGCCCTTAATGGCGCTGCCAAAAGAAAAGCAGGTACCCCTGCCCGTACAAGGGTTTCGACCCTTCGGTACACTCTTGCGCTACCCGCTATGTTGTTTCCGGATATCACGGAGAACCAGCCTGCAAGAAAATAAATAAAGTAAATGTAGGATAAGCGTTGATTCAAAGAAAATAATATCTCGCATTGCAGTGGCTCTAGGCATTATTTGTAACGGTTGGGAATACATGAGCTCAGTCTGAAGATGTTAGAAGCCGAAGTGTGGGAGCACGCGAGCCAGAAGATGCTGCGAGGCGATCACGCGATCGCGTGTTTCGAAAATTTCGATATTTCGGCAAAAAACAACGTCTTCCAAGTCTCTTTTTTCAACCATGTCTTTACATTCTGCACGAAGTTATCGTCAAGATATATATGTATGTATTGTTCTCAGGAAAATACATGATCTGGATTGTTTTATCGACGATTAATGATTCTATATATTAATCAGTCATTATGCTGGCGTAGATGACTAATAAAAACGACAAATGAATCAATGAACACATGATGTACTTTCATTATAGTTCAAAGGGTATCAAATCAATGGTTCATAGTTTTTCTCATGGATTATTAGTATTAATTCTATCATACGTATGCATGGACTATACAATAGTGGTTGAACCTTTTATTTATTTTTGACATCCTGGCAAAAGTAAATTCGTCCCAAGATAATGGTACCTGGGACCGACTGGAACAATAAAGTATATAGAGCCTGAACTCGAAGCATTTTGTCCTTTGCCATTGGCTATTACACAGGGATATGTAGTGGAAGGACCCATCTTTGCATACGCGATAAAGCCTTGCTAAGATTTATAAAGATTATGCTAATAAAACTGGATGGTCGTGTCCTGCGGTATTACATAAGTCATACACGCGTGTAATCTCTTTATCTATGTGTAATAAACGGGACCAAGGAGGAAGTTGCTCTAAATCTAATTAATAACAACTAATCCTTTGGCCAGTTGATATTATAATGTGATACTTATTATTTCTGATAAATCCAGAGTGAACCCATACTTCTAATGGAATTTTATGGTTGGACTTTAAAACTCATTCTGGTATTGCTGGGTGGAATTTAAAAATGGCATGGATACACAAGGGATCGTAGCAATGGTGATAAACTTGAGAAAAAATTTAACGAGACCTCAACCAAGTACCAGATGGTCGTCTTAACGGCCCTATGTCCGTGCGAATGACAAGAATAAAACAATCCTTACTGTTATGGTATTCTGGGTTATACCGCTATAATGCAATTAAACTTTAACTTAACACGCTCGGCTGTATGTTGAAGACGTTTTCCCTTTTGACAATTGCATCGGATTCGAATTGACCAAGTGATCATTTGCGTGTCGCTATGCGATTGCAGGTTAATTTTCAATCGAGGGTAGATCAAAATCATTCTCATTGATTATTCCGGAGTTTTTATTTATATCGGACAAGCAATGCTTCACGAGTGATCCAGTGTATCCTTTCTGAAATTTCATTTTTTTTTTATCGATCCATAAAGCTGGTGTAGAAGATGACAAGCAAGATTTATTTATTCATCTGACGAGTAGGATGTTAACATTTTTTTGTTTGTTCATCTTACTTTCGATTACAGAGAAAAAAATTAATCGAGTATAGGTGTACGTGTGGATACTTTTTTTTTTTGTAACCTGACCCGAAATGTAGATGGGCGTAAAAAATTGTTCACGGATGCCTGCGTATTCACAGATATACACTACCCGCCATCGATGCTTTTTTGACAGTTATAATATTATTTTTACCGTTTATGTAAACTGATTAGTTTCAGGATCGATAGTCGACCGAAATAAACTAATCTGCGTATTAAATATAGCGACGTCATGCCAATGAATTTACGAAGTTGAATAGGAATAGGCTCTGCGATGGATATATACCTCAACTTCTTATTTATAAATTACTGATTCTTGTTTACAAGAGATATACAATTACGTTTAAAACCTCCAGCACTTCCTGGTCATTTGCCCAAATTCGGGGCAGGCTAGACATAAGGAACCATGTTCGTCACCGGAAGCGAACCCGTTAACCGTTGATTAGCGCGCGAAGTGTTCCCAACATAGGTGATTCGACGTTACCAGGTGACTTTAGGTTCAGCCGATACAAGTGGAGTAGCACGAGCGAACGCACGCGGATGCGATCGCTCCCCTAGAGAGCGCAGTAGGGGATGCTGACGCCAACCCACGTCACGCCACCGTTCAAACCGTCTTGGCGTATTTATTACGGAGTTGACTGTGATACCAAAGTGATATCGCGAAGAAGCTATAGCCAAGCGAAAGAAATGGGTAACATAGGTAATACAATAAAAGAAAGAGAGAGAGAGAGAGAGAGGTCGCGCTAGGAAAGAATGGTCGCACATGACCAGGAGAACGGATCTGGGAAGAATGAAGACTCCGAGCCGATACATTCCCTATATACCAGGTATTCCTCCCACCTACGAGTACTGACCGCCGAGCGTCGTCGTTTTCGGGAATTGTCGTCAATGTTCGGCATTCAATTGTATGTGTTGTATACGACTAGATAAAGTCTCTTGGTTGATCGATGGTAAGTCGATACAAAAATGGTTCACGTTAAGTCAATAATTATTATGAACTAATCTTACACATTTGATACTTGAGTGAAAAATAAATAGAAAAAAAGAATTCAATAGAATTTCATAGTAAAACAGAGAGAGAAAGAGAGAGAGAGAGAGAGAGAGAGAGAGAGAGAGAGAGAGAGAGAGAGAGAGAGAGAGAGAGAGA
>JARQTH010000318.1:2146936-2287887 GCA_030142595.1 Trachelus iudaicus
AGAGAGAGAGAGAGAGAGAGAGAGAGAGAGAGAGAGAGAGAGAGAGAGAGAGAGAGAGAGAGAGAGAGAGAGAGCAAAAGGCAACATTTTTTATGTTCAGTTTCATCCACAAGGGTTCAACGTTTCAATATTCTATACATAGTGCCTCTATCTCGAAAGCATTACATAAGAATCAATGATGACTATGTAAAGCATTATAAGAAAAAAAAAAATTAAAGATTCCCTCCGACTTCCGCAAGACCTTCTTCATTGTTTCAAAGAACACCATTGCTCTCTACCCGGGCTTGTTCTTCCTCTCGAGAAGTTACGTCACTGGTAACGGCATTTCTATTGGATATAATAATTAGTTAACTAATGATGATACAACACGAACCTCAGAAACAGCTGTTCCTTCCACAGGATTGTTTGCAATAAATAGGATCGTCACAAACGGTGTACTAAAATTTACAGCTTGACTCTTATTCTAGTAACAGCTGGGCAACCGTAGCAAATAGATCCAGCTGTCGAAGCAATACTTGCCATTCATCAGAAATGTCATACGAGCCTATCGAAACTTCTTAGAACGACGCGTGTCCTAATCTCGTGAAGTCATAGTGAAAAAAAGTCTGGTTGGATCCAACTATGGAGATTGTACTTTAATGGAGATACACATGCTGGACAATCGGACAATTCGGCGCCTTGGTATTCAGGTTGGGCACGTTGTACCTCGCCGTTGGCGATCGTCAAGAGGGACAAAGGATGTCAGAAGAAAATAGAGAGTAGGTACAGTAGACACAGTGGAGAACTGGATGGTCAGTAGGAGTCACAAAAGGGAGAGAAGAGAATAGCTTCTAACGTTCTGAGATGTGTGTAAAAACAATCCCAACCTAACGATCTTTCGATGCTCGGAGCGGAGACACAGTAGCCGAGTGGCTGGGATGATCGAAGGTCGGCTGGTTCTTTTAAGCGTCGCTAATTGATTTAAGAATGTCGCTCCGATGCGAATACGCAAGCTGCGCTTCGAATCGACCCCTAAAAAGCACGTTCGGTGCTCAAGGAATGTCCCGACGATTTCAACTGATCCGTGACACAATGTCAGATCTTTTCTTGGGATCACTATAGCCTCTGGATCCATCATCATTGTTGACTATCACATAGCGTAGCACATAAGCCGTTTTAGTCAAAGAATCCGTTAGAGAAGTTTACCACGTACTGGATGTGCCGTGACATTTTTATGAACTCCGGGTACACGGTCCGGTTAGCACGGTACATTGTTGCAGATCGATAGAAAAAAAATCAAATGGATTTACATTGACGATTATTTTTTTTATTATTAATATAAATGATTTATGCGATCGATTACGCGAACTTGCGATATCCTCTGCGAAACCTTGCGGAGCTGCGCTTTGCAGTTGCACAAGAGAGTTGCCTTCCTCACTTTCCATTTTCATGCGCATCCGACATAGTTAACGCGGCTTGGCGCGTTTCAACGCATGTAATTATGGCGATTGTTATACATATATCCGCTGGAAAATCTACTGAAAAATGAAAAAACCGTTCAGTCCCGACGTCAAGAATAGAAGGCTAGACCAAGAGAATCCATTTTTTTTTCCATGACTTCCGGAGTGACTAATTATGTTGTCCTGTACAATAACGTAATCACGTTGTGTTATTGACTTAATTGCTTGTATAGAAAAGGCAATAATTTCTTATGTCAGTTTAAATAGTGGCATAATATATGTGCCATAGATGTACGCCAAAGCATGGGGCTGCTTAAATAATAGGGAATGAATTGTCCAGGAGACGGAACCCTTTGAATAGCCAGGAATGCCAAGGCGTTACGGAGATGTAACGTGAAAAACGGTAACGTATTCGTGGACACGCGCCAGGATTCAAGACAGGGTAGGCAGATAGCATCTGGATGGATACAGTGTAGGAGGAGCATAGTCTATGGGGACTGAAGGTTGTTACCCTCATGAGGCCAGATGGTCTTGCGATCCAGGTGTGCGGGTACACCTTTGTATCGTTTAAGGGATTAATCCTAATTCAAAAATTTTTTCACCCTGCATCTACAAAATGGACCAGAGGACGCTGTACTAGTTGGCCTAAGAAAAGAACAAGGACAAACAGGGAGGGCTCTAGCATTGACGAAGGAGCAGATGTTATCTCAGGGCCGTTGAACTTGGACATTTTAGATGCTCCATAACATTTCAAAGGAATACATATATATATATATATATATATATATATAACGTAGTCCAAAGTCTTGATATTATCTGAGGTAAATCGAAGGACTGGACAAAGGACATGTAACCGGTACTTTACCTTGTACGATAAAATTTCTATTGGTAGTGAAAATAAAAATGAGTTCGCTTCATCTCGCTTTTCCGGCAATTCTCACCGTGTAATTTTATCCATAAGAAGAAACGTTATTCTCGCAGGATGTTACAATTTCATGGAGTACGTTATTATATGCGCTGTACTATCCTGCACAGTGTGCATCGAGCTCATGTAACTATAGATACCTACATCCACTCTCGATTTGCCAAGCGGGATCTTTATCCTGCATAATTCTCGTAATACCCTGGCGTCGATACCACCCGATATTAGCACGATGTGAACCGGACTGTGACAGTGTAGTTTATGCAGTCAGGATAGAGTTAGTGTAATGTATAATCGGATTCGCGTCGCCAGTGGCATTGCATTTCGCATCCAGAGAGCCGTTCTATACCAGTTTTCATACCCTTATTCTTTTAATCTATAGAATTTCTAGCGCATCCCAAGTAAACGAGTCTCTATCGGTACTATATACATAGAAACGCATGCAGTAGTAAAATAATTTGATACGTGAAAATTGATACCTTTACCGTCATAAGCAGTTTCCGTACTAAAATATATATGTATCAACACCATAGGAAATCGAGTGTGAATCTCAGGAGGTGAAATTGTTAGCGAAAGTCAAACCTGCTATAAGGAGTTTATTGGCTATAGCGCATCGCTTTTATAGATTCTATCGCGTTGTAGAAATTAGACACCATATAGATAGATCGAGCCTGGGACGCCTCCCATAGTCACTACGGCTGAGAGATACCTATGACATAATGATCGTTATTTAAAAGCAAGGGAGAGCAGTCATTGCCGAGGGCGCGAAACATTCTTGCCTTGTGTAAAACGTCCGAGGAGATCTCCAAGCGAATAACAATATTAGTACAGTTGATCATACGATTGAAGCAATAAAACGTTTGGGTATAATTACCAGCGTATATTATACAGTTTGAAAATTCAACATAAGCCTGGACACATCAAACGGTCCATGTATCGGCGCTATTCAACTTGGTAATTCCTATAGAGATGTAACTTGTTCTCAAAATTATAAGAGCTTGCTATATACGTTGATCAACGAACCTGAATGATCTCGCAACCTTGCGCCATGATAATTAAGCAGCCTAAGGATACCGATTAACTTGTAAACCGTCAAACGCACTCAAGATTCTCAAGTTCTAGGCTCGTTCTGTCATGGATACATTTTCAGGTGAAGTATCGATGAAAGAGAAAAAAAAATGTTGCGACATGACCCACGAGGCCGTCGACCTGGGAGCTCGTTTACACGCTTAATAAATTACTGTAACCTGGAACCAAGTTGTTCCAGGGTTGCACAAACGGTAGTTAAACGTGCTAGTGATTTATATGCGATATCGGCCATCGTTGCTATCGTTCTCTGGAATCGGATGCACGTTTAAATCTTCCCTATTAATTTTATACAGACCGAGGCGTTGCCATGAGATTTCCATTCGCCATCTTATCCAACGACGTCGTCGTTATCTCCAGACCTTCACGCTGTACTTTCTTTTTTTTTCGTATCCTCTACCTTTCATTCTTTTCTTCTCTCATTCCTTTTCTGTAAGACCGTCTCAATAAAAATACCGCAAAATTATACGTCACCTTTTCGCGCGCTACTGTCACACGAAAATCTTTAAACCAAACAAAAAAAAGTCTTGCACTCTGGCGTCGTCATAGTAACTCCTCGTCACTCGTACCGTCTCGAAGCTTTCGAGCAATCGTCCAGCTCCTTTGAAATTATCAGTGTAACGTAGAAATAATAGTTATGCCACTTTTCTACAGAGTTCTTATTCACTCTCGTAAACTGATTATAGCCATGAATAACATGATGAAAGTCTCACTTGGATATAACTCAAATTGCCAACATCTCTATGGGGTGGAGTGTGGCATTTCTTTAAAGATTTCACCCGACTCCTCTACTCTTATCTTCTGACAGACGACGAATAAGATAAACAGATAAGATGACCAGACCCTAATTCAATCGCCGATCTTATAAGATGGGTATATATATATATATATATATATATCTAGATCGAACTCGATTAAATCTCCAAATCGTTTAAACAAGCCGAATCAAAATAACGATTCGTCAAGATTACATTCCAATATGTCGACAATCACCATTCTACTTCTTTCCTTTTGAATAGACGTGCCTGACACGTAATGTAAACACGTGTACACGAACCGGATACGTATTGGATCCTGCAGAACGGAATTGGTCACCGTTAAATTCCAGAATGACGCAAAGGAAAATCTCTTGTATCACATTGTGAATTCTGAATCAGTCATGAGAAAGACATGTGTAACATTTGAGTATCAATGGTGACGCGTTATAACCACAACACCTGGACGAGACAGTTCCCTCTCTTCGGCTACGTAGTGAATCATAATCTCGCATTAAATTCGTAGGCGTTAAATAATGTTTTCCTACTCAATTTACTGTTACGCCTTCGATAACCTGTGTTCGTGCCAGCCAGCTCGGAGTCTATATTTACGAGGAAGTTGTAAAACGTGGATATTCGAATTACCTTTACCAACCCCGGTATTAAAGACTTGAGAAAATTCTTAACGATATACTTGAAACGATCATTAATATACGTCTCTCAAATTCCTTTATAACCAAACAAGTGTACGTGCTAGTATACAATCACGTTCGAAATATGAAAAATTATAGAGATACCAGTTCTATTATAAGAATTAGGTTAAGGTGACGATTCTTTGTTGTTAAATAATGGTCATTGATGTCATTATATAAATTATGCAATATCTTGCTGGTTGGTGAAGTTCAATCACCGCAACAATGATTACCTCAGTAATAAATATAATATCGTATAATGAAATGTCATTTATATGATGGTATAAAAAGACCTTTTCACTGTATCTACGTGTAACATGTTTAAAGTCTTATGGCAATGGTAGCAACAAAAGAAAGTGTAGACTGGGAAGCGCAAAGAAATTACGGAGAGCAAGGTCGTGGTTACGTTTTCTGTAGGATTATCACTGCTATATACTATGTGGCTAAATAAATAGTATAGTATAATGCCGAAGCGATTGTACCTCGTAGAGTTAGTAACGCCGATCGTAGTATTTCTGGCCGAGTGGTTAAGCAATATTTTACAGGGCAAGAGTGAAACGTAGGCTTGCATTGACAAGCATCGCTAAATGGTAAACAAGCTATTAGATTCGCCCACCCGTGAGCATTTGCTATCCACGTTATAAAGGAACGCATATGCCATAAGGTATGGATAGGCGTATAGTACTTCTATTGCTTATGGTATTTATAGATAGGGTAGAAAAAAGGATATAGGAAAGGAAAATAAGTAAGGGTCGAGAGAGTGAATAAACCCTTGGCTGGTATATAATAGCAGTAATTCGTAGCTGTTATTACCGTGGTTCAAACGGGAAATGATCGTTTGCCACAGTCCTAGGCTATTGCTCGTAATATTTCTGTTGGTTTCTATGGAGCAATATTTTATAACGTCCAAGTGTAGGCTCATTGACAAGCATTGCTAAGTGGTAAACATGCTAATAGCTACGCCCACTTGGCACACGCCGAGATACTTAATGCTTACGAATCTCTATCTTGCTCTGACATGAGTCTTTTTTAATATTGTTTTCACTCGAATAGCTCTTGAGAATTTATTTGAACTTGGAAAACTCCATTGTTATTGATATTACGATGAATCGTGTGGCGGGGGATTTATTTTCGAGTATGTATAGCATGTTATTACTGTGATCGATATATTGTTAGCATTTACTCTGTATTTTAATAGCCGCGTGTATATATATTTATGCGTGTTAGATATATATTCATATCGAAAGTACTAAATAAATGACGGAACTGCTTGTTAGATAGCTTCGAGGCATGTCGTCTCCTTGGAATAAATTACTTATAATATTTTTGTGACGTTGTTAGCCATGCCAATGATTTCTTCCTCGTATTACCGTATGTGAAAGGCATTAGGAAGTGGTTACCAGTCTTGGGGTAAGTTGCTATATGGGATGGTAGCCAATATATTATAATTACTTGTTCATCATAGTTAAATTATTAATATGGTACAATATAGGATAACCAATGATATGAAATTATTTGGATAGAAGATATCACGTTATTTGATATAATTAAATCGATCATAAAGGCGTCATAGTATTTTCTATACTTTACTCAGAATTTCTCGCGATGGAACAATTTTATTACTTTCTTTGCTATTATTAAACAAAAATTGTCGGACTGTAATTTCCCGTAAACGATTCAACGAAGGTATCAATGGTCTTTCTCAAGAGTCTTTCAACAGTCACGAAAACAGGTATTAGACTAATGATTAAATCGTACAACTGTTATCGATTATTTTAACAGTTTATGATCTCATGCACAAGGCTATTGCCAGGATTATGGTTAAATGCTTCGCAGGCGACATTTGGGAAGGTTTGACTCGCTTCACTCACCCGGATATCCTTCAGGAATTACGATTTCCGGTCCCACCTTCACGTCATGTCTGTATCGATGCATCAAGAGAGTAGCTGACACTCTGAGAGATCGTTGTTGCTGTTTATACAACAGAACTGGTCTGCCTCCTGTGCCTTCGAGTCTGACTACTCTTGGCAGTGAAAATCTGTCAAGAAATTCACGAAGTGGCATGAACCCACCACTCGAATTGGAATTTCCCTCGGCCGTCGCTTCCCGTGAGCTTGGTAATGACTTTGGCAGGGATGGAGCCTCGCCGCTTGAGATTGTCGAAAATTCACCGTTTGACGACATTTTTCTTGTGTTTTTTATGATTTTTTTTTTCAAATATTTAATTTATTAGTCACTTTTTTTTTATGAGATATCTCGTACACTTTATTCCTTCGAGATTGTCAGATTACATTGACATTTTCGTCCCACATGTTTTGCGAGTTTTAACACAGTGAGTCTGTCCGTTCAGAAATTCTGGTTTTATTAGATTTGACACTTGTTGGACAGTCTTGTTCTAAAGTTAAGTATACTGTCACTCAGATAGAGAAATACTCGGAGTCAGAGACGCTTGCTTTCTTGTATGACAGTTTTTCCTTTTCTTGAAAAAATCTATTAATGTCAAGGGCTTTCGGTATCTGACTACGCGCGTTTCATAGGCACTATAAAATTTTTATATATTTTTTTCATCATGATATTTAATTTTTCCTAGCCACTTGTCCATTACCGAGGAGTCAGTAGCAACGTGCTTATCCGGTTAATAACAGGTTTGGTAGACACTTTCTTCAATTATGTCACTCGACTGTAGCAGTCACTGTCACTTTCTGCGTAAAGCACTTCGACTGGGAGAATCGCAGATTCAGACGCTGTCACGGCTCGTCACGCTGGCAAATTGCTCGGAAAATGATAATACCCAGGATACCATGAACCGATGCTTTCGCTGGTTATTAAGGGATGCTGAAGACTTAAAGTTATCTTGTACCAGCAACTGAGGCTTCAGTGAGTATATATCATCTGATATTAGCAGCAATCGATGAAAGATTCAGGATGATCTTGCTCCTCGGTATCGAACATTATTTGCACTGATCTGTATCTGTTACCAGAAGCAACAGAACGCAGTGTTACCAAATAGATTGATAGAGAACATCGTTTTCCTTTAGAGATATCCTTGTCATTTGGCACTTCGCAGTTTAAACAAAAAGTTTTCAAAAGATTGAGATCAATCAATTGATTACTCCAATTTTTTTTAAAAATCACACGATGATCTTGCAACGTCAAATTTTATTTTATATATTTATTGAATTTTTAATTTGCCAATTTACTGAATTTCACATTCTTTTTCTTGGGTCACTATAGATACACGGACGATAGGTCGAGGAGATGTAATACCACTTCACTTGTTCTTGTCCTTTTGTGCGACTTTCTTTTTTTTTAATCTTTTTGACAGGTATTTCTTCACGACACCGCAAGTTTCTGCGCCATCGACTAGCCGCGCTTAAACGTGTGAATAAAATGATTGGTCCGTGACGACTGGTCGTTTTTCCTCCCGTTATAAGTCAATCGCGTAGACCGCGAAAGTGTCTTCCGGCTGTATTGCCTTGGGAAGGATTCGCGATCCATTCATGGAGGATAGATCGATCGATCATTCGATCGATCAACCACGCTGTCTTGAGATTAACGCGATCGATGCTCTACGTGAAGGCACTTATATCTACACAGGTGACTCCCTCGGGCTTTTATGATTTCAAAGTGGTTTTTACGTGATTTACAGGTAATTCCTTAATTTCTTCAGATTTTATATCATTCACCACAAATTTTTTATGTCTTGGGACCATGTGATCACTCCCACCCCGAGATCTCTCTAGACTGAAACAGAGTGCGAAGAACGATAGTAAAATAAAGATAGCAGAAAAAATTAAAAAGTAAAATATTCAAATTTTCTGAACGTTAAATAATATTGTTAATAATAAACATTGACGATGACACGTATCCTGATAACGATTAATATTAAACATTCCACCTCGAATTATCTAAGGAATTCTTTACCTTTCACGAAAGTACAAAATAGTCCAAAATCCACGTGGAATAATTTCCTACCAAATTTCACCTCGTACTTTTCCCTTGATAAATTTTCAGTTAATATTCATGCAAGTTGCTCCCTCTTTCGAGTCATTCTCAACCGTCATAACTAAAATTGGCCTTGTGAATAAATTTTTTTGTCGAATGAAAAATTATTACAACTTAAAAGTGCGTCTCGAGATCAGTTAATGAGATTGACGAAAAGAGAGGTATAGAAAAAATATAAATTTATTGGTCAAGTGGAGTTGTACTTTTTGAAGAAGATCCGATCGGATCGGCAGACGCGAAGTCACTGACGCCCGGCATCGAGTGAGCGGATCGTAAGAGGTCTACTACTACTACCAGGCGAATACTAACACAGTAGTAAGCTGGTATTACAAACACCAATGACTCTATACTAGTATAGTGTAGTATATACACCCTGCCAGTGAGCTTCATTTCTGCCAGAATACTCGCCAGCTTCCAGGCCGTGACTCTATTCAATAAAATCCTATTGTATTAGAAATTCTGCAAATGCTCTGCCCCCTTAGTAGTATCTTGATGAGACACAATTGCGCGTAATCATCAATGTTGTTACATATGAATTTTTTTCGGAGAGCTATATCATTACCGAAATATTTCAAATACACCGACATACTATAATAGATAAGGCGACTCGTACGCGTAAGGAACGTGTAACGAGTATACTTTGTTTTAAGGATATTTATTTTCCCATAAAAGTCATTAATTTGATTTGTTAATAGTATAAAAAGCATACACAAATCATACGTGCATTGATCAACCCTGAATTCTTAAATAGATTCCTGGACAGGATTTGATCTATCATAATTACGTAACGAGGTCAGAATAATTTTTTAAAGATAAATCATTTATGGGTATGTCATGGGAATACGAATCTTTTGTTTGTCCACTGATAAGATGATTATCAAAAAATATTTTCTTCAAACGTCAGTAAAAACTTAATTATTCTCTTTGTCAGGATAGCCTTCATACTCAAAGCTCTCGAGATATTTTTACTTCCTATCGAAGTTGAAAATACATTCTTTAAAATCGATGCTCACGCGGTCTCAGTAAATTAATTGTGTAAGCCACGGAAAGACCCCATTAGTCGTGGTTGCCGTAAAGTCCTTCCAGATTCCGACGAAAGACTAATCAGCACAAAGGATCAGTCAAGGCAAGCAGGAGTACATCTCCTAGTTCTCGGTAGAGCAATCTTCCCACGGTATGGGGAGTTCTTAACAGCATCTCGATCCCTAGGTAGTAGTAAAGACAGGGTCGCCGTTTTATATTTAAGTACGCAAACAATTATTAGTAGCAGTGAGTTTTGCTGGGTGTGGCGGGCAGTGAGAATCCGAGAAAACGAAGCACTGAAACGTGCTCGTTCACGGCCTCGACAAGATCAAGGGAAAACGCATAATGCGCGCTGATCTCTGCGACCATTTTACGTAATTGCAATGCCTCTCCGCCTCTTGTGTTTGGATATCAGGCTAGTTAATAATTTCTGAAAGTTTCAAGGACGATGAGTATAAGCATAGCCACGAGACCAAAAAATAGGAAGCAAACACACTGGATAAGAATCAACGTTGTTCCGTTAATGGGTGTGTTTTCAAGTAATAATGTTCATAACAATTTTTTTAAAAATTGAACTCTTGATTTATATTGAAATTTCAAATCTTTCTTATTATCATCATAGTCATGCGTTCTGATGTCATCAACTCATTATCAGCGTACTGATGACAAAGGTGCAATCGGCACTTCAAACTTGACGCTAATGAGGGATGTAATGCAACCGCAGCCCCAGGCTGTCTCGCCGTAATTGGTTAGTTAGCACATTTATTTTATATGAAAACTCGAATAAAAAATGCGAAGCGCGTGCGTCCTAATTGGCGCGCAAACGCGCGTGCGCGCCCGCCATTCTCGGCGAGGACTATCGATCGGTCGATCCATGCGATATCGGGCTTCGATCATTGACACGAATACCCGAGTAAAGTTGCTCACGCTCAGAAGGGACTTATCGATTATTGCGAGTGTCGTGAACATTACTTACTAACCGTTAATTACAGTATGATGACGTAAAGTGCATTTAACCGTTTAGAGGACTCGTAGCACCTATTATGTTTGGTATTTTCAGCGCAATACATCCCAGATGCACTAAGCATGAATCAACTGTGATTTATGGTATTTACTCCACGTTTTCGGCCAGTCATCAAAACATGTGTCAGATCATGATCTTAAACCGTAGTAAATTAACTTAAAAATGTCAAATGTTCTGTAGGTTAATTTGCACATTTTGTATTCTTTGATTAATTCAATTTATAACTATTTAATTTATTTGATTGAGGTTCTCACAATTTCTTTACCTTTATTCACACCTGACCATTCTCGTAGTTAATCTAGCATCATTTAAATCCACTATGTCAGCATAGAGTTTTTGCAGAAGAGGATGATATCAGTGGCACGTCCTTAAGACGTCTCGACCCTCCAGCAAGTACTTAGAGAACTAAGGAACGAGTAAATGAAGTTAGCCAATGCAAGTGAAGTAGTAAATAGTACGTAAGGTTTGTCTTTATCCCTGTAGCTATGCTCTATTAGTGGCAGCAGTAGCCGAGCAGTTTGTAAGGTTGCCGTGAGTTCTCGTGTCGCAGAGAAATCCTTAAGGCACTCACGAGATCAAACTGAAACCATGAAACGCGTAAATTTAAGGTAGAAAGATATTTTTTAAATTGTAAAATTATTAAAATAATTCCTATAACACACAATCGATCACTTCAATTAGTCTCATCGTGATCTATACTTGAGTCTGTCTTAGCTTTTGATAAAATTCTCTGTAAATTATCCAAGATTTGCACCCTTGGTTAACGGAACGTCCGTTGATAATTGCCAGGGACTAATTTATTTTTACCCGACTACAAAACGGTACTGCTGTACATTACTTTTCTTCTTTCTCTTTTTACTTCTCTCGTTTCAACGTCTTCGTGACGTTTACGCGATGGCGCATTGGCGAGTGGAGACCGTTCGTTCGTACGGTTGTAGCCATCGTTACCTGCGGCTCTTGCTTACCTGCAGATGTAATTGCAAGGTACTTGGTATTTTTATCGTTGCCACCGCCACTTTAACTGAACGAACTCGAAGAACACTCTTCATCTTATTGTTGTCTGGTGTTCTCGTCTTTACGGCGAAAAAAAAGAGTCTCGAGGGGGATTGACTTTTAAAAATTTCAAATGGAAATATGAACAAAGGCCAATATGACTGAGGTCCTCAGAAGTCGCACGTGCTCTCTGTTCACTTTGCACCGGCTGCAAGTTGCTGATAAAAATTATACCTTGCTGTCCAGAACTCTTGGTGCACTGTGCAACGAGCGGTCCTTTATAAAAATAATCGCATAACTCGGTATATCTACACTTAAGTTTGTATAGTTAGAAAGTATTTGATTTATTCATAAATGATTAATTTTTCATTTACTCAATGACGCGCATGTAACTACACAATCATACAAAAGTCTTTTTACCTTTTTCGTTATAAAATTTCATAACCCCTTCTTGGCGTGATGCAATCCTAAGTACTTGTTCTATCATAGGACGGGAACATTCAGGCATATGTGGACGAGGACGGTACTTATAAACTACAAAGTAGATAATGGGTACCATTAATGCTGGTATTATCGTGCGAATGTGAGATACAAAGCAAGTAAAAGCACCCAATAAAAATATCTTTGCCGTACGGTAAGAGACCTTACCTTGCTTGTAAAGTCTCGAAAGATAGCCTTGCACATTAATGGAAACGCGTATCAGGATAAAGGCTAACATTTTTTTTAGAACGTACCAGTCCTATTTGCAATATTGCTGCAAATGTCTTAATTCTCAATACGATAAGGAAAAGAGAAATACGAATAAAGAATTCAGAATCCTCCCTATATCTATGTTTTTCTTGAGAATCTAACGCAGACTATTACCTTCCTATTAAACTGTCCATAACAAAGAGTCAGTACGGTGGTTGCTAATTTTCACGATAGAAATTTTCAAGATGGTGGAGCAACGACTTATTAGGATCACATTTCGCATGCATGACCATATCTCGTCCTGTGAATTAGCATATAATCATGGAAACACACGTAGCGACGCGCCAATTCATATCTCCCACTTGACACTCCTCGTTACTTTGTTCCCAGGTGAATTAACATTCTTTTGTCATATACATTGACTTAACCTGTCAATCGGTCCTAAAAAAAAATCCGCACAGGAATAGTACTCGATCGAAAAAGAAAAACAATGCAAATAATTGCGAATAAAGGAGAGCATGTTATCACACATGTTTTCGCAGTGCAATAAGTGTCAACAGAGTTAAAGGTTAGCTAGTCTAACTAAAACTTTAAATTGATCATATAAGCTCATATTCACGTACGTAGCTCATGTTTACGTACGTGATTATAATGATTGGTATACAAATGTCGAAATAAGGTAGAAAATTAGTGTCGACTTTCATACCGTATCATCTATCGCGAATAAAGTTATAGCTAGTATCACGCATGTATATCGACAAGACAGCAATTGTTTTGGCAATCCTCGCTACAATAACGAATACCAAAGAGCAAATGTGTTCATACTCATTGTCTTAGTCATCAAGAGTTGGATAGTCGAGTTGCTATAATTATTCAGGTTCGTCATATTGAATTATGCATTATACCTGTCCATATTTCGCGCGCATAAATTCCCCAGTTACCTCCTGGCATTCCTAAGAGCCGCGGCTACTATAAGGTAAGTTATCGTACGAGTCTCGGCGAGCCTGTAAATCAATAAAAAAGAAAATAATCATCAAGAAGACCGAGCTGAGTTATCTTCGTGCGAACATTATTTTTTAGAGATTTCCCATTTCGCCTAGCATGCGGGTGATCCTGACCAGGATCGAGAATCTGCTTAAAGGCTAACGAACACGCGAGCGCGTGTCTTTTGAGAGCGAAGGACACTTACCAAAGTGCACCAACTGCATACGGAATGGCAAGTAGAGATTATCGAAAGCACGTTAATTACTCTGGTATAAAATTTTTCAATCCTGTTATAATGGCCAGACGTTAAAAACGAAGCATCCGTTCGGATCGAAAACCTTGGTGGATCAGAGTCCGTTAATCTTGCGGGATGAGAAAAGTGCCTGGGAAAATGGCGGGTGTAATCTTGTCGTGACACTCTGTAACGGAGTCTTGCCCTCATCGATTTAAATTGACACCTTGTAACACGTTCTGGATATCCCTGAAATTCTTGGTTCATGCAAGACATTTCACTCAGAATGGAGTACCGTTGTGATCTTGGGCCATTGGCTTTTCCATATAATATTTCCGAAGAGACATTGAACTGTCCAAGGTCATCCGTGGGAGGTCGTGTGCCTACCTTTTATTTTTTTTTTTTTTTCTTAACAGACACGGAAGCAGAATGATAAAGAGAAAATAAGAAAAGGGTTTCAGACAGTAAGAAAGTCCAGGATGGAAGGTCGGGAAGGAGGATAAGTAAGTGTAAAGTAAGTAGTGTAAGTAAGGAGTAAAGTTAGCGAGTAAGTGAGTACAGCAGCGCCTTTACTCAGTCGCGTAAAGATTTTCGACGCGTAGGCTAACCAGTTTTTCTCAGAGAGAACAAACTTGTCAGTTATAGATGGTGGAAAGCGTATAATACGGCGACGAAAGTGCAAATGAGAACGAAATCAAGCCTTGGGGATGCTGGTACGATCGCGTGAATGAGAGTGGCCGGTATGGAAGCTCATCAGGGTGGAATATTATTACGGTAGAGGTTATGTTATACAGAAACGTGACTGCATGCGCGACCGTATAGTAGAGCCGGTGTAAATACGTATATGGGTTATATACGCGTATGCACATATAGATACACTAAATCCATGGTTATACCACGCGATTCTCTCAGGTAATATAATCCCTACAACGCAGCGGGTAATAAATTTATTTAGATATTTTTTCAACTTGTGTAATTGCACGTTAAACTGTTCTGCTCCTTCCAAACCCTTCTTTTAAATATATCCTTTTCCCTTATTTCTCGCAACCACCCTTACTTATAAGCATAACCGTTTGCGACACGATCAGCGCACTTTTCCTTATAGAGATGGCCGAACGGTCATGCGATATGGTAGCTCTCCGCAACAATCTGCTTTGAATTACAGGGATGTAGGTACAGGTATATATATATATATATATATATATATATAAAGTAAGTTCAACTTATATAGGGGGTTAGCATTCACTAAGATACTCCTGCTGGAATATGTATTTACCATTTATGAAAAACATCAGTGCTTCTTACCGACCCGTTACGATTGTTCGTGCAAGATTCTCCTCTCCTAATCGCTATAGTAATTCCACTTTGCGTGCAGGGGTAGTTTGGCTACAGTGATCCTATATATACAAGTACCGAATGCTACCCTAATCGGCGTTCTTCTTATTCATAGAGTTCTTTCTGTAAATGTATAAGACGGCCAGATAGTTTAGAGCAAAGTCGAGAAAGAGAACGAAGCTGAGCCTTTGAGAATTAACCAGCATTTGCATTGTAATAAGCGTGGGTAATCACTATGATTGCAGTGGGCG
The DNA here is from genome assembly GCA_030142595.1 of Trachelus iudaicus. NCBI lineage: Eukaryota > Metazoa > Arthropoda > Insecta > Hymenoptera > Cephidae > Trachelus > Trachelus iudaicus. Next base: position 2,162,368 of record JARQTH010000318.1, read on the forward strand.
TGCCAATCCTTAATAGCCTTGCCCAAAAGCATGAGGCCGCTCCGGCAGCGATATATACCGTACAGGGCTATTCAGGCGTATTGCACCGCGCGAAGGTGGTTCTGCCATAGAAATCAAATGTACGGGCTAACTTCGTTTGGTGCAATATCCCTGAATAACCCTATAACGTAGAGACGCAGTGTGAAACTTTTATCGCTTCGGTGAGTACGTTGTAATTTTTCGAGTGAAATAGCACGCGGCCTCGGCCCTTCGGGAATATAATGAGTGCCAGGGCCGGCCGGGGCTTTTATTTCTCCTTACGACGTTAAACGTCCTCTTCGTGGTCATATACATATGTATACGTATAGGGTACCTGATGCCCTATAGTCCTAAACCCGTCCCGGACACACGTCTCAGGTTCATGCCCCTGCAACCTACAACTTTGTGCGATTTACTCCAAGTGCATCGGTGCAATCCAGCTCTTATACGGTCGCCTTCGTAAGATTCCAATTATTTCCGAGAGAACCACTCGCCGTCACCGTTGTACAATAAATTGGATGATTTGGACGATGATAAGATCCTTGGGTGCACCTGATATTCTTAAACTACCCTGTGCCATTCCTTGCACTTGGTTGTATCTGGTGGTTAGTCGTGTTCTGATTAGGTAATTCGAGTTAATCGTTGCTCGCGTTATTCATTCGCTAATTGATCCTTCTTCGTGACGCTTCGTATACTTTTGGTATACCTGCACTCTGTGATCGGCATCTGGAAACCGGCTTATGTCCACTCCAGCAGTTCTCTCATACTGCTTCTGTACGTTCTTTTTATCTTCGTGTCCCTTGCATTTCTCTGCCGTTCTGCGAAAACAAGATCCTTCTTCGATTTGGCAGGTGTCCTTTCTCTCTCTCCCTTTAAAATATCTGTCGGAAGCTATAAGACGCCATTTTTAGTCTGATATGGTCTTTTTTTCACTTGGCAATGGACGCAGGACTCTTCGAAGTGGTCAATGTGAAATCGTGAGATCAGAGATCGAAGATCGGTCTTGCTGGACCACGAGTACCAAGCATGTCGGCACTAACTTGTATTAATGTTGTCGATCAATCCTAATGCACGTGGTCACATCAGCACCGCAACGACATTTGCGTATGTACCATGGATACGTGTATAGCTGTATATATAAAGAAGACCAGTATAAATCCTAGGTCATCGTGATACACGGTCCATAGTGGTCACTGGATGCTGCACATATAGAAATTCTCTGCTGGCTTTCTGGCTGTGGCTGATAAAAAAAGATACAGCGATTGCGTAGGGCGGAAGCGAAGTTTTTATTTTTCCCTTTGTTTTTTAATGGCAAAGCAGAGGAGATAACGTCATGCACGAAGCGATTGAAGGATCTCCTTGAGCAATCCAAGGTAAAAGTCTTCCACGTGCTAAAGTCGCAACGTCTATTGTCTTAATTTTTCAACCTACTTCTCAGGGCGTAACCGAGAGAGGTCTAAGGACAGTTTTCTCATCTAAAGACGACGTTTGCTCATTTTTTTTCCATCATACGTTTCGCGATGACTTGCAAGGAGACGACGATTATCGTCGCGGCAGAGCTTACATCGTGCTACGTTAATTGAACGTGATAGATTATCGGAGGGCGTTACCGGAAACTTTATTCTCGCCCTCAGGATAAATCCTGGTGAGCGTCGTCATGGAGTAGCGGAAAATCAACTTAGCTAGGAATCCGCCTTTAAGTTCTTTGCGCATTCCACTAACTGTCCTCGAGAATTTTTTCTATCTTCATGTCGATCCTGAGAAGTCCCACGTCCTGCGCTATTAATAAAAAATAAATTGTATTCCGCCCAAAAGAAAAAGGATGATTTTTCAGGTTACCACAAAAGTTAGTTTTAAATGGTTCAGTGATTCCTCTCACACGTTTCCAATCGGTAAGCTAAAAACTGCCTGAGCTACTGGTATAGGCGTGCGTTAACTCCCGAAGCCGGTACTAATGAACCATGGCAAAAGTAAGTGAGTAATAACAGTAAATGGTTGTTGGGCGAGTTCGGTACGTTTCTGTGAACGAATCACAACTCGTGTAGGCGAATCTGTAGTAAAAGTAAGTAAGCAATAGCAGTAAACATTTGAGAGCTGCTACCGTGATCGTAATTGGTGTTGGCTCGTGCATTGTTTCTAAGGTTGATGGGCGAGGTGGACGAGGGAGGAGAAAGAGGAGAAGAGAGTCTCCTTTGGGCATTCTGCGTCCGCTGGTTCGCGGCAAGAAGAATGAGGATTTCGTTTCATTTTCTCTACTGGACCTCTTCTTTGTTCTTTTATTACCCTTCGTCTACTTCATCGTCATCATTACCTTCTGTTTCTTCTTCCTCTTTTGGCTCTTCTTCTTTTCTCTGGGCTTTCGCAGAGAGAAAAAGAACAACCGTATATACTTTCGCGGAGCTCACGACGAGGAGGTACGGGGCGATATATAAATTACATGTCTGATCCCTGGGGCCCTGAGGAAGTAACGGGACCCCGGACCCAGTGGTCGCCGATCTTAGCCGGCCGGTCCGATCTCCTCTGCTTCGTGACAGCGAAAAGAGAAGAAGAACTTGGAGACGATGGAGACTCACCGCTATAGAGAGTGTAAGAGAGTGGTAGTTGAATGAGAGAGAGAGAGGAGAGTCCAGTTGATCGGCAGCTAAGATTGTGCAGAGTTACGTCAGCATCTTATTGGTACGCGCATAGGTACATGAGCGGTCGATCAAAGGGACTCTGGGACTCGTTTAATGGCCGTGTGTGAATATCTTCAGTTCTCTGTTTGCACTGCATTCGTATACCAGGCCGCAAAAGCATCCGAAACTCACTTTGGTCCCTCTTGGGGGAACTTGATTTCTTTTTGTCCTGGGTCCGTTCTCCTCGGTGAGGACATTGGGCCAGAGTTTCTTTTGTTGACCGGGGAGAACTGCAAGCTTCCTGGTTTGCTCGGAATCATTCATTGAACGTCGTCTACTCTTTTACGTACATATATTATATTTTCATGTGAACTATCCTTTCGCACGGCGTACAACCCGTTTACCTAATTATCCGATTCTTAATGACTATTGACCCTATCATTTTTTCTAATTGAATCATTCGCCCGCGAGGTCATCAACTCGGCCTTCATTAATAAGGCTTTTGGCATTTCCTGGTGATAAATAACGCACGCCTGCCAAGACATACTTCGCGGTGGCATCGCCTATTTGTAAACAGAACAGAATCTCGTTATGTTCTTCACATACTTATGTATATTCCAGAGTATTTATTCACATACGCTCTGGCAAGTGTGTCTAATGTTACGCGAGGATGCCAAATGGCAGAGTTTGCGTGAGATCGGCAACACCTACGCTTCGAGGCAGCTTTCACATTTCCCATAAATGAAAGCGGGGCTTCCACGTCTAGTATCCCGCGGCAGCACCCTGTTTCATCTCGTCTACAGATGCTCTCGTGTGAACCGCGTAGATAGTTACGCAACGAGGAACTAATAGATATACGTACGCCCAACCTTGTAAGATGAAAAGTTGTTCCTTAACTTTTATAGCTGATCAATGACCGATCGATGGGATTGGCAAATAGAATTTATCTTTTACTTTTTTTTTTTCTTTCTTCTTTTTTTCTTCTTACTCTTATTCGTGTCGTCGAAGTTTAGACGCACACAATAGTACATTTGTCCAAGTCATGCTTAGTACTTCCTTATAGCGATTTACGGTAGTGCGATCTATTGAAAATCTTAAGAACAAAACCGATCTTCCCGTCATGGATTGATCGGTTGATGAATCGATCTTAAAATCCGCGAACGATTTTATAAACAACACTCTGACGAATCGAACTAATGAAAAAGTATCGGTATTGTCTACTCTAGATCATGTTTGTACCGATCGCGATCGGTTAAGATCTTTGCTTCGCGCTGAGCGTGTCGAACCGGTATCTACGATTGTAAAACGTTTCGTAGTTCTTCGGTTCATTCCCGAGGGATTGTATAGATTGCTTCTCGATCTTTCGTATGGTTGACGTAGTAGCTTCCGGGCATTTATCATTTGGTTCTAATGGAATCCATGGCAGTTTATATATATATATATATATACACAACGCGTCGAATTAATTAGTAGATTAATATTTCATAAATTAACGGTACCGCGACAAAATATCATGGGAACACCAAGGTGACAGCTCAGTACAGAAAGCGGTAAACTGACAATCAATAGGTCATCGCACCATTGTGAAACAGCCATTAAGTTCGTTTCCCTTAAGTTGCTCGATATTGCGAGATAATAACGATACTATTTATACTTTAATTCGTATACATTTTTTATTAATTAATTTTCATTCATTTATTTGAGATTTATATAACTTTTAAATAATAATAATATAATTTTATCCGACCGTGCGTACGCATACAGCATCAATATGTACACGGATATCCCTTAATGGAGCTAACTGACTTCTTACGGCGATCTTCATAGAAACGTCCCATTATGGCTATTAGCCTAATAGATATATAGTGTTCCAAGGGTTCCTTAAGCTCCTACATCAAATACCTCGGCGTAAACCGGACGACTGGATTTTACCGTTTGTTTCATGGCGCCATGAACGTCATCCGAGATAATTTCCCACCTCTTGCACTAATTCCAATGTATAATCTCTAGGCATTGAGTACATGTTAAGACGTTATGTCTTTCGAACGCGTGAACCTGTCCATTATGGTTAGCTAATGATATCTGGATAACAAGGAGTTACTTTTGGGTCTTCTTTTTGTCGATCCACTATTAGTATCACGATTACCCGTGCGAAGGATATTACTTTTTTTTTCTTATCAGTCGAATCTCAACTATATATATTGTATATATGTATAGATAGTATCTTAATATAACTATAATGGATATTAGGTAAAATCAACAGTAGCGATAAATTGTATTTCTAAGAAATAATTTTTGACGCGTTAAAGATGACACGCAGATGCACAGTCATCGAATTCTCGACCCGTGACCAACGACACAGTTCTCCTCGATTCCTTAACGAATGACTCTTCGCGATTTAATGCAGAGTCACGACCGAGTGCAAGAGTGTCGTGGCAACCGTATTGCGTAATACGATTTCGTGCGGAAATTACAATTTCCCAGGAAAAATTGCGGCGGAAGAGGTAGCGAATCGATCGAGCAGGGAGAGCAGAAAGATGTCGTAAAATTGAGTGAGAGCTAGAACTATTACGTGCAGTGTAAAATTGAATGATAAAATTACCTGGCTACAATAAACGTAAAAATCGTTCTAATAGATTTATTATTACGTCATTGATTTCTACGGCTTACAGATAAATCTAAAATATGCGTATAACGTTACGAAGCCTCCGAAGACCGAAGCACGTCCCATTATTATAATCATCAATATCAAATATGCATATACGAATCACTTACTCGATACGATAATAAAGTAAGAATAATAACAATACTTATGCCAATAACACGATTAGGGAATATCCTATGATATTTGAGAATTATCAGATAACCTGATATTAAGATACATCCAAAGTATCCTCGAGATAGTCTATCGATAAGCAAACGCTAGATTCTTAGGTTAGGTTATGCCGTGATGGAATATAACGTAGGAAATTTCGGAATCGATAGCAGGAAGAAAGTAACAGTAACGGCAATCGCTGGAAACTTTATTACAGAAATTCTCTCATGGGTTAACCGTCTCTAGGTATATACGTAGGCATAGCAAAGAGTTGAAATCTTTGTGAGATCCTCTTTCTATTCTTCTACGTCCATCCGGGATCGGCAAGCAGGAGGAAAGTAACAGTACCTTAGGTTGGTGTAGTATAAATCTTAGGGTGCGAGCAAATTGTCCTGGCCTCTCTTATTGTTAGATAGGACAACGGGAGAAGTAAGGTACGAATAACAGCTAACAGGAAACGTTGTAGGTTGGTATCTATTGCGCGTTCGAGCCGCCTATGGTAGTCTGGTTATGTTGCTAGGGATTTTCAGGGCTGCTCGTAGTGGCTGCTCGCTTGGTTAGTCTGTCGTTCGCATCTATACAAGATGAACTCTATGGATGAACGTATATGGGGTTCGGTAATTGTCTCCATAGGTGCCGCAAGTATTAGCTACAGACTCGGTAGTATTGTATGGTATAAAGTCAATTGTGAACGTGGGACGTGTCCGCGCGATTCTTATTTATCTGATAGAGGATTATTGATTAAGGGATTCAATGGTTTTTGTTCTATGGGGAGTTTCTGGATATGTGGAATGATAGTATGCAGAGAGAATCTTTTTATGTGGAAAGTTTTAATGGGGTTTTTTGTTGTTGTGGAATGAAGATTGTGGACAGGAAGTGTATTCTTATGTAGTGTTACGTCGATATTTGTGAACGTAGGTTGATCGTTGATGATTATGCAAGACAGTGGCAGGCCTGTCTTTATATGCCGTTGAAATATTCGAGGTCAATGTGAAAGGTTGACCTCCGGAATCATTAGGCTGAAAAATCATCCGGTGTTATTCTGCTATATACATTATTCTGATCTTGTCTTCCGATTGGACTAAGCTCATCATGATGCTCTTATAAATTAGGGGAAAGTAGGGTCATTGGGTTCGTTGTGTGCTTTTCTTTCTGGGAGTCGTTTAATTTTTCTGTTTGCATTTGATCTTTGGAGATATAGGACATTTAGAAGGTTAAAACCGAATTAAATGTCGTTAAGATTAGAGGAAGTGCGTTGGGAATTATTCGCAAGGTACTTATTTATACTTTATTGTTCGATTAGCTTTTGGAATTTGTTCTTAGAAATATCCTGTAGGGTATTATTTTTTTATTCACAATGCACTGTATCAATCGTGACAAATTGGCATTCCGAGTACCAAATCATCGAATTGTATTCTTTACATGACACGATTGGGTTATTTAAGTTTTGTATTTAGGCCGCGATTTCGCAGCGAAATTGAGAAAGTCGAAATCAAATTTCCCTTTCCACTACTTAAATTTCCCTCATTATCATTCGTTGTCATGTAAGATACAATAATGATATTCTCGTTCCCATTACTTGCCTTCATTGTCTCCAACACACGTTCGATTTTTCTGAACTTAGTGATCGACCCAAATTCCTCTTTAAAATTTTACCAAAAACTTACCGTCTACAACCTCCAACAACAGCAAGTCAGACAGACTTCATTTACATTCACATTTCCTCAGATCATTCTCAAAAATGTTTTTGGATACAAGCATAACTTAAAATATTTTCAAAATCCCTGAATGTTCCAAGAAAACTAATTAGAATTCGACTCGTGTACTTTATAATTATAGAATAACCAACTAATCTCAAAGTGGAAAGTATAAATGTATTCCACGAAGAAAAAAAGTATATTGTCGCCATTTCGAAAGGAAGCTAATGGCAGTTACGATTATCGTCCAGTCTGGCTTCCGTTTCAAAGCAAATAATCGTAGCGTGCCACGAAGTACCGCGACAAGTAGGCGTAATAACAATGAAGAGTGTCCCAGTTTCGGTACCGATATCCTTACAAAAGTAGTGATACTAGGCAGTACCGGCAGTACTAACCGGTAGCACACGGCTTTTGCTATCTTCTCATTTATCATTCTCCCAGGCGCTTCTTGCATGCTAATAAGGAAATAAGTGGAGTAGCCCGACCTAGTGTAAGTACCTGGTGAAAATATGAGTCCTAGTGAAACTCGGCCACTGAAGTGAACATAGCCATCTCGATATCCACAATACAGGTCTAGAAAGCCCAATAGAAGGCAACCGGTTTAAGTTTACAAGCTAGTTTAAATTTTGGCGCCATCCAATACTTCTTCTCTTTCACCTTGATCCACGTACGACCCAAGTAGTCAACTACACGTAACCTCGAACTACGTAACTCAAAAGTGACTAATTGTAAGTACCGTACAACCGTGCGACTGTCAACCTTGTAAAACAAGTAATAAAAATGTCGTATATTTTAAATAGCTACAAGTAAAGTGTCTTATATACAATAGGAGTGTCGTTAAAAAAAAAAAACAAAAGAAAATAAAAATATTAACGTGGGAGACTTAATTAGAATAATGGACACGAGTGTCCTGTTTGATTTTTAATGTTCACGTGGGCGGATTGGCATATCGTCAATTAACATAAATTTGTTTCTTCGCGATTGCCAACTGATAAACGAGATATCGGATTAGACTGGCTTCACGCGATCGGCATGTAACGAGTCAAATTTAATCCACGCAACGTAATTTATCGACGATAATCGTGCTGCACTATGGCCCATTCGCACTTGTACCTATATACTAGTATCTACACTAGGTACACACTATTTCTGATTGAGCAGCATAGTCACGCAGTATTATAAACCTAACGTCTCTCGCCACTACGTAATACGTGAGCACGCGTGCATCTTCATTTCTATTAAAATCGCTATAAATCAGATTTACACCAAGCATATGTTACTACGTTAGATAAACGCGAAGTAGCTAGATAGCTTGCGTGCGTATTTATACGTAATATAAACGCAGGGGCATTCCTGACGGTACGTCAGTGTCGCGAGACATTATAATTTTAGCATATCGTACGAACGCATATATTTATATCTATAATATACTATAGACATAGATACACGTGTGTAACGCGAGGATATTGCCCTACGTATTATATTCATATATAGATATACGTATAGAAACTTTTGTACTGGAACTTGCCGTTTTACAGTCCTGAATTGCGCAACGTACGGGCTCTCCTACGGCCCCGATACACCTTCGCATTATCCGCACGCTGATTAACAAAGTCTGTAATTAAGCAAGGACGCGAGTCCTTGCAATTTATTCACTATGTATGTAGTACGTGGATTAACCGAGTTACAACAGTGTTATTACCCGAGCCGCGATTCCACGGCGTGCTTACACGCATTTTACACCGAATTAAGAGGCTTCGCGTATGCCTGGTGCTTTGGAGGGAATGAAAAAAAAAATACATGGTACAGTAATGATTGTTATCAGTGACACAAAGCAACGTGAGATTTATACTTTTTTTCTTCGTAGGTTGAAATTAGGAAATTTGAACTTGGCAATTTAATGGTGAATTTGTCGGTTGGCTTTTTTTTTTCTCGAAATTTTATAAGTAAACGAAGCACGTGGTTCGAGCATGAAATTGTGTCCCTGCGCAATAAATTTTCATATTCACCATAACGGATATCACTTCCTCGTGAAGAAAGGCGGTAGGCTGGAATAATATCACGGCGTGGTGGCCGGGTGCCATTTCGTAATAATAAGGGGTCCCACCGAGTTATGCCAACAATGGATGTACAATAGGCGTCGTATTCGATGGCAAAACTTCTTGGAGAAAGATGAATATCTGATATGGGAATATCTGGCGTGAGAATGCGGACACCTCCATCTTGTCTGACGACGTCGAGGAAACGAAAAAAACAGACTAGTATTCGGTGCCGCAATATAAAATATAATGGAGCATTGATACTGTACAGGTAATTTCGTAGTTAGCATCATATGATCAGCTAGAAATTTGGTACACGCCGGTTGGGCAATAACGCGGGAAAATTGAATTGCTAAATTCGAGCAAGGTGTTTGGTTATTGCATACATTAACCATGGTTACGTTGAACAGTTGCTTTCCAGTAAAGGCTTGGGAAAAAAGATCCTTCAAATGTAACTGGTTTTCCGGTCATGCGCAAGAACGTGGAATTCCATGAGTACGTAGGTATACCGTATGTAGTACAAGCGAGAGGAAGGAAACGTAAGTTACGGCTGTAAAAGCATTGCGCAAGTCTTCTTGGTTAATTCTTCTTAATTCCTTGCAATTGTCCGCGCGAACGCGTATTTAATTTTTTTTGAGTTCTTCAGGTTCACTGCCTGTCTCGGAACTCTTACTTTCTTCTTTCCTTCACTTTTGTCCTTTGCAATTAGCACTGCGTCTTGGGTAGATAAAAAAACTTTCTTTGCAAGCCAAATCGAGAGTTTTACGTGGGTCGCGATGCGCTTTGTAATAACGATTTTATGGTTTCATTTTCTTTTTAAGTATGCCATTAATCTTATCTTCCCGTGGCACCAGAAATATTTGAGATTGCAAAATAACTCGATCCAAGTAAGGCAGAAAATATATTAATGTCCATAATTTGCCGGAATATATTTAAAGTGGCTATTGCGTGTTAATTAATTCGTTACGACGTTGCGTAAACGAATTTAATTAGAGCTTACACTGACCTTTCTCAAAAGTGATCATCGTGCATAACCGATTAACAGCGGCAGCCTTGTAACATAAAATTAGCATAGCGTGACGCTTTCTGGTAATATCAACGCACAGAAAACATTTACGAACGAAGTCTCTGTACAGAGTTAGTACAAGTAACAAGGGATACTTATTTCAATATTGTTCATCTACGTACATAGGCAGAAGGTAACTTGTTCTGTATTGAAAGAAGAATTTCCAAGGCAGACTCTCACTTTCCTCGGTATTCAATGTTCTTCCTTGGCGACCGTGCATGGACCAGATGACATAAGACCACATGGTCGTATGGTACCAACATCGTGAAGCAAGTGATTTATGAAGCTTTCTCCCAGCAGCAAATAGCAAATCGCAAAATGTTCCTTTAGACCTCTCTCGACCTCCGCCCCCCCATCTCTCTCTCTCTTCCACTCTCATTCTCCTTCGATTTGCTTTATTCGTATTCGATAACTTCTTGGCGGTAAAGAACATACGAGCCATGAGAAAGGGAGTTGAGGTTATAAGGATCTACGGTAGTAAACTCACAAGACGTTGACACTTAACACGAGCCATGAGTACTACCAACTAGTAGACTGTACTATCGTACAACTAGCTACAGTTCGCAAGCGTGTCATGCCTTATAGAAATCTTTCAGCGATTCTTGTCCGTCTGGTGATACGAACGCCTTCGCCGTTACAAACGATAGTTAAGGTGTAGCCCGGTATGTCGAACGATGGATTTACTTGTGAAACAAGCATAATTCTCGTGACTCGTGTCGAGCGACTGAGACAGCTTAATAAATTCGTGGGACCCACTGTCCTATCCAGCGAGTTGCAGAACAATTCACGCTTGGCTGAACTCGCGTTTCTTACGGTAATGGCGTACCGGTCCATTTTTGGTAGGGTGCTGGTGCCCCGATGATGATGATGATGATGATGACGGTACTAGTGGATAGCCAAGAGGTACTTCTGGTTCTTTAATAGTTATTAGGGTGTAATACCAGCTTAAGGGCAGTCTTTAAACTGGAATAGCCATCGCTTGGTAAACTTCACGAGTCAGCCGGTATCTTTTTTTTTTCTGTGGATTTGGCTCGGTCCGATATATTCAGATGAGAGGCTCAACCTTGAACGGTTGGGTCGTCGAACTACTGAACATGAGCATGGGTCCACCACGGTACTTTGAAGTCCCAGGGGCCTCAGCGTACCTCACCTTCATGTTGACTCGAACCCAACCTTAACTTAACTTACTGCTACTGGGATACACTCGTTCGGCGTAGACACTTACGTATGTGCGATCGGACTACTGGGCATGGAAGAAGATCTGTTGAATCGATCTGAAGTATCCAGCGCAATTTATTCCTTTTATGTATGAATTGAGTCATTATACAGTATCGTGTAGACCGGAGTTAAGTAAATGGAAATTATACGAAGTAATAACGAGTTTTCACGATGCGAGTGTCGCTGCATTAGCATTTTGATGCGGTACAGTGAAGCTGATAGTATTTATAAATTGTTTATCGATTATTGGACTTTCTCTCTCTCTCTTTACAAGTAACCAGATTTTTAAATCTTTTTTTTAATAGAACTACCACTTAGCCTTGAAGCCTATCCTTAGCAAGGCTCCTTCTCTCATCACAATGGACACCGTTACTCTTGGACTTAATTCCGGTTAATCCTGGTGCGGAAAAGTAACGCCATTCCCAGTGGATTAGATGCCTAAGCCAGATAGGACTTAACAGTAGTTGATTAATCAGACGATACCACAGGATCCTGAAGGTACTGTTCATTCGTGCGAATTAAATCCCTTATAGATCTGAATCAAACTGTTTAAATCTATTACTCCATAATATTTCTTTCACGTTGAAGCCTATCCGGTGCCACAATGGAAAATGGAAGTGTAAGACGGGTAAAACCAGATCGATAGATCATTATTCCTCTCATGATCTAACCTAATGATTTTACAAGGTAAGTGTCGTTTGTCGACTTAAATCAAACTAATCCATTCGTGAAACGAAATGGCTATGCCGGTGGATTAGCCATGAGCCACAGTAGCCAGTCCAAGACTGAAGTCGTGGCTTGGCTGCCTATAATACTTAAGTAAGGGCCCCAATGGTTCTTGGTGGACAATACCCATACGTCAACCTGCATGAGTTACCGAGCAGCTCTGCTCCTGCAATACAGAACCAACCCCCATATCCCATACGTAATCCGGTCTTGTATAAATATATATGGCTAAGAGGGAGAGAATATCTCTAAAGTGAAATAGTAAGCGAAAGAGAGCTTAAGCTAGAGAAGGAGGAGGGGGAGGAAACGAAGTCTTAGAGAGAAAGAGAGAGAGAGATGGTTTATAAAATATTTGGGAATGCGTATTTATTGGCGTATAACTCGGCGGGGCAGTCAATCTGATAATTGGAGGCGGGCAGCCATTGCTCGCTCTGACCGCAAGTTGAAGTTGGAGTTGGAGCCGGTTTCGCGCACTGCTACCGTACTAAAATATTGTTCGCCGTGGGTGGCTTTATGGCCTCTACTGATCTAAGGCCCTTTTCGATTCCTTTTCTTGTCAGATACAAACTTATTGATAGTTCCACCGTTATGGGCCTTATCACGGTATTGCTACTGTTCCATAGAGATGTACGTGCACGCCAATACAAGCTGGATGTTCCTCGCGGCCGAGGGGAACGAAACTGAATTTATCTCCCTTGTCTCCGAACTTAATCTCTACAGTACAAGTTTGTATCATTCCAGTATTTATGACCTTTGACTTTTTAGGAAAAATTGCAGAGACCAACAGAGAGCGAGAGCCGTTTGGTTATAACTGGAGAATGCCTTCGCTCTTCTATTCTATCCCGAACGCTTCGGGTTGGGATAGAGCTGAGAAAGTGGAAGGTACCTGTATGCAAGATGCCAAAGACTATCGTTCGTATGATGGTGGAGGTACGACCTTCGTGCCAATACTAGGTAGGTACGTACCTGTTCCGATCAAAATTCATGCAAAGTGTGCTGCGCATTACCTTACTTCTTGGTAGGTGCTTGATTATGCCTTTAGCAGGATGATACATGGACCCAATCTCATTTGGAGCGGGCCCCCTTGAGGTGAGAATGGGCCAGGAGACGACCTTCGGTATAAACTTCGCATTAATATAACGCGCGGTAGCCAATCACAACGCCCACAAATCCTCCGATTAGAGAGGCTCATTTTCGAGCGTGTAACACCGTGTAATGACGATTAATTGCGATACCTGCGATGCTCGCTTGATAACGATCTTCAATATTAATCGGTACCCACTGTGAGATCATTCGATTCGATGAAATTAACATTGTGCGTACGAATGATACTTTGCTCGTTTCCTACTTCTTCCTTCTTGGTCCTCGAATTTTTTTTAGATTGATCGATCCTTTTTTTGCTACACACTTTTATCCTTGTTCTCGAGACTCCCGCCGATTTTTCAGTTATATCATTTTGTGTTTTCGTTTCCTCGGGATAGGTACCAGACCGATCATTCCCGTAGAAGCATTTACAAAATATGTTCATTGACCTGGTACTTTGGCTACTTCGTATGCCAAGTCTTAATGGCATACTGGGATTAATGAAAATCATATCCAGTGAGTGTGTTAATTACATTTCTATAAATGACAGTCATTTGTAGCAAGATTAAATTATAGTTATCACTCGCTATGATAATTTGAGATTTTTTTTATAAGAATATGTTATTCAGATTAAATTCTGGGAAGTAGATACCGGTATTAGAGTTTTACATACATCCAGTCACTTTATTACTTAACCCATCCGGCTAGTTTCATGTGTACGGTAAGTACTAAGGATAAATGAGGAATTTATAATACGAATTAGGTAAAAAGAAAAAAAAAACACGGTCCCCACCGGATGCAGCAATTACAACATTTTTCTTTCAATCTCAATATATTTCACAGAAAATTTATGGTCTACCATTATGCGATGGCGCGATGGAGTTTCTTAAATAATTTATCGCTCCCACTCTTTTGTTCATTTATCGACCGGTCGCTAGTCGATACGCATCCCAGTATGGTATAGGTGGTTCAAGTGGATTCCCAGGGAAATCGATTCCTTAATCAATGAATTAATCGTCTTCACCCGCCTAGTCGTACTTAACCCTTGACCCAGAGTACCGACAACACCAACACCACCTCTATAGAAATAAAAACCTCATTCAAGTACAAGAGTATTTCAACTTTTCTCCTGGTACCACGATGAAGAAAAAAAAAATTATCTACACACATGCGTCATACGTGCAGCAGGATCATCGTCCTGTTTGCATTATCCAGTACGTGCTAGGAGCATTGTACGTTTAACACGCGCGCCAATACACCTTATTCCTTCCTCCGGATACAACACTGGTTTTGTACTTAGGTACTCTTGCCAAGGCCAAAGTACTTCGCTACACTATATTATTCTCCGTATTAATATCCTGGACTAGAAATCTTATTAAATATCACAGTGGATCGCGTTAAAGAGTTTTCACGAAGAGGTTGGTAATTAACTTTTTCAATTAGCTGTCCAAGAGTCCCACAGTTTCTCATAGCCCACGGCCATATAGATATCTAACAATCAACGTAAGAGGATGACGTTAAGGTAAGACGTATAGCAGATTGAGTATTGGCCTCCTCCGGTAGATATAAAGTAGAAGCCACTCCTACTTCGATCAAGAAGGTATAAATCGGAGGATGTAATCAATTGAACTTTTTGCTACGCTGCCTTTGGTGTAACAGTAACAGCTCACCGTGGTAACGGGTCTTTTTTTTATGACGTCACATGTTACAACACGTGTTAACCGTACTGCGAATATTTTCGGACGTTAGTTACAAAATTTATTTCATCTTTGTTAATTCCTGACATCAGCCTCGTAAGACCGAACTTCCGGTTTGGAGATAGAGGAACAGCAAAATACGTTATAGATAAAGTCTTAGGTGAGAATCATAGCGAGTAGGCGAAGGAGTTAATCTTTTGAAAATTTACTTTTAATTAAAACTTAGACCAAAGTCCTGGCAGATCGATAATGATTTATTTTTTTCTTTTTAATGTCTACTTAACCGCTACGGATGCTTCGATTATCCTTAATTGTCGCTTAATTAACTTCGTTATATCATCGATCAGGATTCTTGTCTGTATCCATACTAACGCCAATTACTCAGCGCACCGAACGACGATAATTTTAGTGAAAATCAGTGAAAATATTCTAGAGAATTTTAAATGGAATTTAACTGTTCTTTGGTTACTGATAGGGCTTATTACTAATTGTAAGTATGTATTGTTAAGGCACTTCCGTTCGCTTTACCGGACATTCCACTGGTTGAGCGTTCATACGATTTTTAAGGTACATACTGGAACGGTAGATAATTGTTCAAATTGGTCATTAAGGTACCAAATGGAATTTAATGAATTGGGTTCTCATGCCGAGCAAATGGCATTCGACATCTGAGCTAGTTTCGACACTAGCTGTTTCTATTAATCCAGTTGACCTATTTTTTTGTCACTTTATTCCCAGATATTTTTTATCCCCCTTTTCTTCACTTTCACTTGATTCTCTTTCGCATATTTTCAACGCAGCCGCTTATTCTTCTCATTCGTATTTACAGTCATGGCTCCTTTGATTCCCATTCGAAGTCCAAAGCGTTGCGGACGAACCCTAAGGCACGCCAACTTCCACCAACGTGGAAATCTCACGGGCGTGATTTACCGTTCCACTTTCTACCGAGGATTTATCGAACGATCTATTGGTCCATGTAATAAATAAGTCGGCCCGGCCTTTGATGAAATCTTTCGCGCTTATATGTAACTATCAGCACTTTTTATACAATAGCATAAATGAACTGCCTGTATCATTATAATTTTCAAGATCATTAATTCAGACATCGCTCTTATCGATCCTATTAAAAAATCATCATTATCTATAATTTCGACGCGTAACAAATCATTTGATTATTCCTACTCGTATAATAAACAAGTTAAATTATGCTCCTACGCTTAATCGTATGGTCTGCCTGATATTTACCCGACACAGTGTATATTTCAAATGCGCGATTCGTTTTCGAATAAACAGAAGTCATTTTAATTGCCACGAGGAAAATTAATGACTATACCACTCTTAAGCCATATCGTCCATATTCCTCGTTTACTTCAAGGTGGCCACAGTTAAATCTTCATTCTCAGTCGTTTAAACTGTCCACGATGTGCTTCCAACAGCGCGACAGGATTTTCTCCTCTTCTCTTCTCCCTATCCCTACAGTGCGCTCTATTCGTACAGCGTCGTGTAAAGCAGAGGTTACACCATAAGTCACTGGTTGCACAATGGAGGCCTCGGTGCATTTCCCATGTTTATAAGATAGTCAACTGTATTATACACGGGACTCCCTGCTGACTTTTGCACAGTTTACCTACCAGCTATTCCACCAATTTGCTTACGTAACATCACACCGTAGGTATAACCCATAAGGCTACAACTACTAATTCCCAATGCAACGTGTTACACGTCAACGTGTAGTAATATCATAGCCATGTCCAATAAAAGCATCGCGAAATCGTTTTGCCTTTGGAAATAGAAACCGGGGATTTTAAATGAAGTAAATTCCAGCATGTAAGCTCGGTAATAATGTTTACGAATAATAGCGTACAAAAACCTTCAGGTCGATAATACCCATTGCGGATTCTATACGTCACATAAATGCCCAGGCTAATATCCGACGGTAGGAGCGTCTTATAAAAATCTATTTGGAGTTCAAGAAGTCGTTCCATCATCGAGTCGTAGGTCATCTCCATTATATCGGAATTTTGCTAGCCAGTCTCCACTGCCGTGTTGTACCATCAGATGTTGCCTGATGGCGTAATGCTCACAATGGCTGTTAACCTCGGTCGAACGTCATGCGACGAATGAAAAAATAAAAGTATGAAGTTTGACTGAGAGGATTATTAATAAGGGACTGGACACGGTGTCATCGGGCTATCGTCCTTTCGTCCGAGTCATCCTCTACGGGGTCCTTGGACGATGATGAGCTCGGTAATCCCCCCATTGCTCGAATGCCGGCGAAAGTCATTCCGTGTAGGAAAGAGAAAATTCTCTTTTACTTTTCATACAGATCTCTTCGTTACCGACCGACAAAATTCTTTGCTATCAATTGTCCGATTTTTCTTTTAAATCTTACGCCATTCGATGGCTCTCGTCGTGTTGCTGCTGCTTCGCAGCTGATATCTCATCCAAGTAATAACAATCGTGTACGAAGATGATGCTTTTCAAATCTGCAAATTTCACGCCTGGATGACGTACCTACCTCAGTAGCCTAAGCTTGTGGATGTCCGGGAATACGTTAAAGGCTATGTTAGATGTAGCTATGAGAGTCTTGTGGATGTTTATTTTTTGTTCCTCTTTCCTTTCTCCACAGGAGTACGAGGAGGAAGCGATTAAAAATGAATGAGATGACTCTTCTGTCAGTGGTGGCCTTGGGCCATAATTGCGGTTCAAGAACCATTCGACTTTGTGTCCTGTTACCTCTATTACAATCTCTTTGGAAAAGAATGGCGCGGTTGTTTGACCTATGACAATGTCGAGATTTCATCGATATCCCTCTTAACTTTTCGAAAGGATTTCGTAATACGATGCTGGAACTTGGTTCGGAAGATGTTTCAGAGAAAGAAAATGGACAGATTTATGACGTATTCTTATATGGATATTTTGTATTCCGTGAAAGATTTCGAAGCGGCATACGAGAAAAACAGTCGCACCTTACGATAAGATCGAACGATGGTAAATCTCGGCACGTTTTGCTTTCGTTGCTTTCCACGTGCGTGGTACCAGCTCCACTTTTTCACCTCACCGACATTTCCGTTTCACGTGGAATCAGAATGTCCGATTGAAAATTCTCACCACGATCGGTTCTTATAAGGTGAAGTCAAAATAAATGTTTCTTCATAGGGATATACTACGAGAATATACGGACAATAAGATATTGGTATACCTGCCCATTATTTTAATTTGAGTATACATATAATAGGTAATTAGATTTAATTATTCTCTTAAGATACAGAATCCATTTTGTCTGAGCGATTTTGAAAAATTATAATTGAACTGAGCCTATCTATACGGTAATACATAAGCCTCCTAAGAGAATACATCTAAATTCATATAATAAATCATGAGGCTCAATGACCGTAAAAGTACGTTTACCATACGATTCTCTACTCACGTGAATATCCTCCGTTCAGTCTTCGTGTTTTGACGTTCAGTTCTCCGAGTGTTACGAACTCGTGAGGGTCCGACTGCACGTTCCTTCCGATCTGATAAAAAATGTTATGTATTCAAAGCATGTCCACCGACCGCCATATTGGCCATACTCGTAGGCACTTTCGGCATTCGAGTGAATTCCTAAACGACCGGAATCGTACCCACAGTGAAACTCCCTGTAGCGATGTCAGTCGTACCATAACAAGAAATCCTACAGTATCCTAAAGACCAATTGCATGGTGTAATCACTAAAACATTAAAAATTCATTTCCAGATCCACGTGCTACCCGAGCGGTGCTGATTGTTCGCGGGGTGCAGCCCCTAAGGCCAGGCAATTTATCAACTCCGAAAGATCAGGGCAGGTGAGCAACGTTCTCGAAGATACCGGAATGCTGGTTCCCGAGCGTCGGCTTAACAATGCAATTTATCAAAACTCTTTTTCTCCCAAGCATCCACATAGCAATTAACGTGTCCACCGAAGGATATCATATTTTAAAGTTTATGGGATTGGCACGCCCATACAAAATTTGCTAGCCATCTTTTCGATCACTCCTAACAAAAGATTTATTCGCACCTCCGTCCGCACCGTAAAAACTACTTTTCGATATCGTCCAATCACAATCCATCATTGACTCGGAGCAAGAAACAGTGGTCCCTTGGAGAAACAATCAATTCGAAGGAAAGTCACGAATCATGATATCAACAAAGTCATGGAAGGGAGCAACAAGATGGCCAATACACAGTAGTCATCAGGGTATGGAGTCAGGAATGGGCGCTGGCTTGGTCGAATGCAATGGCAGCAGCCTTGACTGAACGGTCGTCGAACCCTGGACAGTTCGAATCTTCGACCCCCGTTGTCCAGGTGAAGTACCAACTACGAACAACCAAGTATCAAGTACCTTTTACCATCCCGGGTAACAAGTCTACCCAAAGACGCATACCCACGTACCAGAGACGTCCCGAGTCAATTTGGTAAGGATCGTCCAGCTAGAGCCCTCCATCCTGAATACGGTGGAGGACACGGCGACGTAAACGTGCATAAGCCATCCGCGTGTATCCAAGTGTGCTAATAGCGAACCCCGTAATCTTAACTTTTACTCTTGTGAAAAAAGCTCCATTACTAAGGCGAACAAGAAGCTCCGTGCCACCTGCAGGAAAATAAAGTTATTATTTATGCGACGTACAGCTATTTAATGAGCCGCGCGAATGTATCTCAGTAACATCTTGCGAGTATAATATAATTAGCATAACCAGACGCGCGGGAACAACCAATACTAGCTTGCGCATACTGCTCATAACTACCCTGGATGCTGTATGGTATTAGAAGTTTAGTTTGATCCACGAAGATTTCAAAGATGGACATACGCTTCCCTTATTAATAAATTGCATCGATAATCGTGTCAATGAGTACTGAGATCAATTTTCATAAGTACCTATTATAGGTACCTCCTATCTTGTATAACGGTTAGAAATCATCTGGATAACAGTAAATTTAGTATAGATATGCTTATTTTTTATCTGATTCGTTTTATACTATCATGCTTTACATATAGGTATAAGGCGTTGTTCGATTGTGCTTAAATGATTTGACAAGACAGGTCCATATTGGTATACATAAAATATCGTAAGATACTAGTGCCAATAACCTCGTTATCGTTTCTTACCAATTGGTAACGGCTAGTTACCAATAACTGTAACCAGCTGGATCATAGATCATATTCTGTTATGAAACCGGCTCGGTCTAGGATTCTGGACAGGATGTTCTCATGGCAACATTACATATCCTCTTGCACCTTTTTTTTTTCGTATCGACATCTTTTTTTGACTTTCAATAATACTTTTACCATAAAACTTTTTCTTCCTTCGTCACCGGGTGAAAATCAGTGTTAAATTGCACAACGCTCGCGTTCGCAATTTGCGGATACCGTAAACTGGGCTACAACCGTCACGCCTCGTACTTGTACAGTTCTCGTTATACGGGTAGGTTATTTGCGCCATAATAGAATAGTATATGATACGAGAAGCGTATTACGCATGCTGGTTAAGCATAAATGTCTAGAGGTGATCTAAGTAACGCGTTTCTTACCCCAACTGGTGGTGTCGCTGGTTTCTTGTTGAATGATCAAACGATGATATCCTTTTCGTAATCTTGCGCGATATTCAAATTATAGTATCTAATATAGAAGTTAGAATTTTGATTATACTGATCTTTGGTCACGTTCGTATTTTCCCGCGAAGTTTATCGCGAGCTCGTCGAGTTGCTTCTTTCTCTCCTATAGTTATGTGTAGACTAAATAAGTATGGGAAAATGTATGCAACCCGTACGTACTGCTTGCTGCACTACCGTTGCTTCTCTGATGCATGATGCCGCATCGAACGTGTGCACTTGTTGCGGTAGCGGGTTACTGGTCAGTAGTACGCGAGATTTCTAACGAGTAGTTGATGCTGTTGCTGCTGGTTGGTTCTGAGGCTGTTGCTGTAGATCGGGGGAATATCTTATAGAGAAGGAATTTATTCCGTGGAGAGATATTGCTAGGAGGCTATTATTCCGTTATGGTTGTTTCAATGATCTTGAGACATTATTGTTTTTCTTTTTATTGGAACGTAATACACGTATCGATCCTTCTTAATTGGAATTTATTCCCACGGGATTGCACACTGGGATGATTTAGGTATCGGCAACATTTGTTTTCTTTGGTTTTTTTTATTTTGACTTGTTGATCGTCTGGAATTTCATTAAGGGTCTTTCAATTCGAATGATTTGTAGATTAACGTGCCGATTGTTAAAGGTATATATTTTTTTTTTATCAATTGTTATCAGAATTGTTGAATGTATTTAAAAGAAACGTTAGACTGCGAACGGTTTCTTATTGTTAGGCTTATTAAAGGAGCATTAGGTCACCGGTACGTGTTCTTTTGGTAACCGCTATTTGGACGTGACCTTAGTGACTGAAAAGGTGAGGTGATCAATGAGAAGGTTGGTATCTATGGACGAAATGTTGGAAGAGTGATCGATTCTTGGAAGATGGAATTAGTTTGGAATATATAACAAAGTGTCGATTTCGATTCGAATGTCTAAGACCCGATTGGCGAGGTAGGCTATCGCGTCATTTTTAAAATCAATTTTGATACAGTATTAAGGATCGTTTTAGAAATGTTATATTTGAATTTTTATGGTGTTTTATGTATTTGTAATTTATTTGGTGATTTATATTTCTTGACTGTATTTATCATTGAAATTTTTATCTCAAGGTATAGTTCGTCTGCCTAATTTGATGTTCGGCAAATGAACCCTGTCCTGTTGTTACTTCTTATTTTACATAGCCGTCGTCTCTCGTTCTCCCTTGCCACGGTACCACCAACTTAGATTTGCCGATTCAGATAAGAAACACAGCCAAACGAAAGGTCTAAGCGAAATCACAAGGGCCAGTTTCTTCTTCGTGGCCCGAAGGTTGCTTGGGGTGAGCAACCTTATTTGGCGAGGCGGTCTGCCGACTTACTGAAAATCAGCGATGGCTTTAAGCAACACGTAAGACTGCATTTATTCAATATTCGTACAATTTATCACATATGAATATATTTCATGTGTAATCACAATAAGAATTACTAAATTTTTCAAAAATATACTTAAAATCTGTTAAAAAATATTTTACAATAATTTGGCTTGTTCGAAATATTTCGAAAAATATTATAACCATCAATTACAAAAGGAATAATTTATAAAAAAAAAATATCCCCAATCTTCGTTTAATTTCCTCAGTTAAGGTGTACCGCGATCAATTAATATAATAATTCTTCAAAGATTCTACGTTCTTTCTAAGAAGTCGTGACAAACGATCCACTGCGTTCTCCAGGACGAGACAGAATCACGTGGGCGTCTACGACATCGTCCTCTCTTCAAGATCCCTTTTAGGGTGCGTACACCCCAAGGTGTGCGGAACCTCATGGATCCTAAATCGTGGCGTTCGCATGGTAGATGCTGGAAGGATGCCCGGAGGATCTCGCAGATCGTTAGAGCCATTGTGAAGTGGTCATTGCGCCCACGTTCGCCAGCCTAACCAGTTATCGGCTCTCTCTTTAAAGTCTCGCTCGGTAATACGTACTTGTCGGTAGCTGGGCAACATATTCGTTTGAATATTCGGACAAAGGATAACCTAACGCGAGACACGTACTTTGGCCCTGGTGTTCAAGTTAATTTCACACTATTGGATACGGTACCTCGGTACACGTGTGCCGGCATTACGCATACGAGAGACACTTGAGCGTCTCGTTAGTTAAGAAATTTTCATATGACAGGCATAGAAAATCGGAAACGTACGTGTCATAGGATTAAAGCCATACGTGATGGACATTGAGTATACATTATACGTATTTTATATTACTGAACTCATTGTCATCCATAGTCACTTTCGACTGTGTATCACTTTTTAATTCGGAGGATTTAAATTACTATCGGAAGTACTGTCATTGATTCTAATCAATTGTAAAAGATTATGGTATCGCACTATGACTTCTCTCGAACAAGTATCTAGTTTTAACTGTAGGAAAGGCTCGAGTCTATCTTATATGGACATACAAGGCAAGGCAGGCAGTGTAGCACGCGTCGGCATTCTGAAGTGCGGTGTTCCTTTCCGGTCTGCGTGCCTGTTCCGTTACCTAGATGGACTACGTTAAACGTCGTGATTGTGCTAATGGGTCAAATGGCGTACAGGACATTCGGAATTGGACTTACATCCGTAGTATTTAATTCGGCAAGTGTCTACAGTGGATTTACTAATGCAGGAGCAGTTCGATCCTGACTTTTGAACTACGGAGCTTAGATAAACGTTAATTAGTTTATATATAAAATTATTGAATATTTTAAATAAAAATTTTTATTTCTAATAAAATAAGGATTAGGCTGATTCATTTTATGAATCTGAGAGTATCAATGGTCCTGGTTAGATCATTTTCACTTATTATCCGATAAGCATTCAAATCAAGTGATCGACGGGTCAAGCTATCGATCGTCGATCGTTTTGCGGTTTTGGAGCTTTATAAGGAGAGAGTTCTGGCAACTGCGATAATGCGCCAGTGAGCATCTGCACGTACGCGCCTAGTCAGGACCGCTGAAGGTCACCGGTCGATTCACTTGGATTGTCGGATTAAAGAATTGATATTTAATAATAATTTTATCTCGCGAAAATAATGATCTTGGTATACTTATAAAAATACGAATAAATCCGTATCACTTTCTAGCCATGGCCTTATACATTATATACCCACATTGTCAAGTAATACCAAGTATCAAAATCCCCGTATAACATTGAAATAAATGTCACGCATGCATTCATTGAATATCACTATGCTCGGCACTCTATAAATCTTGGTATTAAAATTAAAAATTCAGTTTCTCTCTGAACAATACCGCCTGATTACTTACACGTAGGTGCACACGATATCCGCGCAATGTGTTCCCCAAGAGATATATTCACTCCCATAACTGTAACCACACACGCACTAGCCACACGTCATAAGTAGATGTAAGCACGTATTACCCGTAAACCATAGAAAACTTGCGCTATACGTAATCCTTACATTTGTTCTCCCATGTTATTCTTTATTTCTCCTCGTGCCGTCCTCACCATCAAACCACCATACACTACCCCATGAATAAACATGCTCATAGAGTTACGACATATAATCCCCCCCTCCCTGATTTTCTCCCCATACAAATTAAACCCAAGGATTTACCGACAATCTATTCGTCCTTGTTACACCGAACAACGAGCAAGCTCACCGAGCATTACCAACCCCTTCATCATCTCGCAGCATCATCCCACAGTATTATTCTCCGGCATATCTCTCCCCCGAGATGAAATTAATCGTCCAGCTTCTTCGCGCATGGCAAGATCCACAAGGTATCCTTAGCTCAGGACACCCAACCGTGAAGGGAGGAGCACCAGGAACAAGTTCGCTTTCCTTGCCAGCTTTCATCTCGAGTGAAACATCCTGTAGGGAGGCTGTAAAAGGTAAACCCGTCGTACCGGCACCGTTCGTGGTCCGCGGGCATTCCAGGCGACGCCAACGTGCACTCTCCCTTCCTCTCTACCTATCTTTCTCTCTCTCTCAATCTCTTTTCTTCTTCGTTCCCTCTTCTTCCTCTTCGATCTTCCTTCACTACGGGTTGGCGATAATGCAACTGTATGCAGTTGCGTTACTACCGCGCTATACGTATCTACTTTACGGGGGTAGCGTATGGCGTACAGCACATGTATATAGCGCACGGATGCTGCAAGGCCAGTGCACAGCCGGGAGAGGCTGATTCATTCAATTCCACGGCAGGCTCGGTATACGAGCTACTGCCAACTGATTTTCTAGAACTGCTTAGTATGCATTGGACAACGCGATAGTCCTCATCATCTAACGGGGATTCTGCGCTGGCCTCAGTGCGGTCTGACTACCGGCCGGCGCGCTGGGACTCACTGCTGCATCTAATATACCCACTGCTTCTTGCCCTACGCTCTGCGTGATACACTGCGCTGGATTATGTCACGAGTGCTTATACTCTTAGCGGATTTTCTACGGGGCACTTGTAGAACGTGCCTCTGCACACTGGTGCATTGGGTATTACGTGTCTTGCGTAACAGCCCTGATATCAGTCTGACGCGTGGATACGTTGCCTGGCTTCCCCGATGGGTGGAATAAAGTGTCTGGATGTGACTTGAGTCTCCATTTTTTTTATTTAACTTTTTTTCATCACATCGTACAGTACTCGGTGCACGGCTCATGGCTTAAGATTTATTTAAGCTCGGTTCGTATGCTTCCTCGTCTCAGAGATCGACGGCTATTTGATATTCATAGGGTTATGAAACTCTTGAGCAAGTTCAGTATCTTGTGTGCTGTTGCCTTGCTCTTGGCACGAATACCGTTAGTTTCGTATAAAATGGAATCCTGTGTTACGCTGATACGCTTTGGATTGAGATGGGTATATGTAATGAGTTTTTGAATTTGATATAAAGAATAGTGGGTGATACGTGTGTATATAGATTGATGGGATCATAGATTCTTATGTCTGACGATGTAGCTGGTATATCTACTGCGTTTAATAGAGCAAGGGTATTGATGAGCCTTCGCTTAATCTTGTTCCATTCCACGGTCATGAATAAAGAGCGCTCGTTCATCATATGGAGATTATGATAGGAGTTACATTGAATGAAGATGTTACATGTGTGATAGCTCTAAGATTGCGCAGTACGATAGTAGCACTTTGTATACTTACACGAGCCATAATTTACTCTTGTTAAAACTGGTCCATTATAACGTTACTACTTGGGATGATAATTTTTGCAAAAATTTTTTCATTCACTTCATTCAGGTTGTACGCGAAAATTTTTCTAAAGATATTCTATAAGGATATTCTATTTACTTTTTTTTTTAAATTTCTCACGATTAACGATCTGCAGTTTCTCTCAAGGATCATAGAGAGGAATGGACCCCTTTTACGTTGTTCGTGTACTTCATCATAAGTTGCGAGTAACAGTAGCTCTTCACCGTACAGAAATGCATTGCTTACGTTATAGTCTATTTTCCAAGTACCATCTAGTAAGACCAACTATTATTCACCCTTAAACCCTTTCATCTTGGATAAGGATGCTGCGCGGGATTCTTCTTCGGCATAAGGATCTTTTCAAGTATCCTCGTTTCTCCATGAGGGATTAAGGATCACGAGTTATTTGTCAGCCTGTCAAATTTCATCCGCCCCTCTTATACCCTGACGCCAACAGACAGTAGTAGATGGGTCCAGCATCCGATCGGAGATTATAACAGAATGAATTTTCTAGAATGAAGACATTATCATTCAGCGGAAGATGCTGCCGGGGTGAATCTTATATAAAGCTTATACATCTGTGGTGTAGCGTTACTTGCCAGCTCTATGTGGGAATGCGGGACGTGCATTTATATTGTAGCTGGGATGCGAACTCACTGCTGGGGATACTTTATTTATTCTCCCGTATAGAAGCTGTTCAGTATAGAATTTAATACTTGCATCCTGTCAATATGTCCTCAACGTGAAGATCTTTATTGAGAGATCTTCCGAGATCGTTTATGGCTCAAAAGACCATTCAGGTATTAATATTGTGTGTACCCCTATGTAGGCACGTAACGGAGCGATCGAATAGAGCGTTGCGTGACGGGACAAAAGAATTTTTTTCAAAATATATAATTCAAAATATATAATTTTCTTTTCCTTAATACGTTTGTACGCGTCTTGTATCTACGGCCTCCCCTTTTAGCGTACCGTAATTTATATGGTTAACGTTGGGAAACCAGGGTAAAGAAAGGCGTTCTATTTACTTTGATAACCAGTATTTTATGCGGGTATAATGGTCACACGTGCGTATGGTAATCCAGTTTGTCATTTTGTCGTAAAACAGACACAGCACTGGCTGATGGTATCTCGCCCGTATAACAGACACAGCCCAGATACTCGACAGGAGAAAGTAATAATACATTGAGTTTGATTAACGTAGACGTAAATTCATCACAATTTCATTTTTCTCCATTTATTCAATAATCAACGATCCGTTTATAATGTATATTACTGTAGTTATAAGCGTGGCAGTGTGATATCGCAGCAATGTAGCTTATAGGTTATCTGGATCAATGACGTGTTGTGATATAATAATTCGAAAAATAAAGCAGTCCTATGTTATTCATAGGGGAAAACTGCGCTTCTTATGAAACTCAAGTGCTATTAGGCTTGTATATTAAGCATTATGATATTTACAAACTGGTTTGATTTATTGTCTGCGAATGATTTAAGGTGTAGACAACTGCGTTTGGATCTGACAATATATTGAGTAAAAATTTCGGATAAACGCGTAAAGAGAAAACTTTCGCCTATCAAGGCGATGGATGGTTTTATATTTGATGACAAGATTTATTATTTGATTTTACTCGATTCTTAATTGAGTGAAATGATTTTTTTTGCAAAAAAATAATATTCCGAGAACTGCTAAGAGACCGTATCCACATTGGCTATGAAATATCAAACGAGAATCTCAGATTTCGAGATTGCTGGATTCGACATAAATTCTAAGGCGGTTAATGGCACAAGGTGGTCGGATTTCCAGTAAACGTATATCTTTTATATTTATAATAAGAAACGAAAAACGGTGAAGGGGAAGCTTTCGAATACCTTATGATCGAAATTAAAATCACGGCAATTCCGGGAAATCAAAGAAATATCCCGAGGCAAGATCGTGCGAGTGAGATAAAGAAAAGAAGATTGAAATTACAGTCATAGGTACAGGTGCATCAAAGATCATTTGCCAGTCGTGAGAATCCTTTCGATGGTACCAGGGATAAAATGTTCGATTTCTGGAGTCGGGGGTTGTTGGTTAGGGCTGAAAATGAGGAGTGGGGATTATTTGCATATTAATTTGCATATTAAAATATACCTTCTCGATCAGTGGAGCAGCATGCGAAATATGATACCTTATTCCGCGCCCGTCGCATTAACGTTGTAAAGGTGAGTTACACGACCGCAAGGCAACCCGACGGCCATGAAATCGTTCACGCATGCCGATCTTGAAATATGCACCCGTGGACCATGATCGCTAGTACCGATAAGGTTGTCTGGACCAGCTGGAGCATCGATCTATCCTATTTATGTCAAAACCGCGTTTATATGGGACACATCAAATATTAAATTTCGATCGGATGAAAATCCGACGCACCTGTTCGACGATTTCATATACGAGTGCGCGAAATTATTTTGCTAGGATTTTTGCGAAATGTAATCATAAAGCCGCAACGACATTCGAACTGCATTCTGTGTCGCCGGTACAACGTGGGTGGGTCGGAACGGGACGAGCCGCTAAAAATTAGAATTGTAAATGACGCGGTAAGTATGCAACATCACTTTAAAAGCGACAGCACTTAGTTGTCTCGAAGCCGAGGCCGAAAGTGTAACCCTTTAAGGTGTGTGCACACCGACCAATAAACATATCACCCACGTGTGTCAATAGAATGAAAAACAATTTTTGCATTTTTTTCTATTTTATATTATTTAAAAAACACATAGACATCCAATTAGCACGTGTAAGATGCATACAACAAAAAATTAAAAAAAGATAGGAAGTATATAAGCTTTACAGGTATACAGGTAAGCAGTACAAGTAGGTAATTATATGGGATGACATCACATTTTCATATCTCTCCCTTGAGTTCTCGTCATCGAATCATTAAGTGCAGCCCACACGTCTCACGCCATCGGGCACCTTCTTGACGCAAGAGAATGATGTTAGAATTCACCTTAATTAGAATTCGTCATTGTCTGTCACTCCTCATAGTTGCGCAGGCGCATACGAGTTTATCGTATTAATTAAAGTTTACATGTAATCCTAACAATCTCACGACCCGACGATAATCATCAACAAGGATGATAGACGTGTATTGCTATAGTGACCTTACTCCGATCATCTATAACCTGATATATCGGTACAGGAATAACCATCGAAGCGAATCGATATTTATTTGCATGCTGAATCCATAAAACTATATGAAGTATCCTGCACGTAGTCATCATGCCTTTTTCAAATCTGCCGATGAGTGAGTCTCACGATCCAACAGCGGAACCGGAAGTAGACCTGTTTTCCATTTTCCATGGAATCCTCGCTGCGAGAATCGGTATGTGAGTTAGTTACGTATAAGGAACTTGACTGCAGTATATTATAAATATATAGACAAGAGTGTCTATGTTGACGATGGCAACATACGTGGTAACCATCATGGACAACTCTTCCCCATAGTTCTCGACAATTATCATTATTCAAGTTGTTAATATTAATGGACGTAATACGTGTCTGCTTGTTGGAGAGCAAAAGCTCCATAGACTTCACTACTCGGAACTTAATTGAATAGTCGCAGCTGTGCGTATAGGACACGGCCTCGTAAAATGTTAACGGCCTACGGCTAACGCGCTAGCCTTAATCGTATTCCATTATTTCACAAAGTCACGGTCAACTGTTCCTTTGGCTTTTTGCACCTTCGCTTTCTGGGTTATGGGAGGATCTTGAAAATAAGTGGACATGGAAGACAAAAAGGAATTAGGAAACGAAGAAAAAATACATTCTTCATAGTGAAATATTTTTTGTTACGGAATCCAATGTTTGTTTTTTGAGGGAGGAGGTTTTGAATTTTTCTTTCTTTTTTTTCGAGTATTTTTATGTGGTTTCCGCTCGAGAAAGAAGCCGTTTGATCTTTCTTCTTCGGGAGGATCCAATCATCACTTCCAAGAAACGATGTCGTAGAGTGCAGCCAATGTACGTGTTGCTTTACCTTACCGTCATGGGATCCCACCACTTAACGTTATCCCGTGTCACCTCGTTAATTAAGAGCTGTGATTAATCGAGGGATTCTTTTAATTCGCTTCTGTGTTCTCTTTGGTTGATTGCCCGAGTCCCTGGACTTGACGAAAAGGAAAACGAGAGCAAAAATGTTGTTTCGAGAAAAAGTGGTTCACTCACCTTTGCGCTTGATTTACGCCGTCAGTTGTTCTTGCAATTTGGTCCTTTTCACTTATTTTTAGTAAGAAAATTATTGGAAATTGATTGAATATATATGCGTGTGTATATATATATATATATGTATATATTTGTTTGTTATTTATTATACAGCTCCGCGCTAATATACACAACGTACAAATATTACAGGTTTCATTGAGTTCGGGAATCAATCTGTTAGGATGGACATTAGAAGAGGTTACACGATTTATTATCTTTCGATAACATCAAAGTCTCTTATCAGGATCCTCGCAAAAATTATTGCAAGTCCCAGTGGGATAATCACAATGTTAGCACCATAATCATAAATGCCGCGCGTCGCGCGTGCTTCCGCCGCAGGCCGGATGGGGACGCGTGAAGTTTACGCCATTTATATTTTACCATATCGATCATATCGAAACTAAATACTTTTGGAAGATGTAGTACCAAGTAGAAAGTACTTAGGCCGCGTTGTATTTGTATATGAAAATTTGTCAAACTCCTAATTCAGCATACAGTATTATAGATGCCTTCCTCGTCCTCGGTGCTGCCGGAAATGTCAGAAAATTCTGAACGGGTTGACAGCTTTACATAACCTCTATCCATTTCTCTGATAGAAGATCTTTTATCAGGAGGCAGCGGCTTTTCTTCGTGTGAGCTTTGCAAGTGGCTACCAGTGGGCTCGCAAATTTCTGCGTAAATATCCTCCATCCTGGGTGGTGGAGTCGGTGGTAATGGCGTCAGACTGTCCCTGACCTTAGAGTACGGAGGATCAAGGTCAGGTTGCGATTGAATCTCAAGGACGCTGGTGGATATAGATCTCTGAACTTGCTGTCTCGATGATGATATTATTGGAACAAGAGAGTTCGCGTCTGACTCTAGACTCGCGTATCTTTCCGGTGTCCTCATGCCGAGTTCCG
Source organism: Trachelus iudaicus (assembly GCA_030142595.1). Lineage (NCBI taxonomy): Eukaryota > Metazoa > Arthropoda > Insecta > Hymenoptera > Cephidae > Trachelus > Trachelus iudaicus. The sequence goes on from JARQTH010000318.1 coordinate 2,193,258, forward strand.
GTCTCACAGCGAATGTGAAAGACGCTGACTTCTTTGCTGGGTTCCTGCTTCTTCCGCCTTGTGCTATCCTCGAGATCCGGTCGAGGAAACCGTTCCCTGTACTGTTGGCGGTTCTTGTGTTGCTACGATCTCGGATTGTTGTTTTTTTAATATGCTCCAGTCCTTCCTTCAGACTCTGGAGGATGGGCTTTGCTTCCGGTTTCGTTTTGATCTCCTTCAGATGGAGTTCCTTTAGTTGGGAACTGGTTGACGTTGGCTTTGGCGGGGCTACCCTGGGTTCAGTTGCTCTCTGGTCCAAAGCCCTTCTGTAATACAAAGCATAGTAACACTTTTCAGGATGAGATCAGATAACGCAAAGTATCCAATAGATCATAATCAGTCGTTGGATCGAAAGGAATTGAGGATTCTTAATTAATGATTCAATATTTTGAATTCAAGTACCTGCATGCCGATAATAGTCGTTGCATCTTAGGTGACGCCAGTAATCTAGCTTCGGATGGACATCCTAGTCTAGCCCTTTTTACTCTAGGAGCAGTTGGTCCGGTTGCTACCAGTTCTAGAAGTTCAGGAATCGTTGACCCCGGTAAAGGTCGCTCAGGGACCAATGGCACAGCGCAACCCAATACAATGGGTCCTCTCGTTGCACCTTCCAATTGCATCAGACCACTATAGTCTCTTGGCAATGGTATAGGTAACGGTCCAGCAACGAGTCGAACCTGTTAAAAATATAGAGAAAAGACATTTTAAGCTTATCAAGAATCATCCATAAACATGCTGATTCAGTTTACGATCATTAAATTAATTACTATGGCATATTTGATCGTGATGGATTTATTATAAACGGGTTATTTTACCCTAAGGGGAAGATCTCTCCTAGCGAGCTGATGCACTCTGTAAAGTACTGCGTCACTTCCTGTATCAAGGCTTCCGCTCTGGCAGGTCGCGTAGAATTCACCTCGTGCCGAAAGCGGTGCAAAGAGTTCATGACCATGGGAATCAAGGCACTGAGCGTACTGATCTCTCTCGGATGACCTGGAGCTTTTACCCTCGGGCATGCTCCCGATAACACCAGATACACCAGTAGATACGGGAGATCTTCTGGTATCTTGAAAGACCGCGGCAAGCCGTAGTACCTCACCAGCCTTGACCGTAGTTTTCGTATAATGCGCACGTAGATTTCCATTCTCTATTGCAAAAAGAAATAAGGAACATTGTTTTGCCCTATGCAAAAAAAAAGTACCGTCAAAAGCTGCATTCCAGACATTAAAATAAAATACGACTGAAGTAAATTAAATTATCGAAGTTATTTATCCTAAAATAATATTCTCTGTCGTACGAATGAATTTTGTGAAATAATAATGAAGTATGGCGAATACGATGACGTAGCTTACAAAAGCTGTTGTAATATCGATACATAGATGGTAAACCTTGTGCACGTGCAGAAAACGTAGAAATCGCATATACGAGCACCTATTGCACTGGTGTAATGGTATAACGTTATATCGTAAGAACCCCATGGCTTTCACCGGACCGCGTGCCTATTACGTTACGTGCACAACTCGCCTACGTTTAAATGCACGAACGACACTCTACTCTGGGTTACATTAACAGACACATTGACATTCGTGTCACGGCCAGTCGCTGCACCCAAGAAAATAATCTCCCTTACGGCCTCTATCTATGTGCATTGTTGGGTCTATGGCTATAAGCATGTAGTTATGCATATACGTATACAGCGCGTCTGTCGCGTCTACGTCGGCATCTCTTCATCGTCGTTAACGGTCTTTCACGTCATCGTTCTTGTACACTTCGTCAACGTCATCGCTGCAGCCTATCCGTCGTTCTCTATTCGTTGCGAAGGTTCAGAAATACCGTGACCAATGAGTATAGCATTTCTATGGCGAATTGTCGCACATGCGTCGCGAGCAATAATTCAGCCTTAAGGACTAGTTACTGAGAGAACAAAGATTTTAGGAAAAAAGGAGGCAGAAGCGGAGGACATTAATTTTATTGATATTTTTTACGGTAAGTTTTTTTGATTGCTCTGACAAGCAGATAAGACATTAAAGACGATCGGGATGTTATGATCCAATGTAGGTTTATCCTTTGTGCGAAGTGTGTCTAGTTTAGTACTTAACGTTTCGTTTTACGAGGCTTAATCGCAAATGCGGCGACACGTATACGGCCGGTGCTCCACGCCATAAACACTGTCGGCAAGAGGTAAAACTCGTCGCGGAAAGTCACTGAAAAGTCTGAATACCGAGGAGCGTTCGCGTTCGCGTTAATTGCCTTTTGCGCGAATCGTGTTTTGCCGTGCGTCACGATGCGTGCTGTGCAGCAGTTCTCTCTCCCTGATGATGACGGTCTACTTCAGCCGTTACGCCGCTCTACCTTCCCGTGGGAAAACATGGACTCTGATGGAGAAGTTTCACGTGGAAACGGTATTCCCTGATGTCTCTGCGGGTGCGGCCTAATGCGCATCCCGTTTTGCAAAAATTACCTAAGCCTCTTATACACGGTCTTGGGATCTTCCTGTCCTAGATATCAAGTATTGTCAAAGTCTTTGATGCTAATAATTTTTATTTCCCATGCGATCATCAAAACTTACCCATTTTCGAGTGAGTCAGTGTATAAGCACGTAATGGTTTCGCCAGTAGAAACGCAGGCACACCAGCTCTGACCAAGGCGCCTATTCTTCTGTAGACTCTGGCACTTCCTGTACCGCTATTGCTGGATACCACGGAGAACCAACCTGAAAATTGATTAAAATAGGTAATTAAGGTGAACGAATTGACGTTTTCACTAAGCATTTCGAAACTCTTATTTTCCTTTCCGCGGGAAGAACCAGCAGTACCTTCCTTCTTGTATGGATGTATGTGTGTCAGAGAAGGTGCACTGTCATTCCGTGTCTAGTCTGATAAGGCTGTTTGTTAACGTCCGGACTTCGGTTCCACGAAGGACGTGACAAACGTTACCGTTACCACGTGGAGTGAAACGTGCTCCAATTCAGGTACTTTCCAATTTAGGAAAATTCACTACTGGTAAAACCTGCTTCATTTCGTGATCATTAAATATACTCCCGGATCCTAATAATTTATCAGAGTCGACCGTTTTAGGAAGTCAGTGCTACGTACTTCTTTACCAACCATGTACACCCGATGGATTACATAAAATTCATTTAACTGATTGTCAACCAAATAACCTGTCCCATTATTCATTTACCCGTCATAATAATTCGTCGAATTTCACATGGATGAAATATATCCAGATGACTCTTTGCATACGTTAATATTATCACAGTACCGGGAAACATATATGTCAAAATCAAGAAACCTACTTACGGTTCAATACATAATGCCATATGTACCGAAAATCTTGGATGGCATTAACTGTAAGTTACCGATCGTAAAGGGGTTTTCGTACGGTGGTACTGGTCGCGGCAATAAGTTAAATTAATAATTTATAACCGATCCAAGAAGCGGAGGGCCTTTACGTACGCAGATAATCGCCGGATAATTTACAGTCGAATGTAAACATCCGTTTCTTGTCGTCGCTATTTACAAGGCGAGGCGTATAACTTGCCAGAGCGATTAGCAAGCCGCTCGCAGTTTACACGGTATCTCCGCCATCTTGGATTGATTTACAACGAGGACTAACGCGCGCTCTCGATGATACTTTTATTGGGCGATGAGAAATTTATTGGGAATCTAGCGGCGTACAAGGCATCACAATGTAATCTTATACTGTGGGACCGCCCGAAGGGAATCACCATAGGGGTGGATCCCTTCGAGATCCCCATAGGTACGATCGACTTCTAGCAGTTTTTTATTTTCTTATAGATTTCAATTTTTTTTTTAATTTTTTATTATATTATTTTTTGTATTGCTGAATCGCAACGTTTCCTTTTTTTTCGAAACTGAAATTTAAGTGCTTTGTTATATATGTATGTTATATTTATTGCGTTACGTTTCCTCTAATAATTCACATCGGTAATAGTCTCGGCAACGCGTTGTTAATTAAGACATTCTAGTGGTAAATATAACGAGAGCGAAGTGAAAAAAAATAATATGGAACTGGCACACCACTTAACCTTTATTGCCTGGCGATAATCGTCTGACATAGTTGAGACAAGTTGCCGAATACCTGACAGTGCTTATTATGTATTACCAACTAAATCGATAATATAGGTACTGGTCAAAAATACGTACAATCGGTACCGACTGGCATTGGGCCGAAATTAGCGTTGAGATTAAAGAAAGGAAAAAAAAATGAGTATACTCAAGTCGTTTATGTAATTCTCAAAGTATACCCTTCGCAGCCCGTTAGTAAATCAAGGTAAAAAGTTATTGGCGAGAAAGGACATAAAAAAGGGTGAATATAGTCAAGACGAAAAAAAAAGAATAGAGGCAATTTTCACACACAATCATCTTCAGAGAATTTTCTGATGTCCTCGGACAACCCCGTTATGAAGTTCGCATTAAACTTGCTATGAATTAGAGACAGTTTATTTTTTTTTTCATTTTTACAAAGAATTCCATTTTTTTCCGTGGTTTACTTTATTAGCTGGTTATTATATATAACGACGATGTCATTCACCGTACTAGCAGTTACCTATTCTTTTTTTTTTCACTTTTCTTATATTATTAAACCCACCTTCGGTTCATATCGTGATCTTAGGGTTACACGTGGGTAAGAGATATTGATCCTTTCTTGAGTCATCGATCGCTCATCCACGGTCCGGTAACGGTAACTGGGAAAAGATCATCAGTGTACGAGGATGACTCTGACGAAGGACGACAGCGAAATATTTAGACAAGGGGTTGTCTCATTGATCAACAAAAGACAAAAGTTTCTATTGGCTAATGCACAGTTGTTGGAATGAGTATTATTTATTGAAGATCAATAGATCAATTCGATTACTCAATCACAGTGCTATTGCAATTGTTAGGACAATCGCGAAAGGTGCGTATACGTTCCTGCCTTGAAATTCAATGATGGATCATTCGAAGGTGGCAAGAAGAATAGACGTGGATCTAGCCAATCGAGGTTCATGAATATACTCACATACACATTGTATAATAATCAAACGCACACAATGCCAGGGATCTAGGTTATTAAGAACCAGCTTGTTCAAGCTACTGCAATGATCTTGCCAATCGCTTGAGCAAGGCGTGTCCACAATTGGCGACTCTATCATCGGCCTCGTGTCGATTACAGCGACAATATCCGGTAGTCTTCCGCCGTTTGATTTCGACGCCATAACGAAATAATAATGATTCAATGGAATTGCGTTATTTACCTGGTAGTTGGTATTCGTGTCGCTGGCACATGAGTACGTCGTTAGGTATGTTTAAGCCGGATCCACAATAACGGCCAAGTCATTCTTTAACACCTTGCAAAATAATTTTTCGATTGATTTCACTGACTGTCAGATGGTCTAAAGTGTCAGGGCTGCGATGGTCGATGGTAACTATTTCTGCATTGCATCATTTCTCAAGATCATCCTCAGGTACATATTTAATCATCATAACTGATCTTGCTTGTGAATAGGCGATGCTACTTTCGCCGTAGGATAATCATTATCGAAAAGGACAGTTACGACTCTTCTTACTGTAATGGCGCTGGGTATATACGAGGATCTTGTAAGATCATCTAATTAAGAGCGATCCTTAGATGGGTGATTAATGTCGGAAGACTCGACTATTATTTCCACGTAAATAGCGTAATAAGATCGCGCAGTAATTTACGTTCGACGTTACGTACAGGAGGTAGGTACGTATCCGACTGTAGGATGTGCATTTGTACCCATTGCCAGGATACGTAAAGGGTACAGTAATTCATATTATTCCGTTATAAACAAGATCCTCGTCCCTGATAGTCCTAGGAGATGATCCTTTTGTACGAGTGCCCAAGCCGATTTAATTATACTCGATGAGGGAGGTGGAAGGCAAACATCCCTTAAATAAAAATAGTATCCATCCGAGTTACGTTGTTATTTATGGGGAACGAGTCCGAGTCGTGAGATACTCCAGACACTTCATGGTTCAGTTCAACCCGTTACTCAACCATGAAAAAATGAATCCAACGCCAGGATCAGGATCGGGATCAGGACTGGGATATGATCTCGATAAGAGTACCGCGTGTATTCTATGATATACATTAATGCATCAGCATGGGGTTTGTGCTGTTACAGTTAGCAGTACTGTTCGTCATTAATATGCGATTGACTCGGATTTCTATCTACCCAAGATCACGACTGGACCAGAGTCTGTGATCTGGAAAGATTATGAAAAAATATTATTTCAATGGTCTGTTATGAAAATTTGAAACCAAATGATTCTTTACCGTACAAATTTTTTGTTATTATAGCAACATTATTTTTATTCAACGATTTCGCTGATCCAAATTATTATCTCTGTTGGCGGATCTCACACGGGTCATAACTACCAATCAGAATGAACAAGCTATTGGGGAATTTCGAAAAGATATTTGGCATGATTTCATTCTGAGAAGTGTATAATGAATTTCTTTGAGCACGTATGTTATTCGTTTCTCTTGTTTAGGCCATTACGTAACACGGGCCAGTTATGCTAAATTCATTGCCTGGTTGAAAATACTGGTAATCATTAGTTCGGTCCACTACCAAATACCTCGGTCCAGATCATACGGATCATTCACGTTATCTCGGAGGTCAGAGCAAGTTGGCAGTAAGAGTGAATTCCTCAGTTGGCTTTCACGTTATGCAATAACTTACTATACCTCTGGTTATTGTGTGTAAGCGTATAAGTACCACAGCAGCATTCACCTTCATATAGTATCGAATGTACCGGACTGTAGATGGAGATATGAGATATAACGGGTGTTGAAAAAAGAAAATTGATAAAAATAATCCTAACCAAATTTTACTACAAAATTAATCGCATTACGTACACTTCATTGAAGCAGTCGTTAATTATTAGAAAATCAGTATATGCATAGAATTATGAAATGAGAACCAATGGCGCTTAAGGGTGAATTCTCAATAAATAATCGATACACTCTCCTGACCTTTCTCCCTCCTCATAAGATCTTATTCTTATTGGAATTCTTCCTATATAAATGCTACGTGTCAACCTGAAAGGCAATCGTGCCAATCCCTGACCAGCATTCAGTATAACGTTGCGTAAGGCAGCCCATTTTCATTATGGCTCTCCTGCCTACCATCCGTACGGATACTCGAGACCCCAACACTCCCATGCGACCGTGCCAATTTTATATGCAAAATCCATGCAAAAAGTGAGGATCACAATAAATAATGATCGCCTGCAAATTACACAGCAGCATTTCATTTTTATTTCATCCCGCGTATCCACCTCGGGCCACGTATCGTTATACACACGTGCGAATCGCGAACCACGCCTTTAAGAAAGGAGAAGCCGCCGCGATTCCTGTCGGAAATTGATTTTAAGACACAAACAGCTCGTTCAGGATTTCAAAGGATGCGAATGATCGGAAATTAGCCTTTGATTCGCTAAAAGATCACAGTGCTTGTCCGATTTGACAACTGCCTTCCACTATCGTAATTTTTATCGTATTAGTTGTCACGTGTGTTCCTTTCATAAGGTAAGTAGAATATACCCATTAGTTCCGCTGAAATATTTAAAACTGTTGTCCGAATTATCCTGGATACCTCATTTCTTTACCATTACTCGGATCTCACGCAGGAAGATCGGGAAAGGCTATACGGTTCGTCGATCCTGAAGCATCATTGTAGAATCAACAGCCGATGTTGACTTATTCTCATGAGTCCAAAGAAACGGGACCGTTTCTTTGGTCTAACGACAAGTAGCGTCGTTGACAAAGAAAATAAGCGTAACGATAAAGTTTCACTACAGCTACCGTAAGGAAGTAAAAGAAACAAAAAAAAGTCTTTGAATTTCCTGCAAAAAGAATAATTCCAAAATAAATAAATATATGTACATCAACCGTACTTTTCACTCTGAAAAACAATGACATCCTTACAGCTTCTCGTAAACCGATGGGTAATAAAATTAAATAAATTCCGAAATCTCCATGAAAACGCAAATGCGAACGATCCATAAACCAACAAAGAAAACAGTGGCATAAAATTGATTACACGATACCCGTATAACCAAGTAAGTATTGAGGTATGCAAGTAAGCAAGCAGACGAAGTAAAAGCAAGCAAGGAAATTGAAACAAACGATCCGTGCAAATGGCGCACGTAATGTACCGTTTATAAAGAAAACGAGAAGAGTTTCAGGAAATTCAACGAATCTGCACAGGTAAAGTGAAATACGCATCGAGGAAAAGCATTGTGCAAATAACAGGTGCGATCTGCGAGAAATCATCGTTAAGCGAGAATCTTTGACGAACATAAGAACAATACGATTCGCATGGCAGAAAGATGCGCCATAGAATGTACATATAAAACCACTAGAAAAACATGACTGTTCCTCGAGTGGAAGAACCCCATGCGACCAAAGTAGCGTGGGTGTTTCACTCTGGCTGACAGGACTCCACGCACGTGATTGCATAACGCATGAGGTGCGTTATGCGTATGACGTAATTAGAATCGCGTGCATGAATTTCCAGGTACAAGCAGCTTCCTAGTTAACCTATGAACCCTGAGAGTCAGGGGGCGAGGGTGACGAAGTGCCTGAAGAGGGAAGTGGATGGGGATGAGAATAAGAGAGGAGGAATGCAAGAACAATAAAGAGGCGTGCGTAACGAGATGCATTTGCAAGACATTGTCGAGTCGTCGGTAGTGCACGGTGTGGGCGTACCATAATAAGTTGCCTGATGACGTCTCAGGTACACGGAAGATGAAGCTACTCCGAGTATACATATAGTAACGGTAGCAAGTAATGTCTACTGTACCACTAATCACAATATATCTCGCGTGTAAATATACCTTGGAAGTTACTAGCTACAAGGGTGCGCAAGATATTTAACGTAGGGAATTTTCGTCCTGGTTACCTTGGCATTCTGGTCTGGATACCGATTAAAAGAACTATGGGCAGTGAGCATTGATCACGATTCCAAGAAGATTCACATGTGTATGAACGAGTATACGTCTGGATCTGATCTTCGACCCACTGCATTAACTCCTGCATTCCCCATGCAAATAGTAGACGTACGTACCCGAGCATTACTTGCATCGAGAAAACCTCTGGTAACTTCTGTGTAGTAAATTTTTACAAAAGATTTTCTTCTTAGGCCTCGCGCATCTTTTTGTACCATGAGAGATCAGAGACACGAGCATTAACTTTGAATCCTTTGCGGCAATCTAGAATTTCTTGTTTATATCTGTATTCGATATATACATGTATACATATACATGTAGCATAGATAATCAATAATAATTAATACGTTATTCCATACTCATCGTCATAGGCATTGTAATAGCAGGGTACGATAGCGTGAGCCGGGAGCACGTTGATTTTTATCTAACCGATCATCCAGCCGACAAACGAATGAGCCGAATACTTTCTCCTTTCCAACCCGAGGAGTTCCGACCTTGTCCGTAGTCAGCCTCCTGGCCTCCTGCTACGCCACTTTCAATTTCTTCCGGGTAAACTAATATTACCCGTAGCCTTACGTCTTACGTGTGCTGTGCTTTACTACTGTAACACTTATAACGGAGTTTCGAACGTCGATCTTACGAATTCGCGCGATGAAGCGTGTCGACCGTGAAAGTTACGAAGCCATTGATTGCTCTTATACCGGACGATAGAAAATGAGAGGAAAGTTTAAAGCCGATAGAAAGAACGCTGTTATTCTTGGTAGATCGTATATATTCCTCTATTGAAATGCACGAGTGATTTTAGTACTGTAATGGATACCTGCAGGAGTATCGGAGGTATATCTATGGTTGGATGCTGGTACCACGTGGTTAATATAATAATGGGAACCGATGTGAGTATGCGAGACTAATCGATTCGTAGATGGATGCAAAAGCGAGGCGAAGTGCAGGAATTTTTAAAAGTGCATTGGAAACGTCAAAGCTCAGCTGATGGGACGCTCTGGATATAAGCCTATGGCGACATTGTTCGTGCGTAACTTGCTGGCACTTTGTTCGCTTTCTAAGGAATTTGCCTGCAGCGGCGACACTCTGCGCCGTGAAGCGACTGTATCTACTGTGCGGTGCTTCAGGATTCAGAATCCTCGTGACCAGTCTAGTCAGGAGGTAGAGAATTGTACTGGTTGCTTGCTAAGGCGATATCAGCTTGGATGACCTTGCGATGATCCTGCTACTTGGTACGAGAGGATCCTGTATGGTAAAACCTGTTAAAAAGAGATCCCGATGCAACGTCTAACTCGTAATATTTCTTTGAGGATGAGCAATGATCCAGGGTCTAGAATAAGTTGATTGATTTTATCAATTTTATCAAATTGATACAAAGTCCTGGGCGTAGGAATTGTTCCCGTTTCATCCTACAGAACTTTCATGGGCTCGGTATGCTTGGCTATATATGGTGATACGTCTTTGGCATAAATTCTACTGACGGTTATAATCTGTAAATGTGGAAGGATAATTGCTATCAGTCTTTAATGAGCAGTTATGACTGTACCTTGTCACTTGAAGGCATACATGTACTCCTGATACGTAGGTACCTTTACTCAGCAGGGATACAGGGTAGCGACAAGCTCTGGGTAGAGATAAAAGTCGATCGCCTCGAGCCAATTACTAGTAGCATGATAGGATAGGGTATCCCACCTATGAGAAATCAGAAACTCGTAACGAATTGTAGCCTGTAATTAACATAACGCACAACGAGAGCTACAACCTCAATTACGTTGAACCATCGAGATACCCACCTTCCTGCTATTACCTAACAAACGCTCTCAATACTCTTGAGCCATTGGATCTGGACATTTTCGTTTGCCCCGAAGGTATCGGACGCTTTCGAATAGCAAACTTTATTTGTCCGACGAAAAAATTCTTAATTCACGAACAGATTAATGAAACTTCACACCGACTTCAATGTCTTTGAAACGGATCAAAGGAATGCGAGCGGCTGTCGTGGAATTAGTCAAGATTCAAAATTCCTTAACAATGACACTTGATGTCACTTTTATTAATGTTTCTTGGTTATTTATATATGCCGCTATGGACATTGTAAATATACATGTATATACATTATGTGGATATATAAACGTAAAAGGAATAACCTCCTAGGTGGATGGGTTAAACAGCGCGTTTAACCTTTACGAAGATTTCAGGCTGTATTCCGCACATCGAGGCGTCTTGCGGAATGGTCTAACATTACTTTGCGTGGTCATAATACTGGAAGTATACGGCAAGAGCAAAACCGGAAACGATTAGTCAGATTACGTGATCAGAGCACCGTTGGTCTCAGCACAGCCTGTAAGTGTGCTACGTGCTACCGGTAGGTAGGTAGCTGGCCAGTTCTAGCGTTGTAGAGTTAAGGTTTTGATTGCGTTAAGCCAGTATTACACGTGTTCTCGCAAGCGCGCCCATACAGCTGGATCTCATGCCACAGACTTCTACAGCGAAATCGTGATGAGTAGGTTCTGGAAGACGATCTTCCGGGAAGCGATAGCTCGGCCGTTGCTAATTTGGCCACCACCCTCCACTTTCAAGGAATCGTAAAGCTAATCGAGGCCTTCAAAGAACTCGCAATTTCGGTTCTGCAGATTTTCGGCGCCCAAATACCAAGATGTCCGGATGACCAGATGATCATCACTCTTGACTAATTACGTGGCGCAGAGACTCGCGTAAGTTTCTATATCTGAAATAGCAACGGAAATCTATGAGGAGTCAGAAATACTCATGAAGTCTCGGCATCCCGGAGCATAAGTTAACATAAACACGCAGCATTATCGTTACGCCAAGGCGCTGTTAAACGCGAGATCCTCAACCGTGTGTTTTATGCGCATAACTGTTGAAGTGCACGCCCGTACAGGATGGAGGCTGCACGTCACGTCGTAACGTGTATTACTACTATACTCTGCCTGGTTCACGGCTATATAGGTACGTCATGCAATCTTGAGAATCTCCGAGAAAATATGAAAAACGAATGGTTCTTAAATTATTATAACAAAGATATTTATCGAGATGAGGATACAAATTTTAAAGGCATAAATAATTAAATATGAACCATGATATTAAACGGGGGTAATGGTAAAAGGGGTCACTCGGTTCTTACGAGAGACTCTCGAGTAGAACTAATTCCTCGAGCACTGTCCGAAAGAGCACGTTTAATTCCGCAAGAAACTTCCACAACTTGGACTTCACGGCTATTAAGCAGCTGCGGTTTAATATCGCTGTATGTCAAGGTGACTGTTGATTCGTGATCTAGTAAAACGACGGAAAGAGGAAGGCAAAGAATAATTTGCACTATGCAAATCGTTCAGACGATACACGGATATTGCCATGACGGCACATTCTGTTTTAGCACGAATTCACATGTAAAAAAAATCGCTACACTTTAATCGATGAAATTATTAAATCACTCTGAAAATTTCGTCATACATCCGATCTGCATACTCATATATGCTGCATACGGGTGATTTCAAGAAATACTAAAAAAATTTTGAAATTTTCTTTTAAAAAATTGAAAAAATATAACTAACGGGTTATTAACAAAGAAAAAGTGTCCATGGTGGTTTCATACGGTAGAAGCAGCCGACCTTCGGTATTTCGCGTGACGGACAAACCCATAACGACACGTCACGCGTTCTTAAATCCAAAGACAATAGACACGCGCGCGCGTCCAGGAATACCGTAGGTGCGAACCAATTTCTTGGTAAATTGTTTAAGCGTCCGTTACCTAGCTTAAGAGCGAGATAATCACGCCGGACATTTTCGTAATTAGCACAACGGCCAGTGGGTTAACAGTGAATTACCATATTGAAATCCTTGAATATTCATGCGACGGCCAAATGAAAGTGGTCCTTACGTATAAGAGAGCGTTTCGCTCGTAGTAGAATTTCTGTTCTCACATGAGATCAACCTTGGGATGAACCCGTGAAGCATCTTACGTATGCATAATGCAGTCGAGCATAAATATCCCGCGAATATCGCTAGACAGTCGCAATCCAGAGAAGTCGACGGGTTAAATGACTTTCTTAATTAAATTACTATCCCACATAGTTAGATGGCGCACGCAGATATCCATACACTAAAGCCGATTAATTCACTCGGTAAATGCAGCTTTCAAAACTGGTCCATATTCCTTCTTAATGCCCAAGACACTAGGTTAGAAACGCGTTAACGCACTCCTGTAATGGGATACTCATTAGATAAGAAGATACACTCACAGTTATATATTGGTAATGCAATAAGGATGATTGAGCATAGAATATAATAAATAAATTCACTAGGCCCCATCGTCGGCCTGGGGTGATTTCAATGATCAGCAAGTACCAGCATCCTCGCGGCTTGGTACCACGACGCAGCAGTTGTAGGCGCACATAAATATCTATAAATATGGCGCGGGCAGATCTACGTAAGGCTGCATATTAAATTACTTTCTTAAGCAGCGCGGCTGGCATATCGAGTCAGCGCGTTGATTAAATGCATCCAGTCGAGTACGTACAATAAGAGGTCTCTTATGGGGGCCTCTGTGATGTTCATGGGTGTTCACGGACACTGTTCACTCCGGCGGGCAATGGTGGTCGCTGTAAACCCGATGCTAATTATTCTAGTCCGTGTGAGCAATTTGTCGGCTACGGGAACGTATATTTAATACCGTAGAGCTTCTGGCCCCCTGGGTATTTACATCTGTGGCGAATACGCATCGGAACTCTGGATACCACGGGTTACGAGAGAGATACCATAGGATTACAGTGCTTGAACCGACTTCTATTACATACCCCCTGAGGTTATGGGGTATCCTATTCGCGGGATCGAAAAAGAGAGCAACGTGATATGAAGATTCCCCTCGAATCCACAATGTCTACGTATACCCTTATTGGAATAAATTATCTTTTTAATGTTTCTTCAAAATTCCTTAGAATCTTTTAACTCTGTCGAAATGCGATCCAACTAATATCCACTTGCAGGACGCAACCAAATTTTTTTTCTATCCTCCATATATGCCGCACAGTACGTTGTTGCTCTTGTGGCAAGTATCTAGCGTTTACCTGGTAATACACGTGATAAAACATCCAAGAAGCGGGAATGGCTTCTTGTCGTTACACAATCCAGCCGCACCTTCGATGTTCGACATAATAATTCATTTACCAAACGCTGAATAACTCGATGTTACCATGGCGTGCATATACTCCGTCAATGTATGTATGCGCATATCAGTGGTGTATGGTAAGTCGAAGAAAAAGTGACGCCGGTATACATACCGATAACGTTAGTCGCAATTCGAAACCGGTCGGGCGTTACCATGACGTCGAGATCGGTTTTCGTGGTAGAAACGTGTAGATAGTAAATAAAGTATTAATAAGAAAAGAAATACCTCGGTCTAAATAAACGAGAAAAAAAGCGTCAAACCAATACCGATCAACCGATCGAGTATCCTTGATAAATGGATTGAGCGTCTGTCTACGTAAGAAAAAAGATTCTCGAAGGAGCAAATCAATTATTAAAAGCATAGTCACTTGAACACTTGAGAATAATTCAAGAGGAAGAAAAGAACATTATGATATGTGCATTCGAAGACGAAGGTTACTTATTTATAGGGCTTCTAACTGGAACGATCTTGAATACACGTGACGTCGAGATATCGAAGATTAAGCTTAATTATTCTACCTAGCATAATAAGAAAGAACGCCGTCTCGAGTCTCGTGGTGTGTATAAAGTAAAGAAAGAAAAAAAAAGTCCTGCCGCCTTCGAGACTTCGATAACTGGAGACTCGAATGCCTCGATACTGCAAGAGCAAGATAGCCTCCATGCTACGACCTTCGCTAGATCGATCCACGTTCTGCGACTCGTTGATGCTCGCTACATGCCAGGAATAGCTTGCCATCTAGCAAGCCAAGTCGTAACTGAGAATGATGACACGTTGGGGATCGTACGAGCTCATAGCTGTAAGACGTAAAGAGTGTAGTAAGGTATATATACATATATGAGAGGTTGAGAATATGGCCGATAGAGTCTGGACTGAGGGTGTCTTGGTACTTGGAGGCAAAGTGGGCGAAATAGCGATCGAGTGGCTATGGAATAAGGAGATATCGTTAGTTCGTCTCTCGTCTTAGTAAGGACTTGGGTGGAACTAGAGAGTCTATTCCACGACCCGCCTCAACCTGACTACGACCGATCGTAAACTCGAGTCTCGCGCAACTCGTCGAGGCTGAACTTTCGATTTCGCGGTCCGGCACTCGCGCCTTCTCCGGTTCGTTTCTCTTTCTATAGATGTTCCTTCACCTTAGAACTCTTCTCCCTTTATTCTTATTCTTCCTCCTCCTGTTACTCCTCGCTGGCGCGCTCATAAGATTTATGCAAATCTGGACAAGCGCGCCAGAACGCTCTCCTGTGCACGCGGCTTAGGCTTTGTGCCCTCTTGCGCACTTCGCCCGGCTGCGCTCTGAAATACGTACTGCCACGTATTTCTGGCTGTAAATCACAGGGTTATGCATTGGAGGTAGCGCGGGTTCACTTCCGCCCGACAACGCTCAACATTTCAGCATTATTTTCACCCACGAGTGAACCCGAGAGAGATTCCTTCCTTAAGTCGCTCTTTTGACTTGGATGTAAAAGCGCTATTATACGCGTACAGGCAGCTTCTCGTTTTATTGGCAAGACTTGTGTATGCGTGGGACAAATTTTATTATATATTATTTTACTGTTTTTTTTTTATCATTCGGGTAAATGCTCGAGTGTCGGAACCTGTATACCGGCTGGGACTATACTATATACCATTATTACAGTTTCAGAAAATAAATTCAAGGGAAACTTGGTGTCTTGTATATACCTTCTTATGATGACGGGTTTTAACCGCGCTTTAACAGCGTATCTCAACAGCCGCTATAAAGATAGGCTTTTTACAAGGAGCCCAGGTCCGAGCACATAAACTTAGCCCCCAGCGCACCTGATAGACAACTCCAAGGCTAGGTGTAGTGATAATACGCGCAGCGTGCAAGAACGGGTTGACGCTGGAGGGGATGCTGGAGAAAAAACCGAAGAAAGATCCATTATTGTTTACGAGTAGGCAACTAGGAAACAGGAAAGTTCCTGGCAGACACAACAGGCTGCACCGTCTGTCAGGTTGGAAATGTAAACATAAAAAAAAGAATAAATACCGGAGTTACATATATAACCGAGCATGCTAATCCTCTGAATTCCCTATGACTTCATCCATACACGGTAGCACTAAGATTTCGTCACTATTATCGGATACGATATTAAATTTCAAAATTTCCTCATTATCAAATCAATGTTATCTCAACTTATACGGCTTGATAGCTGCAATGCCTATATAATTTATAATTCACTCCTTTTCATTCACAGCTATCACATAAGGTTATGCTAATACGATTTGTATTTTATCTCTAACCATATGTCACTGACCACCTACCACTGACCAGACTGAATAATAGACAGGCGACCTCGCGATCGTTACACTGGGGTACCTCAAGGTATACATACCGATACACGTGTAGGTACTCGTGTTACTGTAAAGGTATTTAAATATACCGACAGTGAGACAATATTATATTATAATTCGCAACACGCTCTCCCGGTATTACCTCATGCTTTCCTATAACTATTTATAGAGGGACGCTTGGGCGTAGTTTAGTCACTCTAGGCGCTTAAGACTCAAGACAATCGTGTCTCTAAATGATTCCAATTGATTGGTTGGAATAAATATTTTTTTAAAGCAACACTAGTCAATTTTAGACTGGTACATGGAACTTTTAATAGGAATTGTCTTTCACTCTGGTTAAATTTGTCGTAAATTATTTCTGTGCTCAGTCGCTTAGAAGTCTAGTGTAAATTGGCGCCACGAGTGGGCGAAACAATTGAATAGGTAAAAGAGCACGGGAACGCATTGTCAGTTTTGGAATACTCGATTTGTTCTCATTAACATTTTTATTGAGCACAGCTTCCTTCATGAGATTTCGCAAGATTTCATCCCCACGCGTAAGTTTCTCGAATACCTTACAATAGCTATTAACAAGACACTCTTCATTGTTGAAACCTCCGTTACCACCCACAATCATCTGTTACTTTCATTATGTGGTATTGACTTATATCACCCGGTGCGCCTACTATATCGTTACTGTAAAGTTAACCTAGCGAAGTGTATCTAGTACGACGGTGACTGGCAGTGTACTAATGCGTAAAGAAAAACTAGTAAACAGCTGTCATTAATGTATTAACTACCGTAGGTAGAGCGATGAATATTTTCACCTAGCGTGAAGTTATAAAAAAGTACATACAGGTATATGCATGGTTAAGAAAAAGTTACGAAGGAATGGAATCTCATCTTACACTTTGAAACTATTACGAATCGATTCGGTACTCATTTGGTCCATCGGCACCCTTCGTGATAAAATGATCTCCATTGGATGCTGAGTAACTGTACCTACCTACCAGCAGCAGACAAGCCGCAGGCGGGACAGTTACAGATGAATGGGGCTAGTCCCCCTGTTCTTGTAAAAATAAAAGAGAAAAAGACAAGAAGAAAACGTCATACCGTAGAAGGACTATTTATTAACGGTTCATTTTGCGACCAATCGGCTGCCACACACTTAACGATATGCAATCAGCCGGTATTTCGCCGGCGATCGAATAGTTCGATAAGATTGGCCGAATCGATCGATCATCGCGATCAAGGGGGTATTGTGATGTACGGGTATCACCATTGGTCAGTTTGACAATATCGATTCTATACATTTGGACACTGTTGAATCATCGTCGGCATCACAGTACTGTTGAGCTATTCAGTGTGAATGGTAATTTCAATCCGAAGCTGAATAACTGTCATTTCTTGATTGCTAATATTTTAATATAACTTTTCATTACGTCATAGTCATTTAAATATTTTTATATATATTCACTCACCAGGATATCCTTCGGGGATGACTATTTCCGGTCCAACTTTGACGTCGTGCCGATAACGATGCATCAATAGGGTTGCTGTTACTCTGAGCGATCTTTGTTGCTGCTTATACAGGAGAATCGGTCTTCCACCAGCACCCTCTACTCTCACTACTCTCGGTAAGGAGAATCTGTCCAGAAATTCACGTAGGGGCACGAACCCGCCCCCGGAACCGGCTGCTTCGGCAGTGGCTTCACGAGAACTTGGTAAAGAATCATCACCGGTCCCTGTTGCTTCGCCGCTCGAGAGCGTTGAGAATTCACCACTCGATGACATGATGACTTGGGACTCTTCGGGTACTCAAGGGGTTCTTTATCGATTGGCACAGATCGGTGAACCGGTCGCGTACGATTCACATTCTCGTCGCGTGAACCAGCGAGTTCCCCAAAACTCGATTTCACTCGAAGCCTTTCTTTTTCAACCCTGAAAACACGTTTTACGACGTGACATAATAATCACCGAGTTTGACTCTGACATTCTTTTCACCTGATAAGAATTTCCTTTTTCTTACTCTTTACTCTCAGATAAGCACTTTACACACGGAAGATTCAGCGTTTCCGTAATTTTAAAGATTCTCAAGGTTTTCTTTCCAAAATATACTACGTCAACGTACCTTGAACCTAGCTTTGAATTACGTTTCTCTACAAAAAAAAAAGAGAAGTAGAATGCTTAAGTAAAATCGTTATTTCATAAAGACGTCGGCCTTGAGTGTCGTTGACCGAGACAGAAAAAGGTTTTAAGATTCACAATTTTTTTTAGTTCTATTAACGGGTACTAAAATTTGATGATTATGATAAATACAAAATGAATGAATAATAAATTATTTGTCATAGAATTCTTCTTTCTTTTTTTTACAGTTTTAGCACCTCGGGCTTTCGTACGATCCTACAGTGCGCACGTGCAGGAAATTCCATATCGGTTTAACAAATGCACTAGTATTCAGCAGCACGGATGCAATTCTACTGGGTGACTTGCACCTATAATACCTCGCAGTCGCGCCTTTATCGTACGACACGGATGTTGCATACGAATGACGAAAATTAATATTCCACATATGTAAGTTATGATGCGTGGCATGTGTAGGGGACGCCGCGTATTATCTACGCTCTTAGCCGTGAATACTCATGAGAGGAAAATGCATCGGGGAACAAATTTCTTTTCAAGAGCTACCGGTATTCTCACCTTGCGCACTCACTTGCAACGGACTGCAACGCGGTGCAGTGTTCGAAAAGTCCCTAGAAATTGCATGCGGCAATATTGTCATAGGAGCCTTGACAGATTTCTACGAGTCTTGTAACACGTAACACCTACTAGTTTGCAAGTACTGGTGATTAAATACTTTTGAAGATTTTGCATAATCAACTGCAATACCGAACAAGAATTTCTGACTAACGAATCTCTGACGTCAAGAAATATTTATCGGAAATTTTTTACAAAACTGCAACAGCGTTATATTTATATACCAAATAGAGAAACCACTATAAGATACAATTATCTGTATAGATTTCCTATGGTGTTCCTATAGTGAGTACAAGCTTTCCTGTTTGTAGTCCACACCGTGACAATTCCATTGTTCTTTCAGAGCATTTTTTTAGTTTTCAAAATTTTGTATGCAACCCTCGATACTTTCAATCTGTATTTTGTATTCTGGTCAACGGTTATCCCAGCATCAATGTATACGATGTTCCTTTCAATATATGTATACGCATACTTGCGCACTCAATTTTTTTCCCGTATACCTCGTCATTCGTTAGCTCGGTAACTATACGTCAAGGTTATCGTCTTCATGGAATTACGATTTCACTCCTGAGAGAAGATCTTTTCAGACTTGTTTCTCGTCCTGGTCCATAAAGGCTCTGATTTAAAATTCCTCAGCTACTTGTATATTAGCAGTATTCAGCTGTATCAGGGCGTTCAGCATAGCCAGTTTTTTTATGTCTCAGAGAAAAATAAATGTCAAAAAACTTTTGAGGAATAGGATGGGATTTTTGTATTACAACTTCATTTATCCTGCAAGACACGTGTACTCGTGTCTTACATATGTAAATACATAAGTTAAGTATATACCGGTTAAGGGTTAAATCCCACAAGTCCTTTTCATTCTGTCGAGTGGTATACAATTAATCATTGCTTGCTCGAGTAATTTAAAGCTCAAGATCTTACGGCACTTCACTTCAATCGCGAATTATAATTTGCTACTATTAATCATCCCTTGAGTCAGCTGATTGGATAGAGTGCTGATTCAATGTCCCTAGTCATGTTAACGATAATGTGGCCACGTTTTATTGTATTCAAAAAGTTTTTTTTAACTAATTTTCTCACTGTATGTATATAATTATATATAACATTTTTCTGTGCCTAAATCACGGAATAATTTTTTTTTAAACGTGGCGAGTAATTGTAAAGCAGCAACGTGGGCCAAGGTAAAAAAATATAATAGCAGTAGCAGAAATCCATTAGTTTTTCGAGTCTGGTGTAAAACCGCAAGTGAGCGTGACTAATTTGCATGACTGCCTTTATGTATTTTAAAGAAAATCCAAAGAGCGACACAAGAGAGTCACGTTTATAAATCCAATACAGTAATATGCTTTCCCCTTCCATGGACCAGGAATAAAATAAATTAAAACGATGATAAAATGCATTCGCTTGTTTGGAGCGAATAAAAATTACCGTTTTTCACACTATTAAATTTCTGATTTGGCATTCGAGTTTTTCAATGAGAACTTGAATACTTGGATTCATTGAATTCGAATTAATCGACGCATGGTAATATTTATCGATCAACGTAGAGACTTACAATTTTTTAATTTCATCCAAGAGGTTCTCGTTTGTTTCCTTTTAAATTAAAACTCAGAAAGCACCAAATATCATTAGTCTTCTTTCCAATCTAATCGCTGTATCCTTCGACGTGTAAAAACCAGGACATTTCCCGAATCGGAATCATCGAGTAAACTTCTTTATTTGATTATAGTCCTTTGTTATTAACACCAAAATTTTTCCCACGTGCAGTACTTCGATCGGTCACGGTCCTAACGCGATCTTACGGGTTCTGGAAAGCGCCACGGAAAACCGAGCGCGACAGGCGTCTCGACGCTCCGAACGAGATCGTGCGACTGAGCATACAAACTGCAGGGACGCCCGTCTACGTCGAACTCTCCCACTTCCCAACTGAAACCAAGTATATTACACATTCTCCATACTTGACAGGATCGCCAGATCTTTAACTTTTAATTACTCTTATTGATCCTTTATAAAAATAAAAGATAATTCACACTATCTTAAATATCAAATTAAACCAAGTATCCTTTCCTTCTTCCGTATCACATCGTATCGCTATCTAGATACAAAATCATCTAAAAATTTATCTGTTATTATTTAACTAAGCATTAAACGTTCCTCGTTTTATAATCTACCCCAGGTAACACGTCAATAGTCACAGATTCTTCGCTTTCGCTGAATCCTCCTTTCTCCTGATTTTATTCACCATCCACAGCTGATCCTTTCTCTTACGTATACTCCTCCTTAGTTCGGTTTTTCCCACGGAATGGTGCAATCGAACGAAAGGAGTAAAATGGATGGCAAACTAGTTGGTGAGTTCGTCGAAATGCCAGTGCCGCCATTTTTCCTAGTAACGCAACCTTGATCGGTAACGATTAGTACGAGGAACTTCTGGACAAACCAGTAGAATTCGTCGTGTGCTTGCTTGGCACTACTTGGCACGCGTTACGGCAAATCTGTCCAACCATATTGCTCAAGAGTTTTCCACCGTGATTATTGTACATACTGTGGTCATGTGCATGGAGTAGGACACTTATGGTCCGTATCAACCATATGTTGGATGCTGCGGCATATGCCGCGCTACTTACTGCGGATAGTCTCGACCGGCTAGATCTGCGTGAGGGTCCTCATCTTAGAATCCGTTGTTCAGATGGAAAAGCGGAAAATACATTGGTTCGACCCAGACTAATAAATAATATAATATTTTATTATTTACATAGTATGAAATGTTGCAACA
Source organism: Trachelus iudaicus (assembly GCA_030142595.1). Lineage (NCBI taxonomy): Eukaryota > Metazoa > Arthropoda > Insecta > Hymenoptera > Cephidae > Trachelus > Trachelus iudaicus. Next base: position 2,215,294 of record JARQTH010000318.1, read on the forward strand.
ATATAGAACAAATTCTTAAAACTGTCTCGACGTTTGACTAGTTAATTTTACTGTCAGATAGGCAGGTACTGTACTTTCACATTCCTCAGGTCTAAGCGGCATCCAATAATTAGGCTGGAACGTGAGAATATTAATGTCTGTGTTCAGGTTATGTTGCACGGGTGTCATTGTCTCGGTAATTGTACCTCTTGGAGTGATTATCAACGGGGATGATGATTACGACGAAGAACCCTGCGCCATTGTATTAGGATCTTGTCGTTTCGTTACCTTGTGTCAGGTCAGGGATCAATGCGTCTCGTTTCGGTTTCGCGTTAATCACTCTTGCATTTCTACACTTTCTTCTTTAGGAAGTTTAACTGCCGTGAAATGGATATCACCACTAGTTCTGTATGACACCTCATTGATTCATTGATTAAGTTACAGGGGATCTTTATATCCGTCAATTTCATCAAAAGACAACCGTTGACGGTTAGCAGGACGTACCTGGATATACATATATATATATAATATAAAGTGACCTAGAATTTTTTGTGCAATCATCATAAATTTTACAAGTTAATAAAGTGACTTGCGAATGAGGTCAATTCGTCACTGAGAACAGAAATGGTTCATGCAAAATTTGTAATCTGCAAATTTTATTACAGAAATAAACTTTTTAGCGCAGTGCATAATTAGATGAATTTCTCTTTGTAGTTTATTACGACGCTATTAATTTTTGTTCGTTCCCAAGAGACAGTCAAGTCTATTGATTCTATACGGAAGTATCCTCCAGGCCGGCAGGCACCTCGACCTTCCATAGGTCATCGGCTACTCTTGAGACATGCTTGTATGCGTACAGTACGGCTCCTGGTTAAGTCAAGAATAAGAGGAAGAGGTTAGAATGAGTCCTCCGTGTGTGAAATACAAGAGTGGAAGAACACAACGTCACGGAAAGTAGTAAAACGGTTCCATCATCATCATCATCATCTTCCGCGTACATGGGTCGTCATTAGACCACTGTATAATCATTAATTATTACAAATGATACACTATTTGCCCTATCGATATACTATTATATATATTACGCGAAGAAATTTCCACGTAAGCACATACCGTTCCAACGTACTGTATATAGATATACCGTATTATACACACGTGCAAACACAAAACTGTTTCTTTCTTATTTAGCAATTTTGTTCGGCAACCGTTATGACAGAAACATTAATACTGCTGTTAAGTAATAATTGTGTGTATTATTTACAACTAAAAACTCTGTATTTCCAGACAGCCTACGTTAACAGCAATAGAAGATACTTTTTTTTTTTTTACTAGCAATGCGCATCGATCCAGCGTTTGGAATGTCCAAAGTCACGCAAAATCATCAGTCCGTGTTTTCTTTATCCAGATTGTTGTACAAGGGTTAAAAATATTCCTTGACAAAAAGAAGAAAACCACCTCGTACCCGTCGTTAGGACATGGCTGTTCTTCAATAACTAAAAAACTTAACTCCTTGAACAAGCAAAGTACCTGCACCCTTACCAACCTGAGAACACTGTTTACCCACATTCCACGCATTCTCGCATTACTTAAATCCTCCAGTCTTCACCGTCACAAAAAAGGTCTTCACTCGCGGTTAACCTACGCTAGCCAGTGTGTTAACTGCAAAAAACCAAAAAAGCATTAACGATCACGGTTTCCCATCGACGGGTCAATCCGTCATATATAAAAAGTATTAATTTCCATTTGGAATGTGCTTACATCACACATTAAGGAGTACACAGAGCCATATAGATATCTCAGATGCAACAGGGTTAACCAGTACGCTGCATTACTGCAGCAACAGCAGCAACAACAGTGCATGAGTTAATCCGAGGCCGAGCGAGTGCACACAAGACACTGGCATACATAAAACATTGCTACCAACGCGGCAGGGCTGACAATGCCGCATCTCATAAAATCTCGTCCCGCGAAACGGCATTTCGCAACGACACAGTAGCGAACCTGCCGGCAATTTCGCTTTCGTTCGCAATATAACCCGGCAACGCGCGCTGTGTGTCTCGGCTGCCCGAAGTTGAGAATGGAGACGGGCCACATGCACGAGACACATATGTATCACCTGTATACATATTACTATACCTATCGCGCATGTTACATTGCTTGGAAAGTTACGAGCCGCTCGTTTTAAAGTGCCAAAGCCTACACGCACAGTGCACTTTTTAAAGGCACTTCTTATAAATGTATGCTATTGCTATATATATATATATTATATACGCTACGTGTAGCATGTAGAGTGCTGCTTGAGCTCTCTGCCGCCTCTCTTGCGCTTCCTTTTATTTTTGCTTAATATTATTCTCTCGCCATTCCTTTCTCCCCTTTTCTCTTGCATGATTGAGGTCCGAACTCGCGACCTCGTGCCCACTTAACCCGCGGGGATGCGAATATGAGAGAATACGCTCATGAAGTGGGTGTACACGTCAGGCATGAAGTGGAAGATCTATCGTACGCGAAGCTCGATCGATCTTCGTAAGGTTTCTTAGCAAATATCCAGTCTGTTTGTATAACGTGTGCGAACATGAGACCTAAGACGTGTAAGATGATTTTTCATCTTCGAATATTTATCAGATTTATGTCATCTGCTCGGGACGTACGATGAATAATAAAAATCCATTTTTTTTATCTTATACAAGATACGAATAAAATTATTCGTAAGAGACACGGGTACCTGTTGATGGTTTCGTTTTACAAGAAGCTGTGACTCGGTTTGGTCCATGCTAAAGTACTTGTCGAAATTTTAATATACTTTTTTCTTCGAGTACCAATATGGAAGTGTAATTTACCGTCTCGTGTAATTGTCTTCGTTTTTGGTCCCTTATGCCTTGATCTTTCTTTTTTTCTTCATTCTTTTCTCCTAACCGTATATGCATACCACCATGAGAATATTAGTCAACGTTAAAATACGAAAGTCACCTTGCTCTTCTTGTACGTTCATAAATATTAAACTCTCCATTTCGCTGGGACGTGTTCAAGCGATCTTGGGTTCAATGTTGTTGAGCAATCGATGATGCATCCAGTACACATCTCGTATGCATCTGACCATGCATGTCCATATGTGCCTGGACCACGCGCACTTTGTCCATACTTAATCGTTTACCTTTTAAAATGCGGCTTTATTCCGACCGAAAATCTCATGCAAATAATTTCGTAAAATTAGCGAAATTTCATCTCGACAGCGATTATCAATAATTACAATAATTAGTATAATAATTAAATAATTAATCAACAGTTATTTTATTCTCATAATCTAACCTATCGCGATGGCAACTTCTATCGACGATGCTGCGCTCTATGTCAGGCCTGTGCTACCAGGTTGTCATAGCATCGATCGACAATTACATGCCCGCTGACACTCTTGTAATAGAATGTCTATGTTCCGCGTGCCCGGCGTGTCTCGTAGCCAGAAGACCGTGCAATCAGTTTCTGATCGACGGGATATGCACGCACGTATGACTGCACGCGTAGAACGCATATAGACGGGAGCGTGAGTACGTGCGGACATACCGAATTATGCGTATCCGTGTCAGGGGAGTCGTTAACTTATAGTAATTCCGTGTGCCGCGAGACAAGACTTAAAAATTTTTATGGAATTTTAAAATTATTAGACAGACTTAAATTATTGTTATTGTTATTTTAAAACAATAGGTGGTTTACTCGATTCGATATGTCGCTTGACCGTATAGGGATATTTTATAGGTTAGAACGAATTTATTACAGGGCACTTATTAACGTTATCAGGATATCGATATCAAGGGTTGGCTAGCTTTGTATTTAGTACTTTATGAATTTATTGTTAGGCTTGCGTGTCGTGCTATTAATAGAGATTGTTATTATTATTATAAACCAATCAGATGAAATCGGTTGGGCTCTTCCGCGTGCATGAACATTTGAGACACGTTACTTCTGGTTATCTTTAGTGAACACGTGGGGCACGCCTCGTTACTATAATACCTTACTAATTATCTCTTCTATTAACCCCTGTGACACGTGAAGCATTGAACGAAGCACTTACAGGGTTCCGCGCGAAACTTTATGGCATAACGTATCGCGGGTAAGGATGGTGGAGAATATGAGATAAAAAAATGATAAGGAGATATTTCGTGATCGTCAATATGGGAAAACCGAATTTACTTTGGAAAGTTTGTCTTATGCTATTGCGTAGAATTTTAATTTAGCATGAAATTACATATCGGCCCGTCTTCCACGTATGTGAAATCATTGGAATTCGACGCTGTACGTGGAATTGAAAATTTGCCGTTACATTGTGATTAAAAAGAAATGAATGCCAAAATGCGTGACTTCTTTTTAAAGACTCGGCATCAGCAGTTCGCAAAACTACTTGGTATAATCAAATAGTGGCTATAGCTCTCGAACGCCGTTACGCCAGTCAGTGATGTAATAATGGCTTATGACAGTAAACCCAGATTACTATTACAGATACCGGGGCAAAAAGCCATCAAGTTGCAATATACATAGCTACGTTTATCTACATATTTGGCTACGCAGAGATAGAAACTCCTGAACAAGGCACTGTTGGGTTCATTGAACCCATTTTGCTGTCTCCAGTGTGGGGTAAGTAGAAACAAAAAAATGAGAGAAAAGGATAATCGCTTTGAAGGGTAACGTCCTTAGTGAGGATAGGTTGTGCTTTTGATTAATTACAAGCACCCGAGACAAGAGGAAAGGATCTAAGGATAATTAACGTTAATTTTATCCCCATTGTCCCAAAGTCAATTTTATATTGTTTTCGAAATTTTTTTTTTTTTTAAATTACGTTTCAGCATATTTATCGTCTTCGTATAATGGTGTATACGACATGTATGAATTATGAGTGCTTACAACAGTGGATGCTCGTGGAATTTAGTATATAGTCTTAACGTTAGTTAAAATTGAATCAAATTTCACCTTCTAATCTAACCCAACCTAACCTAACTCTCTCCTGCTTAACGTGCACCATTATTATAATCGTTAAGTTTACGTAGAGAGATCGTACGTTTTAACGCATCGTAAGCATCGTTATAACCTCACTTCCGGATTTTTTTCTGTATCAGTTCAAAACATATTGCGGAAAACCGTATTAACATCCATTAATGGTACCATATGGATGCATAAAGGAAATTACCAAGAGGTTATGAATTTTCTCTTGATACAGTATAAATCCATTTCAAATCCATTAAAATAATCCCACCAGGAAATTCCCCAGTTATATACGTCTAATCGACACAGACGATTTTCACAGTTTAACGATAAATAGTTCCATTCTCACTTTTAAATAAATTCCGGCACACGCGAATTGCTCGACCGTTACAAATGGACACTAAATAAAAATAAAATTCTTACGTAAATATCCACACGCGACCTATGCACTGCGTACAGCAATTCCCTAGCGAGAACGCACTGCTTTGCTTTCTCCGGCAGATTTAAGACGACGCGCGTTCAGTTTCCTCGGGACGCTAAACTTCCTATACAAAAACTTTTAAACATCCTGATTACGTCGACAGACCGTAAACAATTGAATTCGTCGCGCCGGAGTCTTTATAAAGACATCAGAAAAGTACCTATATAATATACACATATATAGACATACATACAGAAAGAAATAATTCATCATTCATTCGGAGATTGAATGATCACGTAAAATTTTAGATTTACGTAATGACAAATCTTAGACACGTTTCGGGTAAACTTTTAAGAAAAAAGTAGGAGAGAGACAAGAGAAAGCAAAAGATTAAATAGGCAAAGAACCAAGATGCGAATTAATTGCGTCGTGATTGACCATTCGGATCGTACAGGATTGAGCGGTTTCTTTTAGATGGCTCGTGAAAGACATCCGGAGTCTGTTGATTGAATATCGGATGCTGCATGGACCTATCTTCTCTCTATCGATTCTGATATAATATGCATATGGATGAGAGAATTAGTAAATATTCTGACCTTAACACGTGTGAGTGTTTCTCGAGTCGAGGTTGGGTGAGGCTCTTAAATCCTCAACGATGAGGCTTAAATCAATCACCGTAATTAACGCGCTCTTTGTACCGCTAAAATGGAGATTAGAACGTTCTTGCTGCTTGCTTCGGTTCAACAATCTATAGTATGTGCAATCTAACTATAGCTATTATTATTCACAATTAATTTCCACAGTCGTTACATTTTCGATTCCTTGTATTGATTTATAGAAACTGTTTTGTTGAATTAAAATTTTTTTAATGATTGACATCGGTGTACAATTTTTTCTTAAATTTTTTTTTAAATTGATTAAACTTTTGAGGTACAGCAGGTATGTTCCAAAATTTTACTCTTGAACGCGTGTCGGTAAACAGAGGCGGAACTATAATATAGTGTACGGAAGTAGGTTTCGATAAACGTCCTAGTATGTAAAATTGAAGTATACTTTCTGCTAGTGATTTTATTTATTAGTTGCAGTTTATATATTGACACTTTTCAGGAAACAGAAGGTCTCATCTCGTTCAATGGCACTTTATTGCCTTTTGGCATAACTGTATTCCACCGTCCATTCTCTGGATGCATAAAGCGTAACGGTGCTTGACAAGCCTATCAAATTGCACGCCTATTTGCCATTCTCATTACACGCATCACAATGGTGATGCAGTGATATCTATCATTACGCACTACGAAAGTTGAACTATGAGGTGAAACACAGTAGGGATTATTAGCGATTTACACGTGTATATATAAGTATACTAAGTCACTTTAAAGCTGTATTCGCATGTATATTTAACATCAGATCGTCAAACATAGCATTAATCAACACTAACGTTAACAATAATAGGAGATTATCAAGTATGTCGGATGACATAATCAACTTTGTTACAAAGCAAAATCTTAAATGATTGTTAAACATCCTTTGTTCCCAATTACCCATAAGATTAAGAAATCCTTAAAATTGTCTAGTAGAAATCATATATTGAGAATGAAAATCCAGAATAGAATTTCCATAGCCACGTACACCTAGTACTAAGGACGTGGTTTGGTCTATGGCTGGAAATGAGTTTCCATAGCCAGAAAGTGAGTTCTTTATCTGTGATTTAGTGACCTTCTCCATATATTCCTGCACGAGTACATACGTGTACATGGTCTTGAACGGCACTAGTTGTTCGGCTTCGCAAAACAAGTGGTCTAGCCAGTCGAGCAAATTACCCACACTTATTCCCATAGGAGGTAAGACGTCTTCATCTGGCACAGGCCGATCCAGTCTACGGTCCTTGGTCCTGACTCTATGGTGTCCCGTTGCAAATGATTTTTCTCTCCTCACGCTCGATCGACGATCGATAATTATCGTCGGCTCCATGGTCGGCCGCAAGACTCTATCTCCCAAGGATCTTCTTAACGGCTTTCATTTTTTCTTTAACGTCCACTAAGGAAAGTCGTTCGCTATTGGTATCCTTATGGTGCACCATGCTTATTTCTAGTGAAACCGTAACCCTTTTATAGATCCATCCTGAAAGTGGACCGATCACGGCACTTGATGATTTTACGGATCAACGTTTGACTCCTATCATCCTAGTAGGCGTGACACATAATGACTAAACTAGCAAGTTTCACACGTCCTCAAGGTGTACCTAGATGTAGATGCATGGGATAAGTATCCAGTAAAAATTAAAAAATTCATCTGGACAGGATTTATCTATATTGAAATTATCTAATGCTCGAAACTTTTAGTCCATTCGTATGCTCGAAGCTAAGGGATGGTCAGACGCGATACCTACATACGTAAATGCGTACCAGGCAGCGTCACGCTGCTGCACGGTAGATCATTAGAAATCAATAAAAATGATAATGGTCCCGGCCGAAAAATAAAAAGGGCCTATCCGTAATTGGATTGCTCCTCGTGCATGACCTTTATTGTAATTTATCTCCGGGACGGGTACTTAGATATCTGTAGCATCATGGCATCTGCACATGCCAACGTGATGCATCATGACTCGCGGGCACCCATGCTACGTACTCTGTGTTCCAATCGCGCAGGGTAATTCGTTCGGTCAAGTTCACGTGTCCGACCACGACACCTGTATTTACCCAGTGCTACTCTGTACATAAAATTATTTTTACCCTCCACCTAATCCAACACACGTCCACCTTAGTAACATCGGCAAATATTTTCGCATGCAAAGTACCGTTAGTAGGAATTGCAAAAAAATTAAGTATACTCTCCAGGAATTCCATTGATTGAACAGCATTGACTTAAGTTCAGTTGACTTTTTACCAGTGCAAAGAACTTGCGTCCAGTACCGCGTGTCGAGATTTCCAACCATAGCTTCAGTCTCCTATAAACCGACCCACCCTGCCCCCCCTCCCTTCCATAAATGGAACATGGGGTTCCTTAGCGTAAAGGTCACCAACCGTACAAGCCTGGATGGCTCATGATGCCTAGGTCGTTGTCAGAGCGGTCGTTACCCAAGCTAAGTGGTCTGTCGTTACCCTGGCTAAGTGCTCTATATTCTGCATGTAGTTTCTTCGAACAAGATAATACTCGATACAGGTAACAACAAGGTAACAATTCAAGGCATGGTTCAAGCATGCCACTTACCCCAGTCACTGTCCCACGTCGTTAGTTATGGCAAACTACGTCCATTGGACACTCTTCGTTTCGATCGATTTCAATCACATTGACCAAGTAGTTATCAGGAGCAGCTTGGACGGCTGCGAATAGTTCTAAAATTCTACAACGAGCGTCGAGGGCATTGTTGAGTAAGACGTGTACCAAAAAATTACATTTGCCATGAAAAAATAACCCAAAGTAATTGGATAGCCGATTGTTCTGAAAATTACATAATGGTTGCAAAATCAGCATACAATTGAGAGTAATGCTAATGCGCCAGCGTGTGAATTTTCTATGATTCTTTTAAAATGTAAAAAGAAACTAGGTCAACTGTCATTAACCCAAGACGTGAATTATAGCGAAGGTGATTATCGTCCCCGTTTACTAACCAGGCAGTTCCAAAGATGCACCGTTGCACCTTCGGGACTCCTGCATCCCGATGGTCAGTATCGCACGAGAAACTAGAGATGCACCGATGTAATAAGTATGACGTGAGTGAGGAGATCCATGGAGACACTGGAAGCATAGGTCCAGGGCCAGAGGCCATCACGTTCCTCTCATTATGCTCCTCGCTCTTCGAAATCCTAACTGTACAATGCACTCACCCCGCCCAAGGGCCACCGGTCGAGTATGTAAGAACGTAGTTGGCTATTTCGTTGCATCTGCTATGGGTATCTATATAGGTGTTCTATAGGTTCGCACAAGACTGGTATATACATATATATATATATATATATATATATATATGTATATGCCACGAGCAAAAGAGTCAGAGCCTGGCCCCGGGTTACTCTCTTCGTCGTAGGTACGTGTACCAGAGCACGAGAGCGCCAGGTACCTACCTACTTGAGATATAAGGTACCCACCTAGAGAAGGATAGGTACCTGATAATGTACAACTATACCGAATAGTGTATATAGGATCGTGCATAGATCTTGTAGTATATGCACTGTAGTACCTGTATATGGCTCTCGACGACGAGACACGATGATCCACGAATGCTGGATGCATCCTAAGCTAAGTACACAAGCCCGAGGTCTTTTCCTAGAATGCAAGGCTGATTAAGAGCCGATAATGCCCGCAAGGTTGCCTGGATAGGACGAGAGTCACGCCATTTTGAAAGGTGCCATCGACCTGACTTACCTGTACGCCTGGTGCATTACAGTGCACACCGTGGTATCTGCTACTGAATGCTGGACTTTGAGTTCTTTGAAATAAGTGCATATAATATTTCTTTTTGTTAATTCCAGACGATAACTCACTGCCTGTTTATTCCTGGTACCTCGCACCGGTATACATGACTTCTGTACGGCAAGCGATGTTGGGACTCACTTGGCCAAGTTCAAAGCCTGCTGACCGTGGTTCTAATAATAGGTGAACTGTGCTGCCGGCGAATCCTCCTACGATTTATAGGTGCACGATAATAGCGATGGAGGTGAAATCATTGATCGTTTCTATGTACGTGCAGTGTTATTTTTTTTAATTTCTTTTTTTTTTCTTCTGGGATAACCGTCGATGTTAGATTTGCAATTAAATTACGTGCTCGGGATATAATTACTTTTGTGATTTTACCATGCTCTTATTGCAATTTTGGATTGCGTAATTAATCTATTACTGTATAATTGGAATAGGGCCTTAATAGGAACGATAGCGATAATCGGAGATCGGCTGTGCAGTCATGATAATTGATCTTAACTCTCTGGCACTAGATATCGATGACTGTTACGAAATTGATATTTAGACAGGTATGTGAGACCAAAATTAATTTTTCTCTCCGAGCCTATCACATTTATTGTCCGCTCGCATTTTTCGATCGCGAACTTAAGATTAATCGAATTTTATTCGAAGCACGCACTTTCTAGCTCTTGTTATTTATCGTCCAACTGTCTGCGCCGTGGGATTCAAATTGCCACGGTATTTCAGTAATGATCCCCATAATGCACGATGATCGTGCATTATTCTTAGTACCGTACCCGAGCCACTTGCAGTCATTAAGAAAAAAAGTGCCAGGGGCTAGTAGGACTTTGTGCTTAAACGTATTCGCTAGCAGGAAATGTAGGTAACGTGCGAACGGCGCTTAAGGCTGTGCACTGTAAAATATGTAACGAGAAAAATTTCTTCACTCGAACAAATTAACATATCATCACGGCATAAAGAAACCAGCTTGCGCATCTCTTGCGTGCGTTGCGGATTCAGATTGAAATTCAACTAAATGAACCAGCCATATTTTTAATGACCCTTCTTTTTATACCAGTGCAAAACCCGTTGGGCCAGGGTCTCGGTCAGCCACCGTAACGACCTGATCAAAAGTCTGTCGTCTGTCTGGTGTCTTGGCGCGATTGTAAACTTTTTGGCAAAAAAATCACTCGATTAACCTGTTGCATATACCCAAAACCCATTAAGGTGCGTTCACAGTTCGTATAATAAAGAATATATTGAGTGGAAATCTGCGAAATTAATAGTAGGTATATAGAGTTACGTATACGTATTGTAAATAAACCATTTTTATTTGAATACCAGCCGTTCAAACCTTTTTTTGCAATTTTTCTTACTTTTTCTTTTAATTTACTCATCAGTGGGTCTGGTAGTCTGATCCAAGCCTAATGCTCGTCTCAGGAGAATCAGAACTTAAATCGGCCCTGACAGGTCCCAGCATACAATGCGCACTAAACCATGCCTGCAAATAATACAAATGAACATAAAACAAGTCGAGCATTGCCTTATGGAAATTATATGACGGTGTATAATCTTTTTCAGAAACCCCAACTGAGCTATAGTCCCCTTGGCGAAGCAGACACATTTTTTATCACCCTATGGAAACACTGTGCCGACTTCTTTTTTTCTCCGCCTAAAACTCACTGGCTAACCACCAAAGTCAGAATATAATTGTTTTATAAATGGCCGACATATCTGGTTATGGTTTCACAGACTTTTTACAGAGTACCACGTAGTGTATGTCCTAGAAAACAATAAAAAGTATTCGTACTAGTTACTCCTATCGATTTCACAACACACGGAATTTTCTGTCGGATTGGCAAATAATCGAACGCAAAAATTGAGTGTATATGGATAATTGGATAATTAATTAATGTCCCATTTAGATCTATGTAAACTATACTCGTTAACGTGATAATGCTGCGCTTTGCTTTTTCTGATATTTTTAGTATAGCGTCGAGTAGGAAGTTGAGCAATTCTCAAGGCGCATGATATATATGTACGTAAACACATGTAGAGTTTCGCGAAATATATTTCCTTATATATTTCCGCGATTGAAAATAAATTCAATCGGCTTGAGAGTCACGCGTTAACAATTCACCTTGAGTCAATTCCGTAAAGTTTCCTTGAGGTTTCGAAATCCGCGTAAACAGTCGTTGGCAAAGTGTTTACCGGGGAGCGTAAGAATCTTGCCAATCGAGAAATCGAGATTCGATTCGTCTCGTTTTACGTCCGTCACGTATTGTTACACTTTTTTTCTCAGTTTAGTGGGATATGACTAAAAAAAAACAAGTCATTAACGTCCAACCAGCCAAACGAACTTGAAGGTGATTAAGAATTGAAATTGGCACATTTATACTACTAAACCCTAATGAATTCATTGGACCGTCCCTGTACTTTCAATGTAAATTAATTTGAAAATGATTCTTGTCTCGGGGCAGACTGAGGTGAGAGCATATATTTAAAAGTACTTGAGTACTCGAATACTTGAAGGCATGGAACCTGCGAAGAACATAAAATGAAGATTTAATGAACGGCTTTACCTTCGGTATCCTGTTTGGGTCATGGTAATTGGTGTAATTGACTTCATCTTGTCGGAGTCATTTTAGATAGTAAACGACTGATTTTTTTTCTCCGTATGTTGGTATTGAGAATATATCACGTGCTTTCGGTGGAACTCGAATTCCTTCAGGAATTTGTTTAATACTCAACTGAATTATACTTTTTTCGAATTTTTTTAAGAACATTTTTTCAATCTGAAAACAGACATTGTTACCAAAATGGATCCAGTGAAAGTTCATTTTTCAAAAACAGAATATATGTATATGTATATGTAAGAAGAATACTAGTGAAATTTAATAGTAGGATAGTTTGGTAAGACCGCCGTGAAAATTCGAAGAAGTTCGACCGTGCCCTCCATGATTATAGTCTTCACGTGATATTAAAATGCAAATTCGAAAGCCCTTTGGCTTCTGGTCGTCGATAGGGTGCAACCACCGCGAAATATCTTTTTTTTAAATTTTACGAAATTCCACTGAGTAAATAGAAAAAAAATGTTTAAAAAATTATTTCCTCTCGCCTTTAAGTGACGAAATAATTTCTTCAACGATTGCAACAGTTTATTTTAATGAAACCTGAAGCCAGTAACATCCGACAGACTTTTCTAGATTTTTAGTTGTCGCTCGAGCGTAACGAACAACTGACTATTTCTAAAGTAGGTAACTGCTTATCAGAAAAATTTACCATGCACTATCCCGTAATGCAAAATCCTTGTTTTACAAGAATCAGCCATCGTGCAAGAATCACGGTCATGAGTTTCTGTCGTTCCACTATTCACTAAGCTGAGGTATCCAACGAGCAATTGAAAATCAGCATTTCGAGGACATTAATACTAAACGCATGTAGTACGTATTCTATTAATTAAAAAAATTATTTTCAAGCAATGCAATGCGCATATAAAATAAAATCCCTTTATATCAATAATCCACGACTTTGTTATTCCATTCTACCACGTTATAATATTAGAACTTATCCCTTCCGCTGTTCTTCTAATACTTGACTTTCTTAACGATACGTTGCCCTTACAATAGCATCTCAGTGTGTCTGCTTTTTTCCCTTAGTTCCTAAAAATCACCTATTCATCGTATTGATAATTCCAAGTTATAACAAGAAAGTACGGTAAAGTCAGTACTGTACCTTCTCGTCAAAAATTTAGGTTGGTAACAGACGGAAAGAAAGTATTTACGTTTTCGTAGAAGAACTTATTGGTAAAATCCTTGCTTCACACGGGGAGCAGGAGGCGAACCCCGATCCTCTTGGTGGAAGTCTGCGACCATAACCACTGGGCTACAGTCGAACTTTTCATGTTTGTTTAATAAAACGTATAAAACTATATTTTCCAACTGAGTAAGTTTACAATCAATCATTTATAAATGATAATGACACGCGTGTGAAAAAGTAGCAACCTTGTTACGAAAAAATATGAAATATGATTACGCACACAGACTACTGCAGTCTGGTTATAGAATATCAAATTTCCAAGATTGTAAAAGATCTCTAAAGAGATTCCTGATTCAAAAGATGTCCAAGGTACGTGCAAACCTATGTATATATAGATACGGTTCACGTTTCTTCATTGTGGTATCGCAATCGTCTGCGTTTTATCCAACATTCTATTCAAAGTTAACCAAGGAATGCAGCTGCATCTGTAACTCATAACCGGAGGTGAGAGAGAGATAGAGATACAAGAAGAAAACTCAGGATGGGAGTCCGCTACGTATGAGAACGAGAATGGAATTATCACTACAAAGACCGGCCATTATGGTGAACCGTATGACGCCGTAGGTTGTGCGTAGTTACACAGCTCGCGGCCAGTTTTCTTATTCTCGGTTTCCTCGACACATCCTTGGACGCCATTCAAATGCAAAGTCCTTCGTAAAATGCGCGAAGCATCGCTGCCCGATAAACGTTCCCAAGGACCATGCTTGTGGGAAAGGTTTTATGACTTTTGGTACGAGCTCTAGGATCTCTCGTTTGGTCGCGATATCTCGTGAGAGCAGAGAGTGAAAGAGGGAGGACGATGGGGATAAAAATGAGAGAAAGAGAGAGACTGAATAAAAAAAAATATAGAACGAAACGTTGGGAAGCTAAGAGAAACCAACACTGGAGTCCAAGATACATATATATTTTTTGTATTGAATTTTTTTATTAACTATAAACCTGATCTTGATCCAGAATGTCTGCAGTGCTTGAGAATCGATCTTGGATTTACAAATTTTCCATGAGATCCATATAGATAAATTTTTAATACCTTATTACGGTACGGTACGGAAACTGGTTCCATTTTGCAATGAGCGAATCAAAGAGCGCGCCAAGCGTTCATTTGACTTTCCATTGTGTTTGACGTAAGACGTTCTTGCCCCAAGCTCAATAGAGTCTACACGCGTTATTACGACTTGACGGAATGATCTTTCATTGTGCTACAGCTATTAGTATTGCCGGTGATCTCATCAGCGATCTTATAATATAATTTTACTTGTTCGCACAGGATCAATTTAGCAACGACGAAATCTGTGTCTATTGAAGTAGCTCGGGGTGGCTAATCGATTTGGAGTGTAAAACTTTTTACACCGTATGTCTTTTGGAGCGCCCAGTATAGTCGGATACAGGTTCGATTTCACAATCCTAAGATCCTGATCGTGCAAGGGACCCATTCGACTTTCCATTTCGTTCGGTACCGCTGCTACGTTTATGCTTGTACCGTGATCTATTGAGCGCGTGCCGGTAATGGCTTCGATCATGAATTGTTCACACATTCGGATGTTTTTGGATTTTTATTGATTGATTAGAGTCACGACATGTAAATCAAATATACTGTGGTACAATACTGGTTATTGAGATATCAGTATTGTGGGTATAGTAATAAATATCGTAATTGGCAAATATATACCGAAGGGATATATATGTATATATAATAAAAAATTTTGTAATTATAAGTTGAATAATTGATTATATTTGGTAAAACATTTACAAGGTAATAAGATTTTTTTTCATTTAACGTGTGTTACATTTACAGGCAAGGCATCCTCAAAGACCGTACCAACTCTACAGTAATCGTAATAATGTAATGTTATTTATAATAAAGTATGTACCATCAAATTATCTGTCTCGTTATTATTAATATTAATGTTATTATTATTACTATTATTATTTCTCAGGAACAAATACATGTTTTTTTTTTATCAATATACATCAATTCGCAATTATCATATAAACCGTAGAACTGTCCCGGTAGGGATCAAGGAATGGACACTTTCGGAATATATTTTTTTTTGCACAGAGAAAAAAGATCTCTCGAATATATCCAAATGTTTGTTTCTACAGAAAATCGATAGTTTGCGAAAAAAAAAAATAAATCCTCCCAATTTTTGTCTTACAATGAAAGTGTCCCATTTTTATTTCAACCCTTACTGTCGCCTGTCCCAGCACGTGCTCGTCCAGACCGACCAAGTTCAAATTTGAAAGAAAGAAGAAAGGAACAGGATCATTAGCACACGTTTTATTTATCACAGAGGTCAGCCCATCTCTTTTTTTTTTTTTTTTTTTTTCTAAGACATCATCCGCAAAATTCTCAATCCCTATTAGAACATAAAAAAAGAAACAGCTTGCGGCCGCACCTTGAATTTTTTCTCATTTTTAACACTGGGACGTTCCAAACGATCACGAGCATTGCGCCGGCGTATAATTAAAAGGGTCCTTATATCCGTACAAGTTGTTAATTCCTGGTTAATTACTATGAATAAGATGGTGATAGGTGGGAAGAATAGGGTGGGCTTGGTTAATGATACTGACGGCAATAATGACGGTACGTTAGTGATCCGTTAAGAAGCATGAAAACGAAGCCTCGATCGCGCACAAGAATTCTGGACCGGAAAACAAAGAAAGTTGGAATGAAGGAAATACGTACGATGACGGAAACTACACAATCCGGACTAACATCACGTTACGTTATGATAATCGATGTGGATGACTTTGTCTCTCTGTTAGGAATAACTTCCAAGATAGTTCATATACTGAAATCCTACGGATACGACGTGTGGCTCTTTAGCGATTTTCTCGTCGTTCGAAAGTGTCTCCTTCTTACCTGCTTTCTGGAAGCTTGAATTACTGGAGCGGAAGTGACGACTTTATTCTACATTGATTATTACGCGGCGTATAGGCGCATTATAAGATAGGACAGGAGAGTCATCCAAGGATATTCTATCCTGATGAAACGTATAATGGAATCGTTGATTAGATTGGAAAAGCAGTGGCCACTGTATGAGATCGAAGTACGGTACTCTGAGAAGGGTGAGAAGTATAATAAAGTATTTGGAGAAAAGGGCTTTAAGGAAATCGAGAGATACACGCGTATTATTAATTGAAAAATAACTGGTGTTGCCCTCTGATTAATGTAATTTTATCAAAATTTCAATGAGCTATTATACACGCAATAGCGCCAGCGTGACGGTAAACTGTAAAAACGCTTATAAAGCCACTCGTCCAAACATTTCGTATAGATAAGAGACAAGGTATAACAAACGTAAAATAATTAAAGAATTCTTTCGGAGAACAGAAATAACGAAAAACTTTTTTTTTCTCATCCACGATTAGTCATTAAAAATTCAAATTTATCTCCCTCCGTGCCCTTCCCTCCCACAACAAACGAAAAAAAAAAAGTGGAATGTGTCTCCGCGTTTGTGAGTTCATCGTCGTCAATCGGTATCGGCATAAACATATTCTTTATATATTTTTCATATCTCTATATATATATTTATATATTCTCTCAGACGCTCTTCACCACTTTTCTTTTTTAATTCTCTCGCGTTAATTATCAATTATTCCCACGCTGCACGCACCCTTGCAAGTTCACTCAAGCACTCACTTTGACTCATAATCGTACAATAGATAATCTCCAATCGCACCTCACGAAAAGCAACTTAATAATCGTTTCAATATTTATACGCACTTAGCTAGATAATTCTATGTACAAAACAACGATAAAAGTAAGAGTGCGAATCCGTGGAACGCGGATCCCAATAATAACGGATTCGATCGTACCGTGATCGTCCTGTTTCCTTTCCATTATAATATTTCCCTAAATAAACGATCGAAGAAAGTACAAGGAAGTAGTAATTAATAAGAACAAAAACAAAAGGAAAAAGAAAAAATGACAAAAAAAATAGAATGAACAAAATACGAGTCACCCATTCGTTCATTATCAAAATCCACTCATTCCACTAATGATTTTCCTTGTGTATCGCGTTCGCTCGTCATTCCGGACATTTTCACAACATCGTACAATAAAATTATTTCAGGCGCTACAGAAACAGTGTTATCTCAACGATCTACTACTATATTATTATTTATTAGTATTCTTTGGTAACACGGTGATGTATACGGAGACCATACATGTGTACGGACGCTGAACGATCACACCTCCAAAAGACCGTTTACGCAATCGGCATAAATAAAATAGTATGCAAACTCAACTATTATTCGATCGGTAATAATCGACAGATCGTGATCGTACAGCAACAACCTTATCTAATCATTGTGCCAAGTGTGAAATTACACATAAAAATCATTCATTCCTCGCAGTACTGCCTCTATATACATATATATATCTTCACACGTGTGTATATATACACATATACAAGGTGACTCGAGTATTTATTTAAAAAGAAAAAGAAAGTTTCTTTCGATCCTTCAATTTTTTTTCTTTCTTTACATGTAATATACGTCTTGTCTTATCTTCGGCGTTTCAAAATGCGCTTTGTGCAATCGCACAGGAAAAAGAATCGGTACACTTTACACGTTTATATATATTTATATTATGTACACGGTATGACTTATTAGCCAATGCATTGGCGTGCCACGATTAAATAAATGATTGATCATCGATTTTTTGATTGATAGAAATAAATAGAAAAATTATTTTCCTATGCCATCTTTGACTTTCCATTTCATTCTCTCTCACGCAGGAAACGTTGCTTTACACTTTTTATATAATAAAACAAAGGTATCAGTAACAATGAAAACATATACTGATTCAATGTGATTATCGCGGCACGCCAGTGCTCGTTTAAACTTCGTTTCTTGCCATTCGTAATGTCGTTAGGATTAACAGTTATCGTTTGAAAAATTTGTGCTGATCTAACATTAATGCCACGATAGATTTGTTTTTAAAAATACTAGTACTTTCGAACGTGAATAATTTTGTTTTGTATCGTCGACTGTCGTTCATTAACATTCTGATCATCAGACTCTCGTTGTACATGCATACACAGTCATACATAACAGCAGACAAACGCCCTGTAGTTTTTATTCTCATTTCTTTCTATTCTGTGCTCAACCGCACAATATACCTATATATATTTATCTTTCTCGCTTCCCTTGGAATCTCCCACTCTCCGCCTTCTATCGAGTTTTCTCCTTTCCTTCGCTTCATCGGCCTTATCCGTTATTAAGTAAATATTCATAGTTCCTCTCTATGTACACCCTGTTTGAATAATTTCCTTAAATCGAAGGTCATTAATAATTATAACTTGCGAGCAGCCACACGTGACTTTACTCGCTTACTCTTCTCGCAATTTTCGCGTTTTCTATATATTTATGTATTTATATAATATTTTCATGGAATAACCTCGTGCAACTCTTACGAGTCTTAACAGAATTTACACTATTCCTTTGTTCTCTCTCAGTGCCTTTAAGCTTTGTAAAATTTCATTTTTTTTATTTTTCAATTTCTTCCATTTTCCTTTATGATACTCGAAGCACTCTCAAAGACGCGCAATTACGTTTCCAATTAGTTTCCATGAATTTTCATGTTCCACTGTCGTCTCCGGTTCCTGATCGATGGATTTCCTCATGGTCGTCTTAATAACAATTCACAATATATCTTGAATATGTAAGTGCCTGTGTGATATCGAACTGGCAGTCGCGCATACCGAAAGTACAAAATACGTTGCCAATGAGATCGGTAGCTGGAAAATCCATCGATAGGATAGCTTCCAGCGAGAACAAAAAAAAAAAGAAAAAAAAAAGTAACCGTACCGCTTAAGCCGAAAAGACAGTATTCGCGCATGGCGATTGACAGACAGACAATTTTCCTCACGTTAAACAGCAAATTAAAAATCGTTAGAGATCGTTAAGGATTCTTACCGGTCTAACGAAATGCTTATAGGTACATTGTACACGTATTTATATATGAGCCTGATGAATGAATCCGATCCGATGAAGAAAGAACAATGGATACAAGGAATTTACAGGAAGCCAAGTGAATAAAAGCGAATACATTCTAACGATACTAAACAACGCTATCCCATTTACCAACAGAGGGAAACGCAGTCTCTTAGCGTTTGTTGGTAATTCAAGAATCTTTAATTTGTAGTTGAGATTATAAAAAAATCTCACGCAGTAGACCGGACAGAATCCCACATTACTTAAGGGAGATCACACACGGTCGATAAACTTTAATAATTACCGACCGAGATGCATTAGCCTTTCTGTACACTACATTCTCTATCTCCTCGGCTCGATTACGGTTGTTTGGGTAAGAACCCTAACTGTTGCATGGACGCGACGTACATAAGGTAATTCTAGGGCTGCTGGAGCAAAAGCTGTTCAAGTTCATCCGCAGATCTTAAGAGGAACGCCGCCGACTCCCTGTATCCGGTTATTAATTGCCTAACGGCGGTCATTTCCGTCGCGTTCAGTTTGTGGCTCAGCAACGGCTTCGTGTTCTTCATGCTGAGATCCGTGGGTCCTGAAAAGTAAAAAAAAAAAAAAATAAATAAGTAAGAAAAGTGGAAACTGAATCGTTAAGATCAGAGAAAAGGGTTGCGTTTACGCGTGTTGACAGACATGCTACTACACTAAGTGATTTGGCAGTAGCATCAAAGGTGCTCGAGTACTACTGCAATGCCGTTGTAAATCTTAAGATTTTAATGCAAGAGACATACAGAAGACCAACTGAGTAACATCAAAAGAACTAAGAATTGTGCATTGTGCGCATTAAGAAATAAAGAAACTTAAGAAAACACCAATAACCAATATTACTTTGTGTACCGTTGCTGAGGAGACCCGAGGTGAAGCTCTGAGTGGGATAAAGTCCAGCCGATAATGTTGGCGGCACAGCTGGCGGTCCAGCGCGTTGAAAAGCCTGACTAAAGTTCGGCCTATACATGGCTGTCGGTGCACCTCCACTCGCAACACCGTTAACCGCTGATGAACTGACTATCGTCGCCTGACTGAAATTT
Organism: Trachelus iudaicus; assembly: GCA_030142595.1. Lineage (NCBI taxonomy): Eukaryota > Metazoa > Arthropoda > Insecta > Hymenoptera > Cephidae > Trachelus > Trachelus iudaicus. The sequence goes on from JARQTH010000318.1 coordinate 2,235,901, forward strand.
ATAATCGATTATATAATATCATTATTAAAATCATTCATGAAAATTAAATGGAAAAAAATGACTTTTTTTTCTACAGAATCATTGTACTACACCAACCTCATGAGACCCTTGTTATCCGTGGGAGTGAGTAGCTTAGATGCTGGCGCTAGTGATAATGGCGTCGAGGTAAGGGTGCTGCTCGGTAAATTTGAAAGACTGGTTAGAGGTGCCAGGGACGTTAATGGCGCAGGTGGGGTGTCCTCCCTCTTACCAGGAAGAGACTTCACTGGGGTACTTGAGAAGTGCTCCAGACTCGCTCGTACGTCCGTTTGCTAAAATGAGTAAATATCGTCATTAGGCATTTGGGACATTGGATATGCGCTTAATCATAGAAGGAAAAGGCAGGTAAAAAATATATTTGAGTCGATCCAGCATGGTTTCCGTTAATTATATTAGAAATTAAAACTACGTATACTGAATACGATCTGTTTTGTACAAAACAAGTAAACCACACGATATACCCACTGTAAACACCAATATAGGGGTATTACTCAATGAGAAGTTTATCGCGACGCAACATTTTTACTCGCTTCGCTCTAGTAAATGCGTCTCATTTCGCGAATGGTTTTATCGTCATGGCGGAACCAGAGACCTAGTCTAACATGGCGGAGAAATCAGAGACTCAGCTTCCCCTATATATTTCATCGTCGTGATTTTTATTTCTGCTCTTCCCGTTTCCTACCTTTTTTCTTAGCTCTACCTTTATACCACCTGCGGAGCACCAAGGTGCACCGGAGGAGAGAAAAATGGGGGGGGGGGGGGCGGGGGAGAAAGAAAAGTGCAATTGAAGAATCTAGAGGAAGAATCGAAAGCAGTAAGTAATATCGACATGGTATAGTATCGATAGAAACTATCTTTAAGCTGACGTTAAGTCATCTAGCCACGTGTGTGTATATATATGTATATAGATACCTGTTGAGCGATCTGATTGTGATCATACACTTCTTTGCGAATGACCCTGAGATTTTTCTTCCTCATGATTAAGTCAAGTGGATTGAAGTTTACCACATATGACTCGACGACAAAGCCAATATCATTACTTGTCGATCATCGATACACGCGGGTTGTTCACTTAAAACTTTCACCATAGGACCAGTCCTTGCATCCCCACTGATTTCTCTCACTCGCAGCCGAATTTTTCACCCTGGAATCACCGAATGATCGCACGCTCGCTACGTACGAGTATCACAGACTGACAAGAACTAGCGTGACATCTTCCTTGAAATTTCCCAGAACTCCTTCCTCTCCACGCGTCCCTTCTCACCACTGTTCTATCTATTTCTTCATCCTGAGACGATCACCTCTCATCTTTTCCTCCTTCGAAATCTTTTCTTCCTCCGGTAAACTCGTTCTCGGAGTGATACGATGAGGACGACGTCGTCGCCGAGAGGAACGCACGAGTCCACCAATGAGACAGAATGGTGGATGCTCGGGTCTTAGGTAGCAGAGAGAGACGATAAGAGGACACGTGTGACGGAGTGAGATAGTAGATGGCACCAGACCTATTTACCAGGCGTAGGAGTGGGAGGCTGCCGAAGAAGAGGAAGATGAGGACCGGCGAGTGGCGAGTGGCGAGAACTGTGAGAGCCAGATGTGCGAGCGTGTAAAGTCGACGCGTGAGTAAGTTCATCGGGAATTCAGAAAAGGGAGGGCGCCCAGCGAGGAGGAGGTGGCGATGCCACGAGGAGGTCGCTGCTGAAGGAGGATCGCGGCTGGAGTGGAATACAGGGAGGATAAAATCTTGGAGCGGATGTAGGGAGGTGTTTTTATGAAAGGCAAGCAGTGTGCGTTGACGTCAATTATATAGGTGGCACGGGAGATAGCCGGCTACGGACTGCGTAGAGGTCTCTTTAATGGGTTAGGTTTAGGTCGACGGAGGTTATCAGCTCCCGGAGGGATTTTCAAAGTAGATAACGAAACGAGAAGAGGCTTCGCGTGCGACACTTCGTCTAACGAAGATTCTCACAATGATCCCTTTCTTATCCGTAAGGAGCACATACGGGACACGTGAATCTATGCTCGCGTAAGATCTTCAGAAATTTTACATAAGAATATCACTGAAAAAGGACACTGATAACACTGATAAAGATCTTATCACCCGTTACGTATCCTAGAATGGATTCTGGATATGGTATAACGTTCATACGTTCGAATCAACCTAATTCCTAGTTAAGACGTATATCCACTTTTTGTCTGCATGATAACTCCGTATCGTACGTGCGTGCACATCCATATAGGGGAATTACGATGATTTCGCAGAGAAATGCTTTTTCCTCGTGTTGTCGTATAGTTTCAGGGCTTTCATTCTCATTGCTACGATGGATGTGAATTCCACGAATCTACAGACAGCCAAACGAGCACATTCGTTTCACGCTCGGTGTGTGCGTAGCTTTATGGAGTGGGAGAGGTGCGCGACCCACGGGTTATCACTGGTCTCTCTTCGGTACCTATATCAATCCTAGCTACGTTTACGTATGTATTTCACTTTGAATCGTTATGCAGGAGTTTCACACGTTAATGTGGATTTTCATATGCGAGATATCACAGTGCATGCATATAGATACGTCATGTCGCATATAATGCATACTGCGCATCCAACGACCGAATGAGGTTTTATATTTTTCCGGATTGTTGCTCTGGGTAATTTTTTCAAGTATATGTGAAAAATTGTTTTCTCTTATGAGTATCGGCCCCTTTTCGGTCGATAACTTTCATTCGGGATGTATTGATAATTTTTTCCTAGAATATCACATGTTTATGTGATATGTATGGGATGAGGGGGAGAGCGGGGGAAAGAGAGGTGTTTATTTGTTTATCGTTTAACTCAGAGTGGCAATTAACTCACCGTGGCGGCCGGAAGTGTAGGCATCGGCTCAGAAACTGGTTCCAGGCCAAGCCTCATACGCTTCGCATTGTTACTCTCATTTTCGCAGGCTGATGCCAAAATTTGCTCGGCCTGCACCGAGGTCAAGTGAGCTGGCGTTGGTCTGGCCTATAAAAAAAAAGTAGAGAGAAATGCACTCATCGTACAAGGATCTACAGTCCGTTCACAAAACAAATGTATTTTCAAGATGGCCATTCATTATCGTCCACTCGGTACGAAAGAGAGACCCACCCCCTCCCCCCTGAGCCCGAAATTTTGTTTGTTGGGATTGTACAAGAGAATACACTTGATTCAGTGTTTGGGAATGTCAAAGATTTCTTGGGAAGGCGCGGCGCCAAATTTAAACTGAATGTCCGCCTATTTAAAATTGATGACTAAATTATCTGCGCTGGACCGCAGTGACAGAGACAGGACTATTTTTTAAAAGAAATTTTTGACAATTCATCGAGATTCATATTGGACACTTTCTTATATATTACCGAGAAATACGAAAAATGCGAAGGACTTGTGGGTGTATCTTGTTGAAGGTATAAAAAAAAAAAACGGGTCCAGATTGAATAATATCTACTTACAGCATCCCAAGGCGCTCCTTCCCTTCCACGTTTATTTCTCCTGCAACTCTTGAGGTAGGTCCTGATCCTTTTTCTAGCCCTTTCCGCAAATTCGGGAAACTGTCTCGTACAGCTATCGATGATTGCCTGTATCTTCTCCTTGGGCTGCTTTGATATCGGCACGATGCGATCCAGGTTCTCATCCACGAAGAGCCTCACGAACATCTGCCACGGGTACGAACCACCGGGGGAATGATAAACGAGTCGTACTTAGCCGCGGTGCTTAAGGAATTAAGAATTTAGCGGTGGAGGGGCGCACCAGGGCTCTATTAAACTAATTGTAATTAATTAAGAAGCAGCAGTACCAGCAGGCCGTTACGGCTCGCGGCTAACTGCAGAACCGGGAACGCGTTCCACGTATAGGATGGAAAAATGGGGGAGAGAGAGATAGAAAAAACAGGGGAAAGAAGCGAGGTACACAAAAAATGTCCCACCCGACTACCATGAGGGATAACAAAAAGAAGAGGAAAAATAAAGCAAGAAGGCACAAGGGAGTGTGACGGTGGGGAGGGGGAGGGATTCAGGGGGTGGAGGGGTTAAGAGGGATCGGCGCTTCTTGCCGTTTTACTGTTTTACGCTACTCCAACGTAATTGGTCCTTTGTTACGTGAGAAGGTAGCCAGGTTTTCTCTAGCCCTTTTTCTTATTTTCTTTCTTTCCCTCCCCACTTAATACGGGAATACGATCCGTTAGGTATGATCAGGACTCAATGACTCTACCGGATGCCGTGATCGAATCAATTATTACACGATGGATATATGGACACGTTATTTACTCAATTTTTTCTTTCTTTTTCTATTAAGATACTCACATTGAATGCTTTTAGACGCTCAGGATCGTGATGTCTGGGATCGAGCCTCTCGTCCGCATCCTCGTCATCGTCATCCTCGTCCTCTTTATTTCCGCTGCTACTCGTCTCGTCGTGAGCACTTCCTGTACCTTCGCCACCAGCAGGGCTGGACTCTCGATCCCGATCGGAACGAGACGGCGTACCCGAGGGTGCTGGGGGTGGTGTTTTTTTCAGACCCATAGCATAAGACGCCCACAAGGAGGCCATGTCTTCGCTTCCGACGCCAGCGACGCTTCCCAGACTTGGAACCGTTCCCGACGCCAGATCGCCCAATTCCGAAGTGCCGTTTCGCGAGTCTGGAAACAGAACGATCAAAGATTTTGCCATTAGCCAGAGGATTTTAGGAGGCTGTATTTGGTTCTACGAATGTTGTAAACATTTTTTTCAATCTATAATAATACCTGTTCTATGCCTGTAATCAACGAGGGGATACTTTTTAGGATATCTTTTTTTTTTTTTTTTCTTAGACGCCAGTACTTAGACTATGTTTGCACGTAATCAATGTATACCACAACCTCATGGCAAAAAGGACACTTTTTCTTCCCACGCCATGAACGTCTTTCCGAAACCAATAACCTTCGCAGCGAGAAACGTGGGTGGTATTTATGTTATACATAATAATGGTAAACATGGTGCACGTTCGGGTTCGCGTGACGCAACTGATTAGGGGTAGTCGAAAGAGGCTAAGGTATTATTTCGTGTACAATACCATACTAATTTAAGTCGGAGGTTTGAATAGCGATACTGTTCATTGCTTTAAACGATCCAATAAACTTCCTAGTCGTGATAGGATGCAAGAATAAAAAAATCAATTTCCCCCTTAAAAGATGTCTCTTCAGAAATTGATTATGAAATTCCTCAGAACCATAGACCCTAACTACACAGAGTGTTGGGGTACAGATTAAAGTTACCAACTATTCTACCTGACAGCTATAACAACTATCTAAGAAAGCAGCTATATAGTGTACTTCATAGTTGATTTCTCTGTCTCTCTATCTCCCTCTATCTCTCTGTCTGTATCAATCCCTCTCCCATTCCCGAGAGAGAAGCCGAAGGGGTCAGGACCAAGAGTACTCGCCGTCACTCCTGGTGACGTTACGTGACCGTTACGTGACGAAGCACGCTCCGTCACGGCATACAGAATTTAATTGGAACCCCTTGAGTTCGGCGATGAAGCTTGAAATCGTGACTGGTGGTCGTTCTCGTGGACATCATCGTCACCTAATCTGCATAGAAAAATATTTCCATCGACAAGACAAAAAAATGGAAGGAAGAAAGATAACCCATTACCTTTTGAAAGGAAGGCTTTGACAGTTCGTGTATTAAAAAAAGGAGGGGCGTAGGGGGGGGAGGGGGAAGGGAAGATAAAAACAGAATCCACAGAGCTTTTACCAAGGTGTCGGTGCGTACCTCTACCTGTCTACCTACCTAAGAACCAGCGGCCCTGAAACTGGCTGCACCTTCTCCCAGTGCGCAGCTACCTACATACGTGAAGGTAGATAGGTACGATACCTCGCATCTAGGGTACCTGGCCTCCGGCAAGCGAATGGAGGTGTATCGCTAAACGAGGAAAGGAGCAAAGGAATAAAGGAGGTAGGATATAACGTGTACAAGATATCCGGCTAGAAAGCCGGTTACCAATCCCAATCCCGTGGCTGGTCGAGTTGAACCTGAAATCAGCTACCAGCAAGCCCCACCCAGTGCTACTTCATCCTCTCCGTTCTTTCAGACTCTTCCCGCAAAGGAAACTGTTCTCCGGCCGCAGCCAACCTCACCGCAAACATGGAAAATTTTTCTTTATATTTTTTTCTATTTCCTTTGTTCCTCTTATCGAAGCAATGAATTTTCATGCGAATATAAAAAAGTCATTGAGAACGTACTATTGAATTTTCTCATTGAACCACGCAGTACTTTTGCGATTCAGTCTGAGGACATACCTGATATCTAGGATCAGCCTGCGTATAGTACTGGATGATAGTGCGTATACTGCCTGGAGATAAATTGATCTGTTGTAAGATCTAGTATATTGGATCAAGGAGTCCGGATCGCGAGGAGCTTAGAAAGGCGTCATGTGTGGTATTTCTCGGAGAAGATGGTAGATTACGCAATGACAGGGGTTCGAGTGGACAGTAAAACCAGTTTCGAATGCTATCAATATCGCCGGAGCTCTGCGGATATACAAAGATACCAAGATGATGGTATAAGAATAAATTGTGTGCAACGACACGAAGCGAAATCATTATCTTTCTTAAGGTTACCTAATCAGAGTATTTCGGCGTCCCCCTCGGAATTAATATAGCTAGCATAGAGATACGAAGAACGGGTTCGTAATTACCGAATCCTTTTCGGACAGTTTATACAGAGCAATTCGATTGGACGAATTGCTCAGACAATAATTCACGTGGCATATCCATAGATAAAACTCCCAGAGGAGACGGATCGCTAGAGTGACGCCCAACCGTGAAATTGAATTATGGGAAATATTATCCGTCGACTTTATGGTGTCCTCTGGCAGGACGTGAGGCCACGAGAGTTACGGTCCATTTGCCGAACCGGTCGGGATGAAGTTAAGGCTCGTCTGACGATTCAACTGAAAAGCAAAAAAGGCTAAAGACTTGTCACGTCTTTTTCTAATGACGTCACGCTACTCCCGTGGGATCTTGATCAAGGTTACTCAGGGAGTCATTCGCTAGTGTTCCCATTGCTGTGTCTAATCCCAGCAATGAAAAAGAAATAGATACTGGAGAATCTATTTACAGTGTGAAAATTTGTTCCAATCGATAATACGCAAGAATAGGATCAATTACATTATAAGATCATTGGGACGCCGTGCAAGCTAATTCAAATAGTGATTCAGAGTGATCCAAGTGGGTAGTCAAATATACGGGCTGCAAATGTGCACCAACCCTTATTTCCTTACGGTATCCTACCCTATCCTCTCATCCGACTGTACTGATTGAGGTATTCTTTCATCCCCTAACGCGTCATTCAATCCCCAACGCTGCCTCCTCCCCTTACTTGACTCACTGGGTCTATGCGATGTGTATATATATATATATATATATATAGAGGCTGAGATGGATTTAGCACGCTTCTACCCTAGCTCGGCTATCTACTCCCACCCTGTCATCACTCACCAAAAGATATATTCCGAATCTCCCTTTCAACCCCATAAGTATCCGACGCGTTGAGACCCATTAGTCACTCTTCCTTTGACGATAGACTTTACGACCTGAAAACGACTGCATCTTCTTGCAGGCGACAACGATATCGCTAAACAACCTGCGTCAGCCCCAAACAAGCCCCAAAAACTGTGACGTTACCGTATCGTTGAAGAATCGTCTTAAGGGACAAAAATGGTAACTGTGGAAAATAGCATGATAAAGGTGAGAGAGTATAACGCGATAACACAGGCGAGAACGAACATGAGAGAAAAAGAAATTTTGATAAATGGAATGCTCGGCAGTACCCGCATTACGTACGTATAGGGTAAAACCGATATAATAACGAAGAACCCTGTTTTATAACTGACCCGAGAAATAAGGTGTTACCTGTAAGTGTGGAGTTGTTAATGGTGTTGTTTGCCGTGGAAATGGCCGATTGGCTGGTGACAGGTGTGCCAATGGTGGTGGCTGTGGTTGTCGAGGAGTTATTTGGCGAGAGGGCGGCCGTGGCAGCCTGCGCCTGTGCCTGAGCCTGAGCCTGCTGTTGAAGATTATAATTCCACGCGAGCAGCATCAGCTTCAGCTTATCCGCGTCTTTCATGAGCGCGCCTGCCGAAATTAAAAGTGCCAATTGGTTTTCAGGATGACAACTGTCGTTAGTTTTGGAGGCTCGCGTACTTGTCGAGAATCAATATCTCTTGGTGCGCTTACTTATCGTTATCGAGAAAATGGCGAACCTGTGGTATCGCTTATCTTATACAAAAAAAAGTCTTTCGCCGATACAATCGCAGTTGTAAAAAAAAATAATTATTTTAAAAAAATTCGACATTTTTCAACCTTACTATTTCTATGATAGATTTCGCATAATTTTCGTCTATACGATAGAACCATAGTAACTTTCTTGAAGTCTCTATTCATTGTGGCAATTTGCAACGAGGATACTTCGGCAATCAATTGAGATAGGTAATTACAGGACTAAGGAGGAAGAGTGGGAGAGCATTTAGGAGAGAAATTGAGGGTTGAGAAGGAGCGAAAATCGCGCATGCGTATAAGATTCAAGTCCCGTACGCAAGAGATTGTCGCGAACGATTAAACTTATACCCGACTCGTAAATCTCTAGCGAGAGTCTCGTGCGCCTCGTGAACGTCACGATAATAGAGGACAGCCACGCTCGCGATTGTTCTTCAAAGAGTCCCGCCGATTATTTTTCATAAATCGCTTGCAAACCGTGCGTCATTTCATTACGAAAAGAGAAAGGAAGACGTCGAGGTCCTCAGGGCGCGCTGTCCAGAAAAAGTCGAAAAATCAAAGAAACGCAAGGAATTTCGCGACTCGACAGCAATTCGTAATAATTGAATCACCGCAATGTCCACCTTCCTGGTTTGTAATATTAAAAAAAAAAAAATTTCTACGGATACATATAAAATTTTTAATTTTTTTTATTCAAGATCAAAGCAATTTTTTTTATAGCAATCTCGACTTTACGCGATATTCAAAAACGATTAATTATTGTAACCCCAAATTCTCGTGGTCTCAACAATAGACCTCGGGCTTCACGGAGTAACATCTGACTGTCGCACAGATCAGTCCATTCCTACAGATATAAGCACATTCAATATATCTAATTCATTAAATTGTGCCAATTAGCGTGGTCCGCGGTTCGCCGCGATCATAAATGCGAAAGGATCAAAACCGAATTAGTGAAATTAGTGAGACGGACATACGCGCGTAAGCCCTGGTGGCGAAGCATGTCCGTACAGCGGCATAATAACGATTAATTAATTATTAAATCATTGCTACCGGACGGGTTTACGTCACTGCTCATAGGTCAAGCCCCGCAGGTCGCCCATTGGTATTTAATTCGCCTGAAAACCGGTAGGAGCGCGATTTGCGAATGAAAATGACTTCCCGTGCGATGTACGTATGGATTTCTGTATATCGCACCACGACCACGCACATATCGTTAATGCGTGTGGTATGTGTACCGAACAAGTTGTTGTTTGGGGATTCTCTTTGAAATGCACAAGTGCGTTCCAATATCTGCACATATATATACACATCACAAAGCATGGTTCACGTTACGTATATATTCGGTTGTATAAAACGTCGCTCGATTTTACCACAAGCAAATGCCTAATACCATGAATATGGAATGGGCATTAGATTGGCCCTGACTGACGGGTCGATTTATAAATAAAGGGGAAAAATGAGGAAACAACACATAAGTGGCACGTAAAACGATTCGCGGTAATGGCAGCCTTGAATCTGCGGTCGGTAAAATTTCGCAGCACGGTCGGTAAGATAGATGCTGTGATAACGAGAGGAGCAGGGTGTTGGGAAAATAAAATTTTTTTGAAAAAAATAAAAACATACCGAACGACCTTGTTGGGAAAATTTGATCGCTTCGTAATTATGGCCTGACATGTGCGTTATCTTATCTTATCTAGGTAACGATTTGCGCGTGAGGCTGTTAGTATCTATAAATGTGCTCACTTGAGTAGTGGTCATCTTCTGATATATCGGCTGGTTCCGGTGTAGAAATATTCTCCTGAAACAAATATACAAAAATTTGGCGTTAAACGTTATAATGCATTTTTTCCATGTACACACGTACATCTGCCTATCGGTCATATAAGTTTCTTGACGATATGCCGAACAATCCCTATGGGAATCTGACCGACTCGTGGATCATACGTACGCCCTGATGTTCTAACCTATATGAAGGAACGTATCGTTTCTGTATGAAATTAATGGATTTTACTCGCTGAAAAGAACGGGTCGCTATTTCGCAAGAAGCAACTCTGTAGTTGTATGGGCGCAGCCTCTCTATCTGTGTCAGATCGTGTGTTGCAATATCAGAAGGTCGACTGGTATTCCAGTACGTACCTATAGCTACCAGTACGGTCAATTGATACTGGTGAACTTTATCTAGCGCCTGTTTTTCCGTAAACGGTGAAAAGTGTTCGTTCGGTGTCGCGAACGACTAAAAAAAGGCACAGTGCGCCATCAATAATTGCAATGCAGAATTTCTTGGTACCGCGAATAAAATACATACAAGTAATTTGAACGATCACCCGATATATCTTACGCGAGACAAAATGTAACCGCAATAAGAGCCTATACCTGTACGCTTGCGTAAGGCGGGATTCGTTAACGTGTTAAGAAAGTTTGTCAACTAACTTTTCTCATGGAAACGTCAGCCATTATTATAAACACAGGTTGTTCAGGAAATGGCTAATTTTCATGAAAATTATAAGTGCGTTATACTTGACGCTAGATTTGTTCGAATCTCTTGCACAGGAACTGGCTAAGAATCTATCTAATAACCGATGGAATTTATCGACTGGATAGTTCTGTCTACTCGGTGTATTTTATTTGCGAATATGTAAGAAGGTTAGTCATATATATACCATCGTACCAGCCCTCGACATAAACCGATGCAGAAAATATTACAAAAATTCAAAATATTTAATAAAACCAAGTACTGTACGTACAATAGAACGCTATGCTGATCCGTGGCACGGACTACCGGGTTAAAACTGGTGCCAGGTTCCTGTGACAAGGAAACCACATCGGAATGGTGACTGGCTCTCTCACCTACGCACGGGCCGCCCCACTTCCGGCGGATGTCCCCTGATAAATGAGAATCTCACTGTACACTCGGTCGCTCCGTTGCGCACACCTACGAGTCATCGCAGCCACCGTGTTACTCTTATCTCTCTTCACTTTCTCATCAGAAGAGAGCCAATTACGAGACCCCTCAGAATTTAGGCTTGAAACATTCACCGTGCTTAGCACGGGCTCCGAGGTCACTCATGTAAATAGCGCATGGATAGTTAATCATTTTTTTTTTAACTATCAATCCATTCATTCTCAACGTTAGAGTATGTACATAAGAACGTGAATGATGTTGGATCATCACGCGTGCCACGCATGATCCTCAACGTGGGAACCAGGTCCATCGAAAGAGTGAAGTATAGAGATACGTAACAGCGAGGATAACCATGACGAGTATCGCAGACCTGTCTGGAGTAATGGCGGACACGAAGCTAGCACCGTGTCTCGTGTAAGGAAGGGGTGGGGCGAAGGGGGGAAGGAGGGAGGAGGAATCGGGGTAACGGGCCAGGGAGAAACGTGGAACATTTGTTTAGTTGGCAGCAATTAAGCCACTTGGCGGCAATTGTTTGTCGCTCAGCAGAGAATTCCGCTCCCAAGCGAGCTGCTTGGACCAGCAGTCGTTATATACCGACTCCACCAACACAGCAATCCCGACGATAAAGGCGAACGAGTTGCCGGGGTTAGGGGTCAACCGGGTCCAGTAGCCGGTGGTACGGTCTCCGCCAATCACCGTTGAGGAGGCTACGAGCCACCACTGGATGAGATGAGTAGAGACGATTGTCTTTTGTTTCTCGGGGATAGAAAGGACCATGGACCACAATGCTGACTGGTCCTTGGTACTACGATGGGACCATACGATTATTGGACACTAACGGTGTGCTGTCTAGTAGGTACCTTGCGGATAGTGCCCAAGCGTGGTAACCATGCCGAAACGTTATAGAAAGAGGACGAAGGTCGTGCCCAGCCGTGGGCTGCGAATCACGTAGGGAAAGAGAGGCTGAATTGGACCCGTTATGAAGATTGCTCGACCTTCCGTCTGACTGAGTGGTTTATTTGGTTAGCTTTGGGTTTGGTCGTAGATGCGTAATGGCCAAATGATTGTGGGCTACCGGTGATTCCGTCTACTTCGCCAGACGAAATACCTACTGGTTCACTTTTCCCGATAATTCAGGCAAATACCGAGCTCAATCACGACTCGTTTGCTAAGGGGAATTTTTGATCTGCCTACCTACCTACTTGCTTGGCACTTCGCTCCTTCCAAGAATCATCATTCAAGGACACTGGTCTAGCTCTTCCGTAGCCTTTGGTAACGCCGCTTGGGATCTAATCTGATCGGGATGCACTGTCTATGTATTACCAATACCAGAAGACAGAGTAGTATAGTTTATAGATAGTCACGGTATCTGTTATGAATGCAGAGTGATCCCTGGGATCTCGAGTTTTTCAGAGTTCACGGTTATCGAGAGCGTCGAGCCAGATCAATAACGTCGATCGACAGTGTGACTGATTGACGCGCAAATCAACTAAAAGTGAATCATGTGAAATGTTCAACTAGAATATTATGCGGCTCGCATCGGCATTCGAGAAACATCCTCGGTCCTGAATGTTTCCCTTGCGTCACATCCGGTCGCGTCGATCAAACGCAGAAGGTGTAAATGGAGGCTTTTATAAATCGGTCTTCCATTCGGCCGAGACTCGTGAGCCGTGCTGTTTATCAGAACCGAAGCGTCACTCGTGAAGTTCTCTTCTGGTACCTTATTAATCAGATCCTCTTTCGTCACTGGGTCGAGAATGAAGTAGTCGAGGACTGAGAGAAGATCAAGAGGATGAAGAAGATCGCACCGAGTAAAAAAGGATGACTAGACTCTAAGGGCCTTCTATGCCTGGAGAATCCATATGAATCAGACCGATTTATCAGCATCACGTACAATGAGTACAGATACTACTTGAGGTTGGCCACTTAAGGAACGTTCCTCTAGTATCTTTGAAATACTTCCTGGCTCATACTTGCAATAATTTATTATGACGATAACCATAGATAAATAATTCAGATTGATCTTATCTACCGATAAGCGTATCGATGGAGTTTCTAGGTGATACAAGGATTAGTATTAACATCAAGTGCCTGGCATTTACGACGTGCGTGTAAATGGGGCAGGAAAAGGGGCCCTGTGACATCATCATGTACGAATGCGTCGAGGCCTCAAAGCGACGTAGCCAGGTTGCGTCAGGAGAGCCAGAAGATGGTTAGAGCACCGATGAGTTGGTGGCATGTAGAAGGAAGTGGAGGAGGAGGAGGAGGTGGAGGAGAAGAAGAAGCATGAGACCAAGAAGATTGAGGATTAGGAGGCAGTAGTAGGGTGAAGGAGGGGATGCTGATGGGGTCACGATACCCGGGATAACCTCACACGTGTGCGCCCCAAAAAAAAAAAAAAAAAACAAGGGCGTCGCCCAGTTACTTCGTGAAATAGAGAAGATACGTCGGGCACCAAGTGTCATGGCTTAAACAGTCTTCGAAAAATTCGTTAGTAGACGGTAAACCCAACATTTAGTTTTACCAACAAAAAGCACACATCAATTCTCCTTGAGCAGTACCCACGCCGTAAAGCTATTTCTCGACCGTGCTCCCTGAGATTCTTCGTTCTTCCCAACCGGTGGCTTGGCAGCCCTGCTGATGTTTCGTTCCGCGCGGCTGACGGTGTCTGCCGTGCCCGGTTGGCTACCTTACTTGACCCCTGCACAACGAGGGACAATTGGGTGTAACAGTCTCCCATTCGTCTGTCCGCGTACATCGTCCCTAGATTCGTATGTCGCCCCGTTCGTTCGTGTTTCTCTGAATCCTCAGCCGTGTAACGCATCCATTATTGGCGAGATGTGTGCGCGCAAGTTCTTGTGTCGGACCGACTGTGGCTTACTTTGCCAGAGAGGAGACGACGAGGCGTAGGACGCGAAGGAGTAGACACATGTGGCGTCTAAGTGAAGTCACCGTGTGTTCCAACGGGTTAAGAGAGAAGGAACAAATATTTCTTCTATAGATCAAAAAAACAAGATCACCGTCGCAACGATATCTGTGGATAATCGGATCACCGTCCAGATGATTAAGAGAATGATCTGTACGCGAGAAATGCTCAAATGGACCATCGTGCAGAACATAAAGAGTCTTACGTAATATGTATTAACGACTGGACTGTGCGTATGCATTTGAAGGTAACGAGACGACCGGCGAACCCAATTCTTATGGAACATCGGGACGCTGGTCCAAGATTCGTTGTACAGACTTCAGGTCTTGGGCTGAACTCACATACGAGAACCAAGAATCCCAGGCTAGGCTACTGCCAGGGAATATTATACTTGGCGATGACGCGTACATGCTGCGAGAAGGCTGTCTCGCCTCGTCGGGACTTGAGAGTCTCTAGGGGCAGATGAGGAGTCGGGAGGTGTCAGGGTAGAGGATAGGCGGCTCGCGGAGGAGGAGATACAACGTGGAACGTTGGTACGTGAAAGGAGAGAGCGAGGAGTAGAGAGAGACAGAGAGAGAGAGAGAGAGAGAGAGAGAAAAGTTAAGAGGGAAGCAGGAGACACAGGCGCCGAAGGTTTAATCAGAGGGGACCATCTGCATCAATCTCCCCCTTTGTATGGATTGCGGTAAACGTCGCGAACCACGGTGAACCGGCGACTGTTACCGTTAAATGGTAACCGCTGAAGGAGGCTGTTGTCGGGTTCGATCGACCTTGATGTACCAGTAAAGCCTGTCTTTTGGACGAATAGACGAAGACGCAGAAGCTAAGAAAAAAAAGGTATTCTACATACGAAAATAGAATACTGAAATACCTCCGACAAATGTAAAATTTCATATTCAAATAAATTTACGGACTTTTAAAGCTTTTGATGTAAGATCATATTTCTTGAAAGTCTCATTTACAGGGCGCTAAGCCATAAACGTAAGAGTTTGATAAAATCGAACCGACTTCGGAGCCTCTGTCCTTGGCCACATGCCAATCAGCTGATATCGGCAATCCCACCACCAGTTTCCTCGCAACCATGAATATCTACCACGTAGTATCTGTCGCTAGGAGGTCGCGTACCCGATGCATTCCCAGCATTCCTGATCAGCTACTATATACCTTGCTTGAACAAACTTCGCATCACCAGCACCTAATACTACCTTATCGACGTATTCGTCTACAACAAACTTCCAAGCGTGTACTAAGTTCAATGAATAACCAGTGATCTAAAGTATACCAAAGGCCATATTCTAGTAACAGGAAGGCTGGAAAGGGCCCGCCGTTAAAGGTCTCCGGTTCAGTTTTATTCGTCTTGGAAATTACTACGGATTCGCAGAGACATTCTCGCTGGTATGAACAGTGCCAGACGCGTGAGGTATTCTAGGACGATTCGCCAGTTTCAACGGCGCCCCTACAAACTGGAATACTGTGCTCTATCAGAGGGGTCGAGGAGAGAAAAGGGGTGGCGGTGGTCGTAATGGAGGAGAGCTTCAAGGTGCCTAGGGAGCTCGGAATGGTGGTTGTGTTTCCAGGCTTTGCTCGAGGGGGAGGGGGAGGGGGGGGTGCGCACCTCCTTCCCGTCTCTCTCCCCCTTTCGCAGGCCACTCCTGCCCCCATTTCCCCTGGCATTGGGGATTTTTTCGAGGGCTCGCCGAGCACAGAGGCGGCACGGAGTCGCCAGCCTAGCAAGCAGCCAAGCAACCAAGCAGGCCGTGTTGGCCCCTACCCCTCGGCCATCCGACCGTCTACTCGACCCACACCTACGGCTGAGGTCGATACACGCTCCTCCGCTTCGCTTTACTTATGCTCTATAAGGGAGGACACGGTATGGAGCTAGTGACGAACACGAACTAACTCTTGGTTTAACTTAGAATCGGAACAAATGTTTGGAATCATCGATCATAACCTAGCTTCGATGCACTCGTGATACGTGAGATGCGTATAGTGACCAAAAATAAGAAATTTGTTGACTAAAAATTTCAACTTGCCTATCAAAATGTATGTACGAAGGCCACTGAGATAAAAAATTTTGAAATAAATGTTGTTTGTTGGATGAGTACAGTCATAGCCATCGCTAGGTACATCTGTGGAGGCATACAGCCCACGGCGGCTTTTATATGGGAGCAAAACAAGATACGATAGAGTACGAGGAGTGAGAGAAGCTAAGAAAGTGGTGGTAGGCGGACGAGGTAAAGAAAGAAAGAGTGACGGAGAAGGGAGACAGGGGAAGAGTAAGAGGAACCAGACAGTCCAAGGGAGAGTAAGAAGGGTCAGAATGGTCAGGAGTGTAAAAGAGAGGAAGAGG
Source organism: Trachelus iudaicus (assembly GCA_030142595.1). Taxonomy (NCBI): domain Eukaryota; kingdom Metazoa; phylum Arthropoda; class Insecta; order Hymenoptera; family Cephidae; genus Trachelus; species Trachelus iudaicus. The sequence continues at coordinate 2,252,376 of JARQTH010000318.1, forward strand.
ATGAATCGAGTGAGACAATAAAAGAGAGAACGAGGGAGATTCAGAATGGACAGAAGTGGAAGTCAAGAGTCCTGGAAGGAATTAAGAGCTTATTCGTAACAAGCACCGTGATGAAGATCCTGTGGCAGCGCCAGCCGTCTAGGGAGTTTCGAGAAATGGTGGCAGGAGAAACGGAGTAAGAAAGTACTTTCCCCACTTGGCCGACTTTGAAATTCCGATCGTGCGCCTAGCCGGTAAAAAGGATGTAAAAAAAAAAGCAAAACGAGACGCCAGTATCTCGCGAAAATCCAACAGACAAGTACCACTACAGAAACGACAAAACTTCCTAGAGTTATATCTCTTTCACGACTACAGCATCTTTCTCTTAGAACAGTCACGAGCAAATTAAGCTCGGTTTAACTAACTGTAAACGTAAAATACACAGCAGAGTACATCAACTCCAGTGCATCGGTATGTTATTAATTTTCAAAAATATTCCGACACGTCCCCATTGGTCCTAGGGAATTTTGTAAACCGATTAGATTCCTCCATGAAAAAAAAAAGAGCCTCCGCTGTCTTACTCTCAAATTAAATGTAACAATACTCGTTATCACTGCGCACAGGCCATTCGCTCGACGAGCCACTGACGTGATACTCCTTTCAGGGGTCTCGAGTAAACCCCAGGATCTGGAATCGGATCCTTAGAGCGAATCTCAGGGAAAGGCGTTCTTTCAAGAACCCACGATAAAAGGAAACGGAACAGCGTTACGGGTAACTACGGAATCAACGCACAAATGTTACTCGCCCCACCATCCACAGGTCCCAGCGTACAATCGCAAAGAGTGGCGAACTATCAAAGATAGCCCAGAACCTGGTAAAGACATCCCTGTCCTGAGGGTATCCTTGTGTATATTGTGTAGAACGGCAGCGGCTACCAAACAGTCCTCCCCTTACAGTGTCGCTTACGTCATAGTGCCAAGTCGAAGCAACCCTTTCTCGACTGAGAAAAGTAACTATCGCATAAAGCCGGCAACCCCGACAGTTTGCGAGGGATGATCAGTCTCGTGGAAGCATAACGGGTTGCGAGTTACGATGGAGGCTTAAACTTTTACTGGTTCAGGAGCGTCAGCGTCTGGGGTGATTTTGCCTTGGTTACTCACCACCCTTACCTTACCTTACCCCATCGCAGAACCCATCCCATCCGCTCCCCTAGCCTCTCGTCCTATCCTATCCTATCCCATTTCAACCACTAGCTTGGTATAACGCGTCATCTCATACCCCCCAGGCTCCAATACCTCTGTACCGGTCCATCGGTAGGTACTAGCAGGATCCCCTGCAGCATTCTATCGTCCTTTTCTCTCGCCGCAAGAGAACGAGAACTCTCCGCTCGAGAGAGTCTCCTCTTTTACCCAGTGTCTTTCGACCGACTTTACCACCACAATATCCAGGAGATAGGCGGATAGTGCTTTAGGGTCGTAGGGTACGGAGGGAGCGTGGTACTGCCGTGGCTCCACAACCCCCTCGTGTGTCTAGCTCGCGAGGGGTTGCACGCCAGAAAGGAGGGGTGGTCGATGGGTGGTACGAAGTGCTAGCATCCTGGCGGAAAGGAACGGAATGGCAAGGGTCTCTTAAACCGGCAGTGAGATTTTATAGGAGTTTATCTTCCGGCGATGGGGATGCTGGATGGGAAATGGAAACGTTTCAAAATTGCTACCGGCTATTTTGTATGGATGGGTTGATGATGCGTTCTCTCCTTACGTCCAACCGATTGGATGATTCTTTTCGGAATTACTCGCGTTTCATATAGTTCTGAAGGTCCGTCCGGCAGGAAAGAGGAATGGTCGTTGAATGCCGCTTATACTTTTTTTTTCTTCTTTTTTTATTCGTGTAACCCTCCGAGAAACGATATGCTCACTGTTCTCAAGAGACCCCTGTTCAGCGGAGTATTGTAGACTAAGGGTACAGTCGGTGTACAAAAAACAAACAGCCACCCTCGGCCGTCTTCCTGCTGCTGTGCTGGCAACGTTTGGTTCTGCGGGTCTTGGTATTCTACTGGCACCCTAAATGCGGGATGTTAAAAGGCTAACAACGTCTCGGGGTGGAAGTGGCAGTTGAATTTTATGGTGGTCCATTTTTCCGGCTGCAGGGCCTTACACGTTCCCCCTTTGCATCTCGTGTGGAAAGATTCTTGTATTCTAGTGATGAGAGTTTAGAGCATGAACTTCCAGCAACAGCAATACCCCCATTGTTAAGGGGTGGTGGTACTATTATAACATAAGATGGTCCATTGTTAAGACACATTGAAGTGTCCGGATATACTTAACAGAACCACTTAAAATTTGGCTTAAAGAAAATAAAAGTCACTTTTACCAAAAGGAAAAAAGATGTGTCTTGGCAAGCAGCGATGCTGTAAAATGTTCGATCGTTGTAAGGCGTAAAACAATAAGTCAAGAAGAAAAAAGTATTCGATTAAATTTTTTCCCCCACATTGCATAACTATACGTATCTTAGTTTTATGCGTTTCAGCGAGTTGTGAGCATTTTATGAATGGCACACGGTGCATCCTCGGATAAGATAAACGACGACGGAATGCATTACAAAAAGGGAATGTCATATAAGAAATCAAATCCAATATCCAAGAGACACGCGAAAGTGACAATCGCTGATTCTAACACACGCCCAACCGTCCTCCGTCATACAATCATCCATAAGAGAATCACTCAAAATTCCCAAGGGGTGTAACTCCGTTCGATCACGTATATAAAATCGCACCCTTAAACGCATTTCCACCCATAATCACCGATCCATCCCAGTAACCTACACAATACGATACATAAACCCCAAAACCGACGTACTCTACGTACAGGACCCCAAGGAAACAAAGGAAATACAGATTTAATCCCCCAAGCGATGTAACCCCCCCCCCCTCTCTCCCTACCCCCAATAAGGGATCATATCGAAAGATCTGGAAAAGACATTCTCTCCATTAGATTTCTCTTAACAAGTAAATCGAAAGCCCTCGAAACTCAAGTCTGAATAAAAAAAATCGTACGATTCGCGAGTGTCTATATCTCTACGTGCGGAGCCGTAAACAAAGTGTCCGGACTCTCTCGTGTGTCATAAGCGCACACCGTATCAGGCTGTAGTAACGCATCATGCGTGAGGCGCACCTACGTGCGTGAGTACGACCGTCTCTCACGCATCGCGTATGTACCTGATGTTATATTTAAACGCGACTCGACGGTCGCGAAGCGACTGACGCGCACGTAAGATGCGCACACTGGCGTGGAACGGGAAGATAACCCATGTGACCTTCCCCCCCACCACGTAATAAACCAGTGGCGGCGCCGAGGGCATAGTGGGGGCAAAAGGGTTATAGGAATCGTAGAAGCGAAGTGGGGATAGTGTTGGCGGCCAAAGCATACTCATGTCAGAGAGAGAGAGAGAGAGAGAGGGGAGAGAGAGAGAGAGAGAGAGAGAGAGAGAGAGAGAGAGAGAGAGAGAGAGACTAGCGGAACAGGGAGAGAGGGATGCATCCACGGAGGGGACACTGGTATAAAAAGGGAATACGACCGGGAGAAGTGTGATAAATTCGTAGGAGGGTTACCGTACGTGCAGAGGCCAAAACTCAATGAACTGCTATTGATTAGCTGCTCATTTTATTCCGACTTGTTCTCATGCGAGACACGTGACGACGGCTCGCGCCACTCACTCACTAAATGGCTTCTCGTTCGATGCCTCGAACATTTCACTTATGCTTGCTTTTTCGTTTTTCCTTTCGACCGGCCCTTGGGACCGCTCGAACGGTTCGGAATCGTCGGGGACCGAGTCAGGAGGGTAGTGGGTCAGTCATGACTTTTTGAAAAGGACGAGCCGAGCGTCAATGACAGCAGAGAAAGCGGGTCGGGTATATAGGATATTTTATAAGAGAGGATTACCCGACAGGCGTAATAAGAGTCGGAATGCTGCATGGAATTTTCTTCTTAAAATACACTATACACTTAGCGTACACCAGGTACGCCTATGATTTGTGAAAGGATGGTACGGTACTGTTGCTGGTAATAATTTATTATCGTTTCCTCATTGAGAACGTGATTCTACGTATATAGGAATTTAGTGCACGGTAAAGAAAGACGCCTTTATTATTTGCCAATATCCTGACTCCCACTTAGCCGGAAAAAAAAAAAAAAAAAATTGCAAAGACACCGTCGTGGGAAATCCAACTAATTTGTGATTTAATTTACCAGACCATTGGTCGATTTGGCCTGGTTCCAATGCTCGCGAGCTACGGAGCAATGTAAGCCGAACGGAGCGTCGGAGGCCGAAGAGACTCGTTGGTTAGGGAGTGGAGCAGAGGCAACGCGCGTGTGGAAAGGTGCGTTGTACTCAAACAAAGTAAAGATATAATTAGCAGCGAAAACAGCTATATCAGACTCGTATAGGTACAAGCGGACTACCAATTGAACTTGCGAATGCACCGACACGCGAAACTTCGTGAAATTCTAAATCACTTGAATCATCAAAAATTCCTAGCACCCACATCACGCGCAACAAGGAGCATGCAGTAGCCAAGAAATTTAACAGATTTTACATATTTTCATTTATAACTCGATTCTCATAAATCGACCTCGTCAAATCGATAAGGCCCATCAATAGCAATTAAAGTTTTATATGATCTTATACTCTCTTTCGTGCGATCAGCTCGGGTGCAAGCAAATGGTTATCAATGTCAAGGAAATCACTTTCTCCACTTAACGTTAAACCTTCTCGTGTCTCGCGTGTCAACGATACCTCGTAATCTTCGAAAATCATTGAACCGTTGAACCGATTATTCGTGGCAAGAGCATGAATATGCATATATATATATATAAAGAAAATATATATAAAGGAGGCCAACGTAATTAGAAATGATATCGTTTGCATTATCCAAGGCAATGAAATATACATAATCTGGAATATACCCAATTAACGTAATCGATCAACTGCAACGCTTCTCCATGTTCATTAACAGGTACAAGTTTGGAGTAAATACGAAATTAAAAAGAAAACGAAGCATCACCATACTTCATTGTCACAAACGCACAAATGAATTTTGATGATGACCCCTGCGGTGCAACGAGGCACGCCGAAAACTGCAAGGATACAAAAAGCAGCGCGTTAAAACAGTGAAACTTGACGATGCACCAGGGCAAGTCCTGAGTGCACATTTATTTTTAGCGTTTTCTCGTTTTTGCAAAATGTCCCGGGATGCTCTCTAATCCGAGCGTGTAACAAGGCGAAGGTACGAAATTGAAAAATTGAAAATAGCGCGTCCCCCATGGGGATGGCCGACGGATTACTCTCTTGCATTCAGGTTCTCAACCCCCGGCGCAGCCTTTTCATTCGTCCTTTCTCGTGATTCCTCGTGAGCACGTAACCGCACTACCCCCAACCCAGCCCACCCACCCACCTCCCCCCCTCGCCCGAGGCAGCCTTTGCAATTTTCACACGTAATATCCACATAAGGCCAACTCCTGGACATCCGCGGGAAACCTGGAGTATTTTTGGCGCACCATACTCCATTTTTGGTATACGACCAAAGCTCCGTACCACCAGGAACAAAAATTGACCACAGCGTACACGTGTAAGAAAACCACACTATCCTCCCCGTACGTGCTTCATATCACGTCCGTCGTAACCTTATCACCGATCTACACGTGGCTAACGAATCATCGTATAATTGATATTCATCCGAAATGACAATAATGAATATTACCGTGATAACGAACCGAGACCAGTGGGTTGAGAACCTACCAAGTCGAGACTCATTGTCAGAAGTCTTGGCATCCTTCGAGGAGTGGGCGTAACCGTCGCAGGAAGCGACGCTACGGTACTTTGCAATTTTGGTCACCGTGTATAATACGCCTCTGTACACTGAGTGCTAGTGTATATGCAGGTATAGATATACACATTGGGTAAAATGTGTGTGGGATCGTATATAGGGTGTCGCTCTAACGTGCAGACTCCGTTGCGAGGGTCGGCTTAACGTGTATTCGCATTTGGAACAACGTGTACCCTTGTCCCCTTCCGCTCTCCTCCTAACCGCTGACTCTCTCTCTCTCTCTCTCTCTCTCTCTCTCTCTCTCTCTCTCTCTCTCTCTCTCTCTCTCTCTCACTCTGTCTCTGTCTCTTTCTCACACTAGCTCGCTCGCCTCTGTTACTCTCTATCCACCTCTGTCCCGCCACCCCTTCTCACAGACAGCGGAACAGCAGAGAACCGCGTGTTCGTGACGGCGATAACGTTAACCGGGCGTACCCGTGTGTTACGTGTAATGCACTCTTTGTAGATGCACCGTGTGGATGAGCGTGTGCGTTTCATACGCGTCGTACGCGATATAGCACATGAGTGTACAGTTTGGCTTCAGGGCCTCCTACCACTGTCTATCGATCTCCCATATATGGAAAATACTAGGCAGGCCTAGAATGAATTTCGGTAAAGATGAAAGAGAACTGTCCCACGCATTTATTCACGTAGGGACGGCGCGTGAACTTGCACGTATGAATGTGATACCAGGAATGCACGTGGTGTAGCAGATAACACTGGTGCAATGAGGATTTAGATTTTTGAAGCTATGACGTGTCCTCGCCGTGAATCGAGTGCCCAGTCCATTCGTGTCGCCCACATGTACCATAGAGAACGTGGCACGAACGCTAAACGATGACACTCCGCCATTTTGTTGCACCCACTGACTACCCACGTATACAGTGTAGGTACTCTAAGAAGCCTATATGAGGAAATTGCACGATAGCCTTTTGTCGAGATTTTCGAGAAAAGAGAGAAAGAGAGAGGAGAGACTCCTTTGATGAAACTTAATGATTTTAATACGTTTTTAATCGGGACTCGTTCAATGCCGAAATTCTGTTGGTCCGTTGGCAATCAGCAATTAATGATCCGAAATTGTACGAGCGCCACCGTGAATTACGGGTTATTGACATACGGGGCTCCGTAGCAGCAGAGTATTGGATGATAACGGGTGTCTCGAGCGCGACGGATTCAGAGCGTAGATTTCAATTAGAATTGTCTGTATCTAGAATTCTGAAGAGATACGAATTAATCGTCAAATTGATTCTATGATATCAAGGTCTTATCGAAATCCGCCTATCGAGCGTAGAGTGTGATTCTTATGAAAAGCTATCGATACTCCCGTGTCTCACAGCGATGCCAGGCGTTCGCTTTATTGTCGCTTACTTTTGTTCAGATTAGTTTGTATCTCGAATCTTGACAAATAGTCTAATCGCATGACGAGTATAGTGATTTTATGGCAATCAGAGATTGATCCTAGACCTTCGCCTTTGGAGTCGAATACCGATTGATATTATCGATATTTGATTACCTTGAATGAAGATATTAAATATAAAAGCAAAGGAACTTTTTTCTAATTTAATATGCAAATTGGACGATATTAATTGAAGTGATTTTATGTCAATTACAAATTTTTTATATTCACATTAATTCTACAATTGCGATGATTATATACCGATGGCAAATTTTTTATGTGTTTCGGACTATTATATGGGCGATTCAGAGTCATGAAGATATTTGATGTATTTCGATTAATTGACACCCTATGTAATATGTGATTGACGTCTTTGATGATCCTTAAAATATATATGAAGACCCTTGCCTACTGCACGTGTTCGAAATAGTTTATATATGCACTGACCGTAACGCTCTATGTTGATGACAAAGGTTTGTGATATCTGAACATTCACGAAGCCTTACCTGAAAATGAAAAAAAAGGCATATTTTAGAACGGCTAGGATATTCATGAATTTTAATCAAGTTTGCCAAACTCGGATTTCGCCCTCGGAGATCCGTGGGATTATCGATATTTAGCGTTAAAGCATTAATTCACGAGCGAAATTCAGGTGCCAGGCAAATTCTGGGATTCAACGAAAGAGGCAAAGGACAAAGACGAGGCGAATCTTCGGTAGTAAAGTTTTAATCGGTCCGCGGGAGTTTCGTCCTAAAAGCGGAAACGACGTCACTTCAACCGGACGAGAGTAGTGAGACCGCACAAGGACGAAAGCAAGAAAATATTTAAAAAAAAGTAAAGACCGATCATAGAGAGATCTATCAATTTGTACATTCTCTTAATCTATATGCCACAGTCATATAAGGAACCGCTAATGATAATTTCACATGCGTCAATGAAACTTATCACGCACGGTCACATTCTTTCGCCGATCAAGCAATACACGAAATAAAGAAAATCAGTATCGTACCGCTCACTACACTAATTCAACTGTCAGGAACGTCAGTCACTCAGGATCGGATCGATCCTATCATTAAAACCCACCTATCGGAAGTCACGCATTACGATAGCAAGAAGACAGTCACTCGTACGAGAAAGACGTAGAAAAAAATTTTACGGAACCTACACAAACAGCGAGCCTAACTCGAGTGCAGAAGCGAGGCTAAAATAATTCTGAACAATATCCAAGGATACCGTGTATTCCCAGAAATTAAATTCGTTCCCGCGGTAGAAGCCGGCAGGAAGATCAGAACGTTGGCACGACGGAACAGACGACCGAGATAGGATAGATGCGAAGTAAGGAGAGCCAGGCTGCCGCGTCCGGGCATCGAGAAAATTGTTCCAAGTTTTCTTTTTCCTCCTCTTTTCGCCTCGAATGGCGATAGAAAGTCCAGCAGCGACTGGCGACGCCGACGCCGACGGACCGGTAGGTGTCCGATCTCGCGTATCCTGCCTTCAAACTGGGACGCCGGATACCTGGAGGCTCTCTTTTTAATATTGCACATCGAGTAGGTACCTATACCTACTCCATACGGTGGAACGAGACGAGTTTGGTACCACTGATAAATTCCATCATGGCGGACTAAAAGGTCCATACGGACCTCCCGCGTGACGTAAAGATTTTCGAAATATGTAGTAATTACGAAAAGCAAAAAAAATTTTTCCAAAACGCATTTCCCTCCGCCAGACGTATATTAATTTCGAATTTCAAACTGATACACTACATTTTACTGAATTTCGTGAGACGATCGTTTCTAGTGAGAACACCCGGTAGACGGGAGACCGGTCCCACTCTTGTTGGATATACACGCAGTCTCACGTACCAACGGAGAGAAACGTGCGTAGCGAGTAGGTGCCTGCCGGTTCGCAGAAACAGTCAATTCTCCTTGCAGAAAGTTGACGGGTGGATTTCGGTGTTTTTGCGCATTAATATTAACCACAATCGTTACGGGTCTCCCGCTTCGTAAGTATACACGGCAATTGGAGTAAAGTACAAATAAATATGTGATCCAGTCCTGAGGAAGCTGTTTCTCTCGTTTATAACGTAAGAGCGTTGGGATTGGTTGGACGGGCGCCACTAAGATTTCAATTAACGGTAATTATATGGCAAGTCTCTCCCGTTACTTCCTGTACAGTATCCCAGAACTTGGATTCCACTTCCACGAAGAAGGCCCACCCTCGCCGAGAACTTGGTTGCCTTCCGAGTACTACGGGTAAGGATAGTGCGACGGTATGAGGTCGGGTTATCGCAAAGCGTAGAATAAGATTCGGTCGCAGCTGCAAAGGCCAAAAGCCGCAGAGGCATATCCTGTCTACTGGTATCAGTCCAGTCGAGGCTTTTCAGTTACAGGCGCAAAAGAGGTAAAAGACCCTCGGACGGTGCCAGAAAGTTTTACCAAAGTTCCATTTGCGGGCTAAGACTATAGGCGCGGAGGAGGTCTGACGTCGCGAGTGGCCGCACCCCTCCGTGCACGAGAAGACTAGGTGCATTTAATACCTAGCGGAGGATTCTTAAGAATTGGCCTGGATATTCAGGAGTGGAAAATGAAAGGAGAAGGTAAAGGGAACGAGGAAGGGTAGGCAAGGGTTGTATATATAAGGGTACCCCAATAGGACCGCCGACTCAGAAGCCTGCCAAATCCCTGGTTAGCTACACGTTCTATATATACATATATAGCACACCGTGGGTATATCGTAAGCCTTTACTTTTCAAGGCAATAAAAACCAACCGGACGTCGTCGGGATGTTGATGTGTTTTTGTAAAATGAGAAATGGCTCTAGACTCTTCGACCTAGGACAAAACACCTTGATATCACGTGGACGACACTATAGCACGTAGTAGCCATATACCATCACGTGCTATACATACCGCACTATAATATATATATATATATATATATTGTATATATAGTACCAATGCGTATACATACAGCAGCAGAGCGAACGCTCTCGTTTCTCAATTAGAGCCACGTGTGTAACACGAACTCGAAATGTCCTCGCTAATTAGCCGATAGACCATTGCCAATAGAGGGTTGACTCGCAGGGTCGTGATAACGATCGACCCCGTCCGCAAGCTAACTACGAGCCAAGGGTTGGTCTAGGACTATGATAAAACGTACAATCACTGTGTACCACCCTATACATCAAGCATACGTGCACTACGCGTATATGGACGAACCTTGTGGCTTCGCTCAGGTAATGGTAGAACAACTCCCGAAGATTGGTAGCCGAACGGCGCCGAAGCTTGACGATTTAAAGGCCGAAGCATAACAAGACCAAGTTACGTCAACTGCAAGTTTCTCTAGTAAAGTGCCAAGGAGAGACCGAGTATCCCATCCTCGTTCTGGACATAGGGTGCTTTGTAGGAATTGCTCCAAGTAGAGTCAAAAGTATCACTAGCGAGTATTCATCCGACTCTCGATAGATACAGGCCACGAATACTTGTAAGATCTGAAACTGAAGCGACTGATGGTTTCTCCTACGGATAAGTCGGTGGTATCAACTTGTTGCATTAATTACGAAAGGGGAAGGCTATTAGGAATCGATTTGCTCGGAAGACTCGGAGGGTCCCCCTCTGTGCGCCAGAGTAAATTCATTGCTGCGTATAGCGGCTTTGCATGAGTTCTATAGAAAAATATGTATACCGGTTATGACTGAAGGAAGTTGGGAGTTATGGTTTACGTTACTTTTGGCATTAGATAAACGCTTAGTGGTTAGTGGTGGATATATATATATGTATATACACACAGGAAGGAGGAAAAAGACGAAGGTTGAGAATCACTGTTAAAGTAAATGGTCGGATAACCGCTCGTTAGGATTTTTTTACCGTAAAAATATATTGTTTTTTTCACTGAATTACCAAGTCGCAACTAATACAGTATGAATAAAGCATTATGCAGCTACACCGGGTGGATCATAGTTAATGCATTGCTTGGTGGACTATAGGTATAAGCCAGAGATCTGTCCGAGTTTGAGCTTCCGACGTAAAAAAAAATACGGTCGCCAGAGAGGGGAGGAAAAATAAGCGTATAAAAAAAAGGTATGGAGTTTTGGTAAAATCTGTGAACATCATACGTCCAATCGATTTTAATCGAAAAGTTGAAAATCGCTCGAACGTCAACTAGTATCGTTTTAATTACGCACGCTTCGCGGCCAATTCCAATCCCTGTCCGTATCCATTCCGCATATCTCTAATGTGCAACATCCACCGTCCTATTCACTTATACAATCGAAAGGCTTTTAGCACAATTTGCCATCAATGCCATTCGCCGTTCAGTTAGCGCATCGACCCTGAAGAAAAGTCAATCGGTAGCGTCGATCAATCGCACGCGATTACAATCCGTAAATTAATAACGAGCTTCGATAGTTGCACCTCATAGAAAATCCAAAAATATCAAAGTCAATCCCACCAACCATCCTCCGTACCTCTGAGCAAGGGACTTAGTACCAAACGAGTCGAAAAAAAAAAAAAATACAAAAACTCGCATGAGTGCAGAAACCTCGTTTTATGTGCTTTCAGCGAAGCGTGCGAGTCTTGCTCCTTGAAAAAGGTGCTGCGGTTCGAGCATCTTTTTCGCTATTTCTCCCTCTTCTCGCAGAAGGCAAACCCAGAAGTGCTCACGTTGTAGGCATGCCTACTGCAGTATAGGTACTGGTTCGCGCCTCGAAGAAATAGCTGTTCGTAAGAGCGGATACGTGAACCGGAAGCGGTCGGTAGCGCAGCGCCCGGCTACCGGCAATTACGCGGACCCACACGACCATCCTATCAACCGAGCGCGCCGTTTCCTATAAGCATGTGATGCGTCTCTATGCATTATATACAGTTACCACATGAGGATGTATCACATACGTGAATAACTTATGCACATATGCAATTATCGGCACGTGTATGCAATGTACTTGCTTCTACCGCGACTATAATGATACGGAGGAGAGAGCTCGGTGTGTTTCTTTCGAGACACAGGGTATACGTATACCCAATATACGTATACACATCTGGAACCACCCAGGCCATCAAGAGAGGAAAAGGTGAAAAAAATTAATAATAATAAAACACGTCGACTCACTTTTTTTTAAATCCCTTCTTACTCGGCCATTCTCGGCCGCACGGCTCACCTTGATAATACGAGATATCTCAAACGAGTACACGGTGGACTACACCAGGGTGGGTGGGGGGGGTGGGGAGGGGCTGACTATACGAGCACTGCTGCGAGAAGCCAGTGCAGAAAGGTGCGGTTGTGTAACTGGATACCGTGTGCTGGCTTGTGAGCTGCTAGGTAGATAGATATTAGCGTAAGCAGTGTCGCGAGATGAGAACAAAAGTATACGTATGAATATACCTCATCCACGAAGAATGCCGATCTCGTCCGAAGTCATATATAAAATATCGAAAGGAAGATACGCGTTGCGGACGATGAGTATGGAAAACTTATTGAAATTGCATAAGTCCATCCAGAGTCACGCTGGTCGCATGCGATCAAGGTATTATGGAATCACCAAGGTATAGGGAACGATACGCGATCCTTAAGGACTGCAAGGATGATCTAGGATCGAAATATCGAGTGGCGAGCATCACTCGCGAAATACATTTGAAAATGGTTGATATTTCAAAAATCATGTGGGGTTGAACTGGGAGCTATTTTACGTCCGCTATGTATACATGCGTATACACTGTGTATAACGTATAGATGTAGGAACCCTACCAACACCCGTCAATAATCCGGTGAATAAACTATCGTTCACCCGCCCACATAACCACCCACCCACCCGTCCACCACAACCCTGCTCAACCGCCACGCACAACCGGGCGTACGTCATATGTATACATAAGCGTATAGAGATCGCTATATATTATATATATTATATATATGTACCAAACCGAGTGTATACACCACTAAGTACATATGTCTATTATATGTATATACACGATTACACGCGTTTAAGCCTACATAGGTACGTGATAGTACACTGGACCAGTCACCAGCCATGAGTGAGTACTAACAATGGATATGACAAACTCGTGTAAAAAATAAAAAAAAATTAAAACAACAAAAATCACAGATAACTGTATTTTTTATTACGACCATATTGATTGCGATAGCGGATGGTGTGAGTTATTTTTGAAATATGTGGAATCACCAAGATTAGCTGATGTATATGAATTGAGCTAGGTACGGTCGTATCGGACAGTGCCTCCGGTGCATTCTGTACAAGTATAGCAAATTTTTCGGCTTTGGAATTGTATGTGCTCGAGAGTGTTGCTAATCCGTCACTAGCGAGAGGCACCTATATACTAACGGCACGATGTATTATTGACACCACAACCCCCAATGTAGCCTGCCACCGTTAACCCCCTGCACACTACCCTATTCCAAATCGGGCAGAGACATAGATACATATATATAGTGTTGCGATAAAAAAAAATAAATTTTTTGCGGTCTGTGAATGTTTCATTGATCACATTGACAATAGCACTGAATGTAATTGTCGAGTTTTTTTTTTACATTTCGCTATGTTAGTTCTATTATGTATTTCACTACATCCAGTGTAAGTAGAGTTACATACGGTAAAATTCCGTTGGTGAACTGGTACTGAAGTGTCTAAATATTTTTGGCTATTGCCAAATTTGATAAGCTACTCCGTTCTTGGAAGCGATGATAATTTTGAAAATTAGAGTTTGCCAGGGTGTCGTCTTGCATCTCATCAATTTTTACGCCCTCGCGCCGCCACTCCATCAAGTCTTGCCTCAATTAGCCTTAATTAGTTTGCGGAGTGTGAGGTAAGGCAAGGTCCATTATCACGGTTCTGTTGCTTGTCCCAGGTCCGGGAAAATTGGGTGCCAGTTGGAGTTAATTCAATCTCATTGACGTAAAGTTATCGGAAATACGTCTAATGTACGAATTATCTTATTCTCATGTAATTCAATTTCGTATACCTCGTTAAACTAAAGATAAAGCATGGACCGACCGGAACGAACGAAGCATTGATAGTAGAAACGTGACAATAAGGTGTTTACGGACATGGAATGAAATGTTTGAAAAACAAAATTGACTAAATGAAAATTTGTAAAATTTCCAAAAAATAACCTTCCAGCGGACGTCACGGACCAAGATCAATACCATAATGATTGATGTCCTTACTGGTCATTCATCATTATTCTTAAAAAAAAATATTCATTCATGAAATAATGGAGTCATTAGTTTATAATGGAAATAAAGTACTAAAAAAAATAAAATATTAATATAAGTCTAATAAAAATCAGGTTCAAATACTCTATTTCCGGGATATCGAAAATTGCTTAGTTAAAAATATCCAAAAATTTGCAACACGAAAAGGCTAGTCAAGGAGAATTGTGTTTTCAGAACGAAAGATGGAAAGTTTTCACAGGCAAGAGATGACAGACAGTCAGGTAGTTGGATGTTGTAAGAAATGGCAAGAATAAAGGAACCCGTCTCGGTCTACCTACTATCAGACGATGAACTCGACCCAGGATACCTGATGACCTCGTACGACAATATTTCACAAACGCGTCTTCACTGTCATCATCCGCGTAGGTATAATCCGATGCGTTTATTTTTCAATGAGAAATATATCCAATGTTGACTCAATTGACGACAAACACGTCTCAGTCATTCTCAAAATGATAAAATGCTTTTACACCAGTGTCCACACCAGGTCCCACTAGATCTAAACCCCAGTACCGTTCAAGTAGATTCAGGTAGCACTTTCAGTACACAATGAACTGACCTTCGTTCTTACTGACTCAGACCCTGCGATTAGTTGGGTTCAACCATTGTCAATCACAGACGCCATACTGGAGGATTTGTAAAGTTACTATAAACATTCGATAGCCAAAACTGTCAATTTAGAGCATTATCGAGGCACTCAATAGATCATACAGGGTGTTCCATTATTATTAACATAAAAAAACAATCACGTGAGTGCCAACGCTAACGGAACGTAGCTACGAATCGATATATTTTTGAAACACCCTGTCGCCTACATTCCGCTGACTCAAAGCTCTCGTCATTTTTACCTCGCTACTTTTCAGCGACTCAACTTCGAGTAAGCAGCGCAGGCATATGGCTCAGTCAGTTAGTCAACCAGTCAGCCATTCCATCCGTCTGTCCGTAGAGGCGTGATTGTTGCAAAAAACTCTACAGGACGTTGCATGTGGACGTCGATGCGGTGTACCTTGACACGGATGGCTCCCTGAATCACCCAACGGCCGGCGCAAACATCAGCCCGCTATCTACAACACGCCTACCACGTAAAATTCTGAAGCGGTGTGTACCGTTGTCGCCCATCCGACCAGTCGATAAGCCCATCCTGGTTCACGTTCTCATTTTTCCGGAGCACACCCGGTATACATTGGGAGAAAGACCGTGCTGTTTTCCTCGACCTGAGTAGACACGAGCTCCTTCCCTGTTCCAGCAAACAAGCTCCAAGGAAGAAGACCCACCCAAAGCACTAGCTATATGTACTGTCCAAGCAGTTTGTGGAAGCACCCTGGTTTTCATAAGGAACGGTGCCGCCTAGGGCTACACTTGGAAGGGAGGAATGATTTCGAGACACCCGGTATGCCGTAGCGGAGCCTTAGGGGTAGAAAAGGAACGATGACTAGATTGCCCGGTAGCCGGACACACCCTTACCGGCAACATCGGACAACGTGGAAACATCGTTGAGGGTATATTTTCGGTGTGGACCCATACATACATGAGTGTACGGTCTCTGTCGTTGCCAATGGGGTGAGATGGGGTAGTTTGCCCGCCGGCACACGAGCGCACCCCATTTGTCGGTTCCAGGCAGAGACATACCTGATCTTATGGGAAATCCATACTGGCCCTTAGTTCGGTGGGAATATGAGGGGTGCGTCGCCATCCCTTGCTACCCACATGTCTCTCCTTCATTGCGACGTTTCCTCCCCCTCTATCGTCGTCTCGCTCTTCCGCCCTTCCTCTCCATAGGGCTTCAATGCTGGCTATGTGTCGGCAACTCTTCTACAGGGGTGGAGAAAAAAAAAGAAGGCAATTCCGTGAAGGGACGCTCGCAATCTAACAGAAGAGGGGCTGCTCGTTATCCGCCCTGGGCGAACTGGCCTGCCACCCCTGGCTTTATTATTTCTCCGCTGACTCCGTGCACCCGAAAAGAACGACTGACAAAACGCGTGCCTAATGTTTGACAGGAGATGATAACAGCAAGGAAAAATTACGGAGTGATGTGCCGAAAACTTCCCGAGCGACATCTTCCTACTGAATGATTCACAATCCGGTAGATCGTAAAGAATATCGCCGTCGCCACATGTGTGTCCGTTCAGATAACATATCGCGCTACCAGAGTATACGAATATCCATGCTATAGAAATGCTTCAGGAATATACAAAACACAACCTAACATAACGTAACAAGGTTATCCCGAGCCAGTATAGGTTTTCCAGTTAAACGTCAAAGATGTCTCACTCGGCAAACGACTGCGCTCCCATCATGTTATCCATGCGGTTCAAAGATAAAAAAGTTTAAATTCAGAAACAGCCACGGTGGATGGACACGATCGGACAGAGAGTGGGGTAAAATGAAAGAGAGAGAGAGAGAGAGAGAGAGAGAGAGAGAGAGAGAGAGAGAGAGAGAGAGAGAGAGAGAGAGAGAGAGAGTGAGAGAGAGGGAAGTGCGAGGGAGGGATCGTCTGGAATATCTAGAATGAGAGCTTGAGATATACAGGAGATATATAATATATACTAATATACATATATTGCATATACCGTGCAAAACACTGACGTAGAAAGGGATGAAGTCTGTGATCATCTGGCGAGTGCGAGACAAGGTAAGGGATAAGGCAATGGGTGTGACAAGGACGAGTAGATTGGAGAATGTAAAGTGGAAGGAAGATGCCAAGCCTCTGGAAAAATATAACCTGTTGGACCGCAAGTGCGGGAGCGAGTGCGACAAAGTAGGCGCTATGGCGGCCGGAAGTACGAAAGAGAAAGACATTGCGAGGCGAAGTGCGCACGAGTAAAGTGGTGGGAGTAACTGGATAGGAGGGAGACATACATTCCCGAACCTACCTCAACTCTAACTCAACTTTCGCGGTTCGAATCTGATTTCATCGATCTCCCAGTGCTTGCCCGTTAGCCAAACTAGACGGAAAGTCTTGGTGATTCTATTTATATATGACACGCGTTTCCGGTTTCTCTCTCCTTCTCTATCCTTCTTCCGAGCAATTCAGTGGCGATTATGAGTGATTTTGAAAATTGGACAATAGACGAAGAAGGCCGATGAACTTTTTTTGTCACTTAAGCACCTACATTTCATTGGATTAAAAAAATTTGTTATACAGAAACATTATAGAAAAAAATAATAGAGAATTAATAAAGAACCGACGTCTATTGGTCTATATTCTCTTTTTATCTTTTTTTTTAACAATGTAATTTCTCATATACGACATTACGTATGTAAAATATTCATCCGAATTAATTCGCATCTGACAGTGTATTCCGGGCATTATATATCGACCACAGCTGATTAGAAAGCACATCCTTAAACGACCCATTCTCCACGAGAGGATTCTCATTGGGCTCTGAACCTGATCGAGTGAAACGAGGCGGAAATAAAAAATCCAGACTTATCTGATGCGCGCTATATATATATATACACCCAATCTGTCGGGTATTGTCGTCAAATCAATCGTTCGTAAATACCGCAGTTAATCTATCGGTTTTCACTTTTCCGTTGATGTTTTTCTTTCAAGACCATCGGTTCTCGCCTCTCATTGTCTATGTCCTCGAAAGGGATGATGATAAAGAAGAAATTCTCCCATTGAATGAGCATTTCTCCCACTACATTAGAGCACGACCTTCTTCAGACAATACCATAGTATTACGATTCGCCAGGTAAAAATTCACCTGCAATCTCAATGGCCCCCCTGACATCCAACCTAACTTGGGTCAATGGTGCAGAGCGTAAAATCCATTCAGGAAAAATTTAAAGAGCTTACGAAACTGGAGCAGAGAGAGATCTCAGTGCATTCAGGAATAAAAACGGTGGAAAAAAAATGAGAAACAAAATATACCTACTACGTGTACACTCCACGTACAAATTTTTACAGGCCGGTTCATTGTACAGTAGCGCGTCCAAAAATTTCCCTCATCTAATTATGACGAAACAACGTATCCCAAAGACGTGCCATTCTTTCACCACAGCTGCGATAATCATTCTTTTCATTTTGTCTTTCTCATTCCCCATCTCTCTCTGCCAGCCTCTTTTCTCATAGCGTTCCGCGGTCGTTCCCAATTAAGCGATACTCGGTCGCTCGGTCGGCTTTCGGTGTCGCGACGCCTCCTCCACCCGCGTCGTTGTATCCACTGCGACGTCGCGGAATTGAGACTTTCGCCGGCGTTCTTCTCCGGCTTTACGTACTGCTAGAGTCCGGGTGCCGCCACGGACCCTAGCGCATTAGGTACAGCCCTTACGTCACGTCAGGCACGACTAGGTATAACCAGAAAAAGATGCATAACGAAAGGGGTGAGAATCCTGATGCGAATCCCTTTTAATATTCGACCTGGTAGCTCGTAAAAGCGGGACGCGTACAGTCAGCCGCGAAACTCGTTGCCCGTAGCAAAGACGGCTACTTCGTCGTGTGTTTTTCTCGCTTACTCGTTTCGCTTTTTTTCCTGGCCGTCTCTCTCAGTCACCTCTCACCCCTCCGTATCCCCGACATAGTCATCCTAGTCACTCAACTGAATATCCCTACCCTCCCAATCCTCTTCTCTTCTGATCCTCGACATGCCCCACCGCTTTGAGCCAACCGCTCCTTAACGTTGTCCTTCCTTTCCTCATAATTTCTTGCTTCTTTTTTCAGTTGCTTAACATTATCTTCTTTTCCTTATTCCCTCCCTTCTATCTGTCATCACTTTTTTTTTTCTCGGATGCCATCCTATGCTACGGGTTCAGTGGATTGGAATTACAATTTTTAGGGGGATTTTGAGCACTGAGAATTTAAATTGAGCGCCGTGATTGCAAGTCACGTGGAACAAGGGAAGACGGGACAATATATTTATATATATATATATATGCATGACGTTACATGTGAGGACTCACCTTGTGGTGCTGCATGATGGCAGTGGCCTTTCGCTTCGCAGACATGTTCGATGCAGAAGGAAAATCTCGGAGGCTCGAGAAGTACCCGCAGCCAATCACACTGCCGTGCGCGTCAGGAGCTACAGCAAAGTAGAACAAAACAAATGGACCTTAACACATGGCGCACCCGCGACGACGTTCAGTTCGGTTGCCGTTGGCAGATGTAAACTTTGGAATCGGAAAGTCTTGTGAAAAGTTTAGAAATTTTTTATCTGTTCTTCTTTATTTCCGTTCTTCTCTTGAGCAAGGTGCTGTCTTCTTTTCAAGGATACAGAGGGATGACAAAACTCGCGCCCAAACTTTTACGATTCGCGAGAATGTCAACCTTTACTCGATAAAGGAATAACTTGACGATCAGTTTTTTTGTAGAATATTAATTTACAAAATTGATCAAGTCACTGGATAGACGATGAATCGATTTGTCCAGGCATCGTTGATTGACCTCTTATCTCTGACACATGAGTTCACCTTATTATGAATACCTCTATTCAACTATCACAACCTTTCACTCCTCTGTTAGTTTATCTCACATGGGAACTCCCCCTCAAAGAGATAAGAAACGTAAATTTTCCAAAGGAAAATTCACCCGTCACTGGCCACACTAACAATTCACGTTTTCAAAGTTTTCCACTGAATTTTCAGGATATCTATAGAATCCTTGAAAAACACAGATGTCCTTTTCATACACGACGAACAATTAATTGCCAGTAAGAAACTCAGTCCTCGAGTATTCCTCTGACCTTTATCGTCCCACTATGTTTACCTATAATTCATTAGCAACTATCCTACGTAGATCAGACAGTTCGAAAATTCTTCCTCCAACCAACAAACAGTTCTCACGCTGTGGAGTAGTAATTCCCGATGAATCGTATCTCGTTGCCGTATTAACGCACGACGTGGCCATGTGACAATAGCCACGGAGAAGTATACAACTAGCGTTATAAAGTAGCGTTGTCGCTCGACAGCAAGATCACAGAATATCCTCGCGTGACGAGCGCTCACGGCAAACTGGAGACTGGCGTCACGGCGACGAGTCCCCACCCCTCGTCGCCAGTTCGCCTCCCAGACCCCTCAGGGCCGTGCTCTGTCCCACCAAGTTCCCCACGTTTCCCGGAGCCCCCGTACCCCTCGACGTCGGCGTCGTCGGCGGCGGCGGTAAGGTAGGGTCTGTCACCGTCAGAACACCGAGGGACCTTTGGGTTGGTTCAGCGAGGGCGGATAGGATGGTTGGTAGCAATGAACCGGCCGCAAGAGAGAGAGAGAGAGCGACAAAATGAATGTCTGGGATGGGCAGAAGGATTGGGAGGAGGTGGAGGGCCGTTTGGTGCAGGGGGAACCCAAGGGGGCCGAAGAGGAGGTGCTGTAGGAGACAGCGTTACGGAGTTGGGCGTAGGGGGACGGAGGGTGTCAGAGGTCGTGGTCGGCAAAGGGGATATAAAGGAGGAGGCCTGGGGAACCGTGAGGGGCCAAGGGGCGCCAGTACTCATCGGCTGAAGGGGCTTCCATGGGTGTGTTAGAGTTAGGCTTGCTTAGGAGGGTATATATGCTATAGTACTATATGAACATAGTCTCTCCTACGACGTGTTCCAACTTGTGCTACGCGCACCCATGCCACACTGAGGTAGGTACATACCTAACTAGCTGGCTGGCTGGCTGGTTGGCTAGTTACACTCGGTACTGTGACTACGTACTACGTAAGTAAGGTGAAGGCTGAGAGGGTTGGGAATGTTACAGAACATAGCGTATTACGCAACCCGATAGCGCCTATGCGCGTGGATAAGGTTACACGTGGAGATTGATACCACTTGATGTGTCTCATGCTGACCCAAGCGAATCTTGGATTCGATAATATACATTTTTCACTTTTTTATTAAACTCGAACTTTTAATAGATCCGGTTAACTGTTATTGTTTTGAGATTTTCTCTCTTTTTTTTTTATAGTTAGTAATATCACGTGAGTAAAAGCTGCTGTGTTATCAAATGGTATACGCGTATGAGGTTTTTACTGTATATTTTTGAAACTCATCAGGTTCAGTATCGACCAATACCATTCAGCCATTCCGGCAAACCTACATCCCTTTAACTCTTTAATTACTTCCATCGATATTCGATCTGGTGGCTACCGTACTGTTGTACACGCAATGGGTTTCTAGTATATACCCCACCTACATTGATCTACACTCGAGTCATCTCAAGTTCCAAGTATATATCATGGCAGTAAACACTTTTATTTAATTCGAAACTCTACGGTTTCACGCCAATTAAGAAATTACATGTCTTTCTCAATAAATAGTTATCTCGTGCAGAATTCATTATCGATATCTGGCAATTAGCAGGCCAATTAACGACAGCTATTTACATGATTTTGACGACCAGAATGCATTTACTTTTATAAACGAGACGAAACGCAAAGATTATCTTATACGTTCCTATTCATTTTTCATGAAACAATGATGACATCAAAACACAATGTGAATTCATTACTGTGGTAGGTCGCATCCTCATTGGATAAGACTGAATGCCTTCGGCTCAGTGATAACGCTTGTAAATTCGCCTTTACGGTCAAGGCCGTAGTATAGTTGAATGACAATAATAACGGTAACGCGTTGTCCGCGTGCATTCTTGCAAAAAGTCTGCTCGCATTAGTTTCCCGCATGGAAACATCACTTAACGTACTTAAGGCGGTATCTTCATGATGGAGAGGTGCGCGCTTCGATCATAATATATAAAGAGGCAAAAGACATCGATAAGTTTACGTAGAAATGAAGAGATCCAATAAATAAAGAACCAACCGTCGCATCCCCTACTTCGGCGCTGGGAATTATTTCTAATTCCTTCACCCCAATTGGGGCGAGACTCACCCCTATCGCCTGACTGCCAGCGATAACGATCTAAGCAACAGTTTGCTCTAAAGGGGAAAACTTCGGGCGACGACGCAAAGAAGCATCGAACTTCCTGCTGCGTGGTGATTCATGGAAATTACAATTTCACTAAGATTTCCCATAGTCACTTCAAATCATTATTATACGTATACTATACCCTATCACACTTCGATCCTGACAATATGATTGATAATGATCGCATTTAAAAAATTTAAATGACATATTTATCGAGTAGGGGTTGAATATGCAGAAATTCTATAAACTCCAAATACGACCATTCCTATTGATATGTGCATATACACCTGATAAGGGGTAGACAATGTATATCTGCTATGACGTTTCTATGTATATGCTACGGAATAGAAATAGGTATATAGGTATACTACATACAGGGTATGTGTCATCTCGCGAGCGAACAAAGTCCACACGGCATTAGACACCCCTGGTTTCTGAAGCCTTGGGCGGTGGTTCCCTACCCTTTGCCGGCACCCCTATGGATCTCCCCCAACGCTGCTTCGCCCTCTCCTCCCCGTTATTCCCCAGTCCTCTCTCACATCCCTCTGCCTATGTTTCTCGTCCCAAAGAGCAGCCCCTTTCCTCCGCACTCCCTCACAAAAAAAAAACCAAGTCCGGTGTGGCCGCTACGGGGGTTCTCCCTTTGCCTCCTCTCACCCCTTCGTCTCATCGCTCCTCGCTCTCTACCTACTTCTGCTACTCTGGCTCCTACAACTCCTCAGGGCTCTTCCATTCCCCATCTCGACTCCTTCTCATCCTCCGGCAGCGGCATCACCTCCTTCATGGCCCTGTACCTCTGCCATCTCCACCATCCAGCCATCTCATCGTGCTATACCTTTGCCCGAGGTTCTCTCCTAGCTCTCTAGTGATTCTCAACCTACTGCCACTGATATAACATTTGTATTCCGAATAATGGATACAATTTATGTGTTATATTTATCACGTACACTAATATAGAACGGTGCTGCAATATGCAACGACGTTACTGGTACTTGAAATTTGCTCTGAGGTTTTTTTGTTCTTGCCAGCTCGCTGATTTGATCATCTCAAAGTCTTGTGTAGGTAATGCGAACATTTTCTTTATTCAGAACGCGTGATGGTTACGTCGGCGTTTTGTATGGTTAACCATGAAATTGTGTATGTGACAAAATCAAAGGTAACGCGACGCTTTAATCTACGGTAATAATTTCTTAACTGGCTCCAAAGTGATTTTTTTTGTGTTTGATACTTAAGGCAGCAATTGTTAATGTAATGCCTACAGCGAATATTTCAATGATTGGAAATTGACGTTTTTGTTTTAATGGAAAAAAAAAAAAAAATAAAAAGACGGGAATGAGCTTCGTTCAGTCAATATAAAATTTCCGGAAGAAACTCGACCACTCAATAGAACCACTGAAAGCATTTAGTGACTAATCCAATAATCCGAGAGGATGCGGGATCCCGTGAAAATCGTAAAGTCCATTTAGTAACAATGAAAGCATGCTTATATACGTACACACTATACTTTTGGATACATTTAATGATACATTCGTTTGATCATCATCATTGCGAGCCTCGTACAGCTTGCGTGCGATTCATCAGCTCTCCCAGGTCGCTACCACTCCCTAGTCGTGGAGTACACGTACGCCTAAAGTCTGCTCGTCACGAGATTATTCAACGTCACTAAAAAACAATTATCGAAATCATTAACCTCCTATACCATTGATATAATTACGCTTTGTCGAAGTCATCTACGGTTTCTTCGCTTTACCAAAACGTCTATCAGTATAGGAAACTTGTATAATTTAAATTTTTCTAGGTTATAAGTAAAACTGAAATAGGAAAAGTGCTAAAAATTGAAAGTGATCTATTTACAGAGATATATTGATGGTGCAATCTCGTGGTGATCAAACATTAGTTAGCGCCGTACAGGGGCCCCTCATCTCCTATGTGCGGCGTACTGACGGTACCAACCGCAGATACTCGGCAAGAACTAAGAAAGAACTTTAGCTTTGCTTTTGCCCCACACATGGTGGCCACGTTGCCACCTCCTCCACCCAGCACCTCCACCTCTAATGCATTCCCAACGCTAATACCGAGGAGAGCAAGCCGAACACAGTCTGTCTCCATCGCACGTGGAAACCCGTAAGCGGCAACCGAGCAGCAGGGTGGGGGTGTCTTATAATAGCGGTAGAAATTCCCAACTTGCCTGCCGATTGCTCGTACCAAGGTGGTCCAAGGTGATTCGCCAAAAAAGATTTCGGCTACCGTTCAGTGTCGTCTGATTTTTCCAGATTAACGAACTCACTGCGTATAGTTCAATGACTGGAAGTCTTCTTATACAAAAATTATTTTTACACCAAAAAAAAAACACATCCAACTTCGTTCAATAATAATATCTGTAAAATTAGGACTTTGTTAAGTATCGACGAATCTGATATACTCCAAGGGTGGTACAGAACAGTGTTTAATTAATGGCTGCTAACCGATACGACATGAAACTCCGTTACGGTTCAACTGCTTTGATTTAGGATATTCAGGATCTCTGAGGATTTAGCATAGTTCAGTTCTAGTCCGAACTGTTGGATTTCTGAGGTCATGAAAAATGTTCAAATCGATATTCATCTATGATAACAGGGCTAGTTAGTCATTCCTCCTCGATCTAATAATGGTACTGTCGTTGGATACAAACCTACCCTTAGTTTATATCCTCCCTCTGAGGATTTTGAAGGAACAGGTGGCTCGTTGGTACAGTTTCTACCTACTTCAGTCTCGATTAGTGGCCTGGCTTGGTCTAATCACGATCGGAAATCTATCGCCAGTCTGTTTTCCACAGTATAAAAAGAGAGTAAAAAGAGCTTCCACACGAAAGGGGCAAGTGCACTGGTCATTGGTCTCAATTAAACATCGGCCGGATCGGCTTTTATCACGATCCACGAACGGCCGGATCGAGCCGGATTCAATACGGTCGATCCTACAGCCGGATAGAATCAGCTGTCTCATTCCTTGAGTATACCCAATTATTTCGAAGTCCATATCCCATTTTACTCATTTTTAAGTCAAATATAAATAAAAAAAAAATAATCGTCAGCATTACCCTACCCTACCTTACTCCACACATTCAACTACTGAACAAAACATTATAATCACACGAAACATACCGTATTATTAGTTCTCTCTTTCATTATATAAATCCTGCATCATATTAGTCATTCGGCAAAGTCCAGTTCTTCGTTAAGCTGGCTTATCCTGAAAGGATCCCTACGTTTTCCCGTCTCTCCAGGTACCTCTACGTCCTAGGGTGTGTGCCGTACCATACTTGAACCAGTGTGTACCTACGGTACCACCTACATCGGGCTATTCGCTTCTGCCTCGGCTAAGGTCTCCTCTTCCCCTTCAGCTGACGCGCACATGCGAACAGCACCTGCAAGCCTTGGCGTACTTAACGTATACGCATGTACACTGTTGTACAGCCGCATAATAGGGGAACTCGTAGCTCCCTCTGTATTTCCACCTCTGTCTATATACTCAGATAAATACATATATATATATATGCATACAGTATATAAACCTCTATCTACCTCCACTACACTTCTCTATATGTAGCAAGTTCATGAGTGCACCTATGTACTCATCTACTCGAAGTACATAGGTATACGCAGCAACGGTAGGTATACAGTAGGTACAGGCTCGAACGGATAGAAAGACGCAAGGGGCACAGTTTGTACGCTCAACACTGGCCCTGGTCACACACTGTTGCCAACGCGATAAAACCAATCACCGAAATAACCGCAGACCCACCTCAGCCAGCTTCCCGTCATGGACAC
The DNA here is from genome assembly GCA_030142595.1 of Trachelus iudaicus. Taxonomy (NCBI): domain Eukaryota; kingdom Metazoa; phylum Arthropoda; class Insecta; order Hymenoptera; family Cephidae; genus Trachelus; species Trachelus iudaicus. The sequence goes on from JARQTH010000318.1 coordinate 2,278,484, forward strand.
GTGGCCTCTCCTTCACCAGTACATTTTACCCTCTACGTTGATACCACGTACGACCGCGTATGCTCCGAGTATGCAGTTGATGCACATATGCTTTGACGATGTATGCTTATCGGCAGAACATTGATCACTCTTATAGTACAGTTCGCTAGATAGAATTCTCAAGAGAACACGTCAATTGGTACTTGATCTTGGCGATTCTCGCTCGAAGGGAGTTAATCAGTGCGATCGATGATTGAAGGCAGAATTTTTGAATTTTTATTTGGTATGCTGATTGATGGGCACGAGCACCCGTGTAGGACTGGGTCATGTATAATTGATGAATTGCAGATGAAGATTTGATTTTCAGGTCGAGATTTGTGATTTTCATACAGAAATTAATACATGCATGAAATAGTATAGGTTAATGGGTGTATTCGGATATGATTAGGAAATCTTTTCAGTGCTATCTGTGTAGCTCGCGTTTATCATATATTATGCATGCTCTATTTAAGCGCCAGCGTTTATTTTCGCCTGTCAATCAAACAGGCGTCCGCTGATTTTTTTTATTATACGTTTTATATACAATATATATATATATATATATATACATTGCAATGGGCCAGCCAAGTCGCAGCTACTGATTCATGACATTTTTAAATATACCGCGGAATCATTCATGTACTTGTTGAATATATATATTTACTAATACGTAGAAACGTGCCTTAGAATCTTATAAGAATCATATTACGTATGAACTACTTCTCTAAGAAAAAGATTTATGGATGTATATGCACATACTTGGAGAACGGGGTGGATTTGAGGAAGTCGCGGAGATCAAGAAAGAAAAAGAAGTGAGACGTAGAAAACGGTCGCACCTGCTAGAGGAGCCGATCAATAAAATTTATTTTCGGACGATCAAATCTGTTTCTCCATCCGAAGGAGATTCAGTAACAGCGAAAAGCGCCAACTAGGCGAAAAAGTTCAAACACACAACTTTCGCATACGCTTAATACACACGTGCCTGTATGTTAACCGATATGATGTATACTACATGCATATACAGAGACATGCACAGTGCGTTTATAATGGCAACTTTTAACATAAGAGCATATATGAGTATCCCGATATACTATAAGTCATTATGTAAAATTTGGATAAGCCCATAAGAATTTTTATTACTCCAATTTATTCGCAATAATCGGCAACCTTTTAAAACTGGGATGAACACCCTATCTACTGTTAAATATGCCCCTACAGAAGACTTAAAAATGGCGCTCGTAAACCGGACTTAAACGGCACGTCATTGTCGCTGCAACGATATCAGCACCGTACCGTCTACGGAATGACGTCATGAAGGTAGGAGAGAAAAAAAAGTTTTACGGGTTCGGACGTTTCGCGAAACGCTGGCGCACGACGTTCATCAAATGGCTGCATAAACTGGTCCTAAAACCTTAAAATAGACGCAACAATTTATACATCCTGCTGTTGCACCTTTGCCGCCATTCTTCCTCATTACCCGACGCCTGGCAAAGCTCTAAGACACATATACACGTATATACCATATACCTCTCCAAGGAGTCGCATTGCATAGGGTAAACAAGAATCCATACGATCTAATATTTAATATTTATATATACGCGCTATAATAATAAGCCTCGTAATACTTGTCAATTATTTGCGTGATGATCACCACCTACCCTATTATTCAGGATGCTCCAGTCTAGGTAGTCGAAGCTACTGTAAATCTCCTGGCGTTGGGAAAACGTGTCCTGCTAAAATTAGAAAGCCGATGAACATGTCAGAAATATATCGATGACACCATTCCTACTCTAAATTCGAATCCGAGCGTTAACTACGGCAGAAGAACTAGCGGATCTCACCTGATGGCGGATCGAGACAGTTAAGTATTACATGACACTGATATGGCCCTAGAAAGTAAATTTAGGTTTTGTACTAATATTAATTAGCAGTCGAACCGTGCAGTAGCTTTGAAAACAATTTAAGTCTCCCTTGTCCTTAAAATAGGTTCCCAATATAGCTAGAGTGAGCGCCTATTCCCCGGTGGTAGAAATGCAAGGACGCTCGTCTCAGGGATGCGAGGATCGACAGAAAAGCTGAAGATAGCGACACGGATCCCGGTCACGCCCACTTCCGGTCCGAAGGATGCGACCGGACCGGGACAGATAGAGGGACTGGATTTTTGCTGTATATACATACATATATAGTATACGTATGTACGTGCTTGCTGAGGGTTTCTCCTTTTTCTAGTAGGTACCTGGGGTAACTAAGCCACTAACCAACCACTAACAAAGGGTAGTCAAGGGAGGAAGTTTCTTACCGATAATGGAGAATGATATTGATACTAGGAGAAAGTGGAATGGTATCGCTAGAGAATGAGAAAAGTAGATACCAACTTGAAGATAACGATACCCGACGTAAGGGAGGCAAATCCAGCTACTGTCACAGGTTAAAGGAAGTTTGCATGCTGAAGAGACGAGTAACGATCTTGGCATGGAAGATGACCAGATATTTTCCACCCTGCGCTCCTTAAAGCCCCGTTCACAATTGGCCACGTAAATACTCGCTCCCTGGCAGGTCGCTGTTTATTTGACCTTTCCGCGCGGAGTGGGGTAACAATTTGTAACAACAAACCTGCTATACAATTTCCTGGCCGTAAAACTAACCCGAAAATCTTCCTTGCTCCTCATACCCTCCATCGTGCCACCATACCACCCTTACTGCTTACATCCTCCTTCCTCGACACTCTCTCACATTGCCCGCCGGCTTTCTGAGCTGGCGTCCTCTCGTGCCCCTGCACCCTCTCCCTCCTCCCACGATAATCCAGTCAGAAACCCCTGCTTTTTTTTTTTACTGCGCACTGCCTAGCCACCAACCTCCGCTTCCATAGTATTCTCGTAAAATTATTTCCAAAGAGGGTTTCTCCAGCCACACCTTATACCTATCCTTCCTGTTTCTGAATACTTCCTTGCTACACTCTACCCTTTTCTGCGCTAGACTGGGATATACCCTTCCTGCCTTGGTCTTTGGTTTTGACTATGTTTTTCTTCGCTACTCCACCTTGACTGCCGAATTACCTGCATTTACAACCAGGTGTGGCACACCGTACCTACCGCGTGTTATATTAAGTGTACACCTGAGAGTTACGTGATTCCGGTGAAACATGGAAATTAAGATATGATATCTTAAATGGAATATTTTTTTACCGTATCTCATGTTATAGGAACTACTGAAGTCTATGAGATGTACTTTGGAATTGAATAAATAATCGTGAAAAAAGTTTGACGATACTCGGCTGCACTGCTCAAGCCGCGTCAGAACGATTACATTTTTGGTAGGTGCTACTTTAGTTTAGAGGTTATCCCACATAGGGAAAAAAAATGTCTCGGGCCACCGGCAGCTGGGTAAAATCGTATCTTCGTACGAAGGGGTCGTTGGGGTATTGGCCGCCATGAGCAAAAACGTGTGTGGCGCAAGGGATGGAATGAGGGTGCGCCGAGGAGAGGAGATAGGGTAGTATAGCTATATAAGGTATAGCAGAGGTGGTAGTAGAGACCCGTTCTACCGCACAGGCCATCCTATATTACAGAGTATCCTCACCCTCTTGGACGAACCAGCCCTCAGACCCTTTTCTACCCTTGAGATGAAACCCAACTCCCCCCCTGCCTCCCTCCCCCCATACCAGCCATCGCCAACTCCACGGTCCTTTGGGGTTGAATCGTGGATCGACCTAGAGGGTTGCTTGGCAGAAGGAAGGTGGAAGGTGGAAACTCGAAGGTATAGAAGGTGGAACTCTGGAAGGACATGCGAACCAGGAACGAGTCCGGGAAATATCTCGTGCAGATAGGATTCGAGTGTGATATTAATTTCTATATAGAACTTTGACTGTACTCGTATATTAAATCATGCAATAAACGTAGCACTACCAGATTCTTCTTCATCCCTAATTATAAGCAGGTAGATATCGCAGAAGAAAAATTTCTCTGTATCTGTCTTACATTGGAAGTTGTCGACCTGAAATATTTTTGCGAAGAGATTCTCACTGGCAAAAGGTGCTAAGGTAGATCGGCAAGTAAATTCAGCAAATAACGATTGCGCGACAGATGCAACTCGTTCCCTATTTTACGACATGTTCTTCACCCCGTTTCACTGCCGCGCGAATGCGCGCTATATGCGCCAAAACGGCACCAACCCACGAGCATTTCGGGCCGCCGCATAAAGCATATATCTTTCGCACAGACGCCCGGCTATACGGATATTTTTAAATCTGAAAAACACTCTCGGTCTGCCCTCGCGCACGGATATCTACATCTGTATACACATGAACAAGGTGAGAGACAGAGTGAGAGGTATACAATCAGGAATTGCAACATTTTATTTGTCCGCACTATCATTTTTATTTTATCACCCAGCACTTCCGTATTCAATAACAAAGTGGGATTTTTTTCGAAAATCTAAGTGTTTGTCATTTTTTAACACTGTACAGACAGAAGTAAATCATTCACTGACATATTGCTGGTAACGTGAAATCTGTTGAATGTGAACTGTAACACATGGAAATTCCCTATATCTAGTGATTTTCCTTGTAGTAACCTAACTGAAGGTTACCCGTCTGTTAGGGTGGTATACTTTGGTATATTCTAGAAACGTTGCTGGTGGTAGATAGCAATTCTGCTGCCGGGAATATTCGTGGAGAGTAATAGCTACGTGGAAGTAGATGGAGAAGTTCTACACCATAAAGGGAGTATGGAATGGTTGGCACTTGGTACTGAATGTAGAAGTCTCTTCGTATTGGGAAAGGTCAGTAGATATATATCCGAAGACAAAAATATATACTCGTACGTAGTATACGTATAATACAATATGTATGGGATAGTCAAAAAAAGATTTGGTCAGTCATTTATATCTCGGGGATTCACTCCCGGATAAGAAGGAAATGAACTAAAGGCTCCTTGTGGTGTTTGGAAAATAAATTGTAACGAACGAGTGGCGCACCTAACGGAAACGGGAAGAAACTAAGCCAAAAAAAAGGAAAGCATTGAGACTACAGCACGTACTACAAATTTGTTGACTAAAGACATTCTAAGTAACAGGGACTTCAAGTGGCTAAGCTGCCCCCTAATTTAATGCTCTCCACACTCCCCTGTTACTCCTTGTTAGAGGTACTTTCTTCACTATCTGCTCCTGCCTTTCTTCGCGGTACAGTCCCCGCCTATATCCTGGCAACGCCATTCCGTACAGTCTTACCCGAGCAAAAGTTGACTTGGTTTTCATTTTGAATTTCAAAGTTTAAACAAGAGATTTTATCTCTCCCCTTCCACCAGCTACATTTGCCCAGAGGGCAGATGTAGATCCCCAAGAATCTTCAATAAGGGTAGAAATTTCTCCTCCTTTTCTTTTTTAGTCGCCTAAGTACCCTGATAACTTTAACACGTCTTTTGGAATATTTATGCCACACTGTCTATAGAAATATATTTGTCCCCAGCTTCATAGAAAACTGCTCCTCTACTCAGCATCCAATAGGCTGTTGTAAGACAACAATCTGGTAAAATTTTGTCAATTTTACAAGTTTATAAATATATGTATGTGAACGAGGATTCGTCGTAACGAGTCGGAAGCGTTACACGTCTCGGTTCTGCTTGGTATGGACCAAGGCGTTAGATATCCTTTGTAATCTCGTTGAGGAGGATCCTGGGCATCCTCTGACCCCAGCCTTGGGGATCTGCTCTCTAGCTAGCTCACTTCATGGTCTTCTATCCCTAGCAACCTTTCTTCCAGAGGTAGCTCCTACGGCAGGGCGTACTCTAAAACCCGTATAACATCGTAGCCACCCTCATCGCGCGCATAAATCACAATAGAGGCGGAAAGTGGCGTGGAGAACTTCTCAAGTACGAGGAATATGTTCAGGGTGTTCGCGTTCCGCAGTCTTCTATACCTCGTAACCGTCGGCACCATCATCACCAGCCGAGTTGCCCATCTCGACGACCCCTCCCAAGTTACCCCCTGTCGAGCAGTATCGCATCCGAGTGTTAACGTGACACTGCTTTTCGAGGCTAGGCCTTGATGGGCTTGGCTGTCTAGGGGGTTGCTATCAGGGTGTGAGAGCCAAGGGAGACAACAGGGTGTCTGCTGACGTGTGGCTAATGCCAAATGAAATGTTTTGCAAGTAAAGACGAAACCACTTTGAGACCTGGTAACGAACACAGTGTGGTGGCTTGAAGGAAGAAATATTAGTGATAACAGAACTTTTTGAAATTATTCTATGACAGTGGTGCATTTAGAAATGCACCACGGTTGGCAGTGGTGCATTTAGAAATGTTGTCTGGTACAAATTTTAGGTCGCGGTTGGAGGTATCAATCAGGAAATTGGAGAGAGAGTATTATGATGAAATTTTCATCAAAGTTGCCTGGAAACTTTACTGCAATGGGAAAACATTCTGCGCCCGCGGCTAGCGCACACCGTTTACCTTATACTTCAGATAAGCTATGAGTCCGTTAACGGATTTAATACGGTGTAATATATGAGACACACTGTATGTGTATATACTGTTATATACGGTATAAGGGATGGAGGGATGCACGCAGGGGTGGATATGGGGGTGGAAGGACCGAACAACCTCCTTTATACCTTAGATGGTCCCTGCGGATCCTGGCTGAATCTTCCTTTCGTAACTGTACTCCCATTTCATCCCTTTTCGACCCCCGTTACCTCTCGGGTTACACTCCCCTACCGCCCATGGACCACCCTCTTTCCTTCCTGATGTACACATGGTATATAGATACACACATAGACCTTGGCAACTTTCGCAGCCCTCACTACCCTCCGGCACCCGGACCATCCCTTATTCTTCTTCTCTCTAGCCTTCGCTGCTGTACGTCTCAGCTCCGACCTCGTAGGTTAGGTTTTGTGCCCCCTTCTTTCTACCCCTTAGATCGCCCGAAGCAAAAAACCTTCCAGCCTCCGCGAGGGACGAAAGCGGTCCTGGATAGAGTATAGGGGGTGGCTCCATCGGTGGATATAGGTAGAGGGTTATTTTTCAGCGCTTCAGCCATGATTCTCCTTGCTTGCTGGCTGATGCCATATCGAGCAACCGGCCTAGCTTGCTGTTGCTTTCTCTTCCACTATTGATACATGCATAAGGCTGGATTTTCACTAGTCTCACCGGCTCTCGTATCTTCGGTGACTTCTTCTTGGCTGTACCATCCTAGCCCTACCAATGGAATACTGCTTATTCACGAAGATTTATCTTGGTCGGGGTTAGTGACGTCTTGTCTGAATAACAATCGTCGGATTAGAATCTACACTTTCGCCACACCCCCCCCCCCCCCAGCTCTTCGGTATAGCCTTGCTTTCCAACCCCTCACGTACCCGAAAAGCTGACAATATATGTATATGGAAGTCGACCGGCTCCGACCAGTCGGGGTGTCAAAGCGACGTGCTCTACCTTCCTGGGGTGTTGGCTAAGTAGACGTCGCCATAGAGGGTGCCTTTTCATACGGAGATATTTTTCGAAGACTGGCACTTGCTTCTCAAAAGAATATTAGAAGCCACGAATTTGAAATCGTGAAAGGGAAGGTCCTTTTATTGGGGTGAATTTTTTTTTACTGGCAACGACTACCTACTGTATACTTTTTATAAAAATGAGTATCTACATATGGTTGATCTCTTGTTGTTAAGGGTTGGTAAAAAATTCCATTTACTAAGGGTCGTTACTCGCGGTAACTACCTCGGTGGAATGGATGGGGTTAAACGATTATTTTATTTTTTTCTTGTATATGTCTATACGCTAGCACTCTCGATTCCCACCCTTTTGTTTTCCCATATCTTTTTGCAAGAAAGCACTTTCCCTCCGTATTACAGCCTTAGGTAGTAGTCATGTCGAGGTGGTCTCTTCGGACTCCTCTTCTCGGGCTCGGCTACCGCAGTTCCAACTCCGTTTCACCCTTACGTCGTTCCCCTAGCTGAAACTCACCCCCAGTTACCAACCCTAAACGAAGGAAGGAACGTAACGTTGCAGAGGCCCAGAAGGGTGGCGACCAGGGATAAGTTTCTTGTTAGGGTCCAGACTCAGTGGCGACTTCGCCAGTTGCTAGGTTATATGCCTATGGTACGGGGGTGAGTGGACGTAGCGAAGGGTGCAAACAAACAGCGGCATACCCATTGCAAACAAACCTTCACCACCACACGTATTTCATTCTACGGAATGATCTTGAGAAAAGCGAAAATAATCCTCTAAAAATGACGTTAGACACTTTTCCTGGATCGAAGAAAGATATGGTCTCGGGAGTTCTGAAGAAATGATTACGACAAACTAAAACCATCCTTGAACCATTCCTTTGGAGCGCTTTCACTCTTGAATACCGCACTGCAGACTCTAAGGGTTGGTCCCGTCTAACGATTCCACTATCCACATGATATCGAGAACCGGAAACTTCCCAACGGTATCATACATTTGCTGAGATAATAAGGGAGGTAAATCGATAAATTTTTTTAAAACCTCCAACCCCAGTAACGTTAATGATAATTGCACCCCAAAAGAAGCATTCACCTATAATGTAATTGCCGTATACGTGCATGCCTTTGGGTGCAGTGGTAAATAAGGGTAGGTTAGTATCGAAGCCCTCTCCTACTACAGCTAGAGTCAAAACGTGTGCACCGTACTCTAGAGGAAGGTATATATTTCAGACCCATGGCTATAGTTACAGTGAAGTGTGCAATATGCAGACTCAGGGGGTGCAAAGTATAGCGTGCGATAGTAGAATGGTGCCTGCAGTAAGTATAGTGGACAGTACCAAGTCTGACTAGGGTCCCCGTTGCACACCAGGAAGCTTGATATACCTATACAGATGGTGGATGGTACATTCTAACCGAAATGTTAATTATTCAAATAGTCTGGCTAACGAGCCAAGCAAATGAGTCCAACTTCTCAGGAATAGGGTGAAGGGTATTAAGAGGGTAAAAATCACAGGCGAACAGAGTGCGGCGTAACCTTTTACAGAAAATAAGTGGCGCTATAGCATAGCGAAGGTTATATTGAATATGGGAGATAGAGAAAAAAAAAAGTAAAGAATAAAATAAGGGTTGAGTTCAATCGATCGAGGAATAGAGCAGGTTTAGTCAATTCCAAAGGAGGGATGAAAATCAAGCCTCGTTGACCATCCGTACAATCTTTAAACGGGGTTCATGAGGGTGTATTCTCGTTGGTGATGACAATTTGTAAATTAGTGTCAGTGAACAGAAATCCTTGACGAAAGAGGCATAGGAGCTATAAGAAGTCTCTAGCGAGAAAGAAAAAATTTGAAAAATGATAATAAGGGGGGAGAAGACAAATAAACAGAAAGAGAGAGAGAGAGAGAGAGAGAGAGAGAGAGAGAGAGAGAGAGAGAGAGAGAGAGAGAGAGAGAGA